>CAUYUJ010000001.1:2844558-2899558 GCA_963575745.1 Prorocentrum cordatum | reverse complement strand
TTACTGCTACTACTACTACTACTACTACTACTACTGCTACTTTTTTATTTTTTACTACTATTGTTAATGTTACTACTACTGCTACTACTATCACTACCACTACTAGTTTGCGACTATTGTAACGACCGCTACTATTACGACTACTGGTACAACTCTTATTATCAGTCTTGTCATCACTAGTGTCATGAGTAGTTTTGTCATTACACCTACGACTGCCATTACTACGGCTGTGGTTTCGACTTTTACTTGTACGATTGTTACTACTACGATGACTCGTACTTTTGATTCCAGTATTCTTACTGTTATTACTGCTTGCTTGTGCTACTTTTGGTATTATTATAATTACTACCATTACTACTACTACTACTACTACTACTACTACTACTACTACTACTACTATTACTTGGCATCGTTGCGTTAGGGGACCCCCGCGAATCGATATGACATCATATGACGCAAAACGGCGATGCCATACAACGACATAGAAGTGTTCTAGCGCAGAACTGTCACTGGCGGGCCCCGACTATCTCGCCAGCTGAAAAGAGCCCGCATTCCCGACGGGCGCAAACCAACACAACCAAAAACAATAAGAACACCATACAATCAAAAACAATAAGAACATATTACAATTAACAACAATAAGAAAACCGTACAAACGAAAACAATAAGAAAACATTACAATGGAAAGCAATAAGAAAACCTTACAATGGAAAACAATAAGAAACCCTCACAATCAAAAACAATAAGAAATCAACACAATCAAAAGCAATAAGAAATCAACACAATCAAAAGCAATAAGAGAACCATACAATCAAAAACGATAAGAAAACCTTACAAAGGAAAACAATAACAAAAAAGACAATGAAAAACAATAAGAAAACGTCTTGGAATCACGATCCCTGTGAGGGTTCCAAAACATCCCAAAAAATCCCAAAAAAATCAAATAAAACCTGTGAGGGTTCCAGAAAAAAAACCAAAAATCAATGGTTTTCGGGTCTCCAGGCTGCCTGGGACGGGCTGGGAGGGGGCCGGAGGGAGTTCGAAGACCCGAAAACCATTGATTTTTGGATTTTTTGGAACACTCACAGGTTTTATTGGATTTTTTTGGGGGGATTTTTTTTTTTGATTTTTTTGAACCCTCACAGGGATCGTGGTCCCAGGACGTTTTCTTATTGTTTTTAATTCAATAAGAAACCCTCACAATCAAAAACAAGAAGAAATCAACACAATCAAAAGCACTAAGGAATCAACACAATCAAAAGCAATAAGAGAACCATACAATCAAAAACGATAAGAAAACCTGACAAAGGAAAACAATAACAAAAAAGACAATGAAAAACAATAAGAAAACGTCTTGGAATCACGATCCCTGTGAGGGTTCCAAAAAATCCCCCCCAAAAAAATCTAATAAAACCTGTGAGGGTTCCAAAAAATCTAAAAATCAATGGTTTTCGGGTCTCCAGGCTGCCTGGGACGGGCTGGGAGGGGGCCGGAGGGAGTTCGAAGACCCGAAAACCATTGATTTTTGGATTTTTTGGAACCCTCACAGGTTTTATTTGATTTTCTTGATTTTTTTTGATTATTTGGAACATTCACAGGGATCGTGGTCCCAAGTCGTTTTCTTATTGTTTTTCATTGTCTTTTTTGTTATTGATTTCCATTGTAAGGTTTTCTTATTGTTTTTGATTGTATGGTTCTCTTATTGCTTTTGATTGCGTTGATTTCTTATTGTTTTTGATTGTGAAGGTTTCTCATTGTTTTTGATTGTGTGCTTTCCTTATTGTTTTTGATTGTGTTTGTTTCTTATTGTTTTTGATTGCGTTGATTTCTTATTGTTTTTGATTGTGAGCTTTCCTTATTGTTTTTCAGTGTGTTGGCTTCTTATTGTTTTGATTGCGACGTGTTCGATTGCAAACGTTATTGCAACAAGACAGGGTCAACATCTACATCAACATATGAACGAACTTCTTCGTTTAAATCCTTGCGGCATCGGTCAAAGCAAAAGTGGATGATTTGCGGGGGTCCCCTAACGCACCGTTGGGTACTACTACTACTACTACTACTACTACTACTACTTCTGCTAGCACTACTACTACTACTACTACTACGACTACTACTACTACTACTACTACTGCTACTATTTCTACTACCACTACTACTACTACTACTACTACTACTACTGCTACTACTGCTACTACTACTACCACTACGACTGCTAGTGCTTTTTATTACTACTGCTACTACTACTACTACTACTACTACTACTACTACTACGACTACTACTACCACTACTACCACTACCACTACCACTACTACTACTACTACTACTACTACTACTACTACTACTACGACTACGACTACTACTACTACTACTACTTTTACTACTACTACTACTACTACTACTACTACTACTACTTTTACTACTACGACTACTATTCTACTACTGCTACTACTACTACTACTACCACTACGACTACTACTGCGACTATGGATACTCTTACGGCTTACGTTTATACATATTGTTCGCTTGAGTATTATGATTGCCCTTATTGTTACTACTACTCGAACTACTATGGGTGCTACAACTACTACTACTCTTACTACTGCTACTACTACGACTACTGCTACTAGTACTCAGACTACTATTCCTACCATTACTACTACTCTCACTACTACTACTACTGCTACTACTACTACTACCTCTACTACTACTACTACTACTACTACTACTACTACTACTACTATTACTACTACTACTACTACTACTACTACTACTACTACTACTACTACTACTACTACTACCACTACTACTCAGGGCTCGACCTAAACGGAGTTTTCCTACTTTTTCCCATCTGTTTCCGTTTTAATTGTGGTTTTCGTTGTGAACGCGTTTCAAAACACGTTTTCACATGCTCTGAACGCCGGCCGTCGCGCCCATTCGTTCTGGCCACCGGGCTGCCGTCTTGTTGGTCGTTCTGTTCTGGCACAGGCGCGCGCCGCACGTTTTGTTGGGCGTTATGTTTTCTCGTGGGCAGGCGCCGCTTGTTTTTTTGGCGTTTTGTTTTGCTGGGGGGCCACCCCCCCAGCACCACCACCCTGCGCAATCCCGAGGCACCAGCCCCCCTCAGCACAAACCCCCAGCACAACCCCCCAGTACAACCCCCCAGCACAGCCCTGAAAACCCCCCAGCACGGCCCCCCAGCACGGCCCCCCAGCACAACCCTCCCTAGCACAACCCCCCAGCACAACCATCCCCAGCACAACCCTCCAGCACCACCCCCCCCCACAACCCCCCAGCACAACCCCCCAGCACAACCCCCCAGCACAACCCCCCAGCACAACCCCCAGCACAAACCCCCAGCACAGCCCCCAGCACAACTCCCCAGCACAACCCCCCAGCGCGACCCCCCCAGCACAACCCTCCCCAGCACAACCTCCCAGCACAACCCCCCCCCCCGCAAGCACCACCCCCCAGCACGAGCCTGCACAACCCCTCAGCGCAGCCCCCAATCACAACCCCCAGCACAACCATCCAGCACAACCCCCCAGCACGACCCTCCTCAGCACAACCCTCCCCAGCACAAACCTCCAGCACAACCCCCACAGCACAATGCACAACCCCCCAGCACAGCCACCCAGCCCCCCAGCACAACCCCCAGCACAACCCTTCCCCAGCGCAAACCCTCCCCAGCCCAGCACAACACTCCCCAGCACAACCCCCCAACACAACTCTCCCCAGAACAACTCTCCAGCACAACCCCCAAGCACAACCCTCCCCGGCGCAACCCTCCCCAGCCCAGCACGACATTCCCCAGCACAACCCCCCCCACTCCAGCACAACCTCCCGCACAACCTCCAGCACAATCACAACCTCCAGCACAACCTCCAGCACAACCTCCAGCACAACCTCCAGCACAACCTCCATCACAACCTCCCGCACAACCTCTTGCACAATCTCCAGCACGATCTCCAGCACACCCTCCAGCACAACCTCCAGCACAACCTTCAGCACAACCTCCAGCACAACCTCCAGCACAGCCTCCAGCACAACCTCCAGCACAACCTCCAGCACAGCCTCCAGCACAACCCCCCGCACAACCACCAGCACAACCTCCAGCACAACCTCCAGCACAACCTCCCGCACAACCACCAGCACAGCCTCCAGCACAACCTCCAGCACAACCTCCAACACAACCTCCAGCACAACCTCCAGCACAACCTCCATCACAGCCTCCAGCACAACCTCCAGCACAACCTCCAGCACAACCTCCAGCACAACCTCCAGCACAACCTCCCGCACAACCTCCAACCCACCTCCAGCACAACCTCCAGCACAACCTCCAGCACAACCTCCAGCCCAACCTCTCGCACAACCTCCAGCACAACCTCCCCCACATCCTCCAGCACAACCTCCAGCAGAACCTTCATCACAATCTCCAGCACAACCTCCAGCACGACTTCCAGCATGGCCTGCAGCACAACCTCGAGCACAACCTACAGCACAACCTCCAGCACAGCCTCCCGCACAACCTCCAGCAAAACTTCCATCACAACCTCCAGCACAACCTCCAGCACAACCTCCACTGCAACCTCCAGCACATATACCAGCACAACCTCCAGCACAACCGCCAGCACAACCTCCATCACAACCTCCCGCACAACCTCTTGCACAATCTCCAGCACGATCTCCAGCACAACCTCCAGCACAACCTCCTGCACAGTAACACTCTCCAGCACAACCTCCAGCACAACCTCCAGCACAACCTCCCGCACAACCTCCAGCACAACCTCCAGCACAACCTCCAGCACATCCTCCAGCACCACCCCGAGCACAACCTCCATCACAACCTCCAGCACAACCTCCAACACAACCTCCAGCACAACCTCCAGCACAACCTCCATCACAGCCTCCAGCACAACCTCCAGCACAACCTCCAGCACAACCTCCAGCACAACCTCCAGCACAACCTCCAGCACAACCTCCAGCACAACCTCTAGCACAACCTCCCGCACAACCTCCAGCACAACCTCCAGCAACCGCCAGCACAACCTCCAGCACAACCTCCAGCACAATCACACCTCCAGCACAACCTCCAGCACAACCTCCAGCACAACCTCCAGCACAACCTCCAGCACAACTTCCATCACAATCTCCAGCACAACCTCCAGCACAACCTCCAGCACAACCTCCATCACAACCTCCAGCACAACCTCCAGCACAACCTTCAGCACAACCTCCAGCACAACCTCCAGCACAACCTCCATCACAACCTCCAGCACTACCTCCATCACAACCTCCAGCGCAACCTCCAGCACAACCTCCAGCACAACCTCCAGATTCTTAGATTGGCCCTGGTTGTGCTGACAGGTTGTGCAGGGGGGTTGTGCTGGGGGGATGTGCTGGGGGTGTGTGCCGGGGGTTGTGCGGGGGGGTTGTGCTGGGGGTTGTGCGGGGGGATGTGCTTGGGGGTTGTGCCAGGGGTTGTGCTGGGAGTTGTGCTGGAGGGTTGTGCTGGGGGTTGTGCTGGGGGATTGTGCTGGGGGGTTGTGCTGAGAGGTTGTGCTGGGGGGTTGTGCTGGGGGGGGGGTGTGCCGGGGGGTTGTGCCAGGGGGTTGTGCCAGGGGGTTGTGCTGGGGGGTTGTGCTGGGGGGTTGCGCTGGGGGATCGTGCTGGGAGGGGGAGGGGGGGTTGCTGGGGGGGGTCTGCTTGGGGGGTTGTGCTGAGGAGTTGTGCTGGGGGGGAGGGTTGTGCTTGGGGTTTGTGCTGGGTGATTGCGCTGGAGGTTTGTGTTGGGGGTAGTGCTGGGGGTGTGTGCTGGGGGATTTTGCGGAGGGGGGTTGTGCGGAGGGGGGTTCTGCTGGGGGTCGTGCTGTGCGAGTGTGTGCTGGGGGGTTGTGCTGGGATCTCCACCTAAATCGTCACTCGCTCCCTCGCGGATTAAATCTTTATCTAGATCTCCGCCTAAATTGTTATTCGCGCTCTCGAAGCTTAAACCTTCACTTGACTCGTCGTCGTCGTCGTTGTTCCTTGGCGCTCGCTCGTTTAGTTTTTTCCGTTTTGTTGGTGGCCCGCGGCCGTGCCACCGTTCTGTTATGCGTTTCGTTTTCGGCTGCTCGGGGGCCGCTGTTTTGTTCACCCGCTGTTTTGTTCCAGAACGGCCCGTGCGACGCCGGCCGGCGTTTTCGCTCAAACTTCGTTTTTAAACGAAAACGAAACGTGAACAGAAAACACTGTTTAGGTCGAGCCCTGCTACTACTACTACTACTACTACTACTACTACTACTACTACTACTACTACTACTACTACTACTACTACGACCACTACTACTACTACTACTACTACTACTACTACTACTACTACTACTGCTGCTACTACTACTACTACTACTACTACTACTACTACTACTACTACTACTACTACTACTACTACTACTACTACTACTACTACTACTACTACTACTACTACTACTACTACTACTACTACTACTACTACACTACTACTACTACTACTACTACTACTACTACTACTACTACTATACTACTACTACTACTACTACTACTACTACTACTACTACTACTACTACTACGACTACGACTACGACTACGACTACTACTACTACTACTACTACTACTACTACTACTACGACTACTACTACCACTACTACTACTACTACTACTACTACTACTACTACTACTACTACTACTACTACTACACTCATATCTTCTGTTAAGAAACTCCCTCCCGCCAAACTGGGTCTCAATTTTTTTTTAAGAATTCGAAAACGAATTCCCAAAAGGTGGCTCAGTTTCTTAACGCCGGCATCTTCTTACTGATCTTCCTCCAGATCCTCGGGATCTTCTTCCAGATCTTCGTCAAGATCTTCCTCTGGATCTTCCCTCAGATATTCTTCCCGATCTTCTTCTGTATTCTCTCCGAGAGTTTCCCCCAGATCTTCGCCCAAATCCTCTCCGAGATCTCCGCCCAGATCTCCCTTCAGATCCTCGCCCAAATCAGTCCCTCCTTAGATCTCCCCCAGATCTTCATAGAGATCTTCCCCTAGATCTTTCCCCTGATCTTCCTCCAGATCTTCTCCCAGATCTTCCCGTGGATCTTCCCCCAGATCTTGCACCAGATCTTCCTCCAGATTTTCCTCCAGATCTTCCTCCAGATCTTCCTCCAGATCTTCCTCTTGATCTTCCTCCATATTCTCCTCCAGATTTTCCTCCAGATCTTCCTCCAGATCTTCCCCAAGATTCTCCTCCAGATCTTCCTCAAGATCTTCCTCCAGATCTTCCTCCAGATCTTCCTCCAGATCTTCCTCCAGATCTTCCCCCACATCTTCCTCCAGATCTTCCCCCAGATCTTCCTCCAGATCTTCCTCCAGATCTTCCTCCGGTTCGCCACGCAGCTGTTCCCTCTTTCACCAGATCTTCCCCCAGATTCTCTCTCAGATCTCTCTTCTAGATCTTCTCCCAGATCTTCCTCCAGATGTTTCCTGGGAGACGTCCAGCAAAACGAGTGGCAGAAATACCATCGAAACCACCACCACCACGAGCGCAACCACTGTCGCAACTAGCAGCGCCATCACCAGCAAAATCGTCACCAGCGAAACCACCATCAAAACGAGCAGCACGACCGACAGCACAGAGACCAGCGCAACCACCAACAGAGCCACCAGCATAACCATCATATCTTCTTCCAGATCTTCTTCCCAGATTTACACCAGTTCTTCCCTCCAGATCTTCCTCCCAGATATTCACCCAGATATTCACCCAGATCTTCCTAAACATCTTTCCCAGATCGTCGTTTCAGATCTTCTCCCATATCCACTCCCATCTTCCTCCAGATCTTCCTCCGGATCTTCGTCCAGATCTTCCTCCAGATCTTCCTCCAGATCTTCCTCCAAATCTTCCTCCAGATCTTCCTCCAGAGCTCTTCCTCCAGATCTTCCTCCAGATCTTCCTCCAGATCTTCGTCCAGATCTTCCTCCACATCTTCCTCCAGATCTTCCTCCAGATTTTCCTCCAGATCTTCCTCCAGATCTTCCTCCAGATCTTCCTCCAGATCTTCCTCCAGATCTTCTTCCAAATCTTCCTCCAGATCTTCCTCCAGATCTTCCTCCAGATCTTCCTCCAGATTCTCCTCCAGATCTTCCTCCAGATCTTCCTCCAGATTCTCCTCCAGATTTTCCTTTAGAACTCTTCCTCCAGATCTTCCTCCAGATTCTCCTCCAGATCTTCCTCCAGATCTTCCTCCAGATCTTCCTCCAGATCTTCCTCCAGATCTTCCTCCAGATCTCCCTCCAGATTCTCCTCCAGATCTTCCTCCAGATTTTCCTCCAGATCTTCTTCCAGATTTTCCTCGAGATCTTCCTCCAGATCTTCCTCCAGATCTTCCTCCTGATCTTCCTCCAGATCTTCATCCAGATGTTCTTCCAGATCTTCCTCCAAATTTTCCTCCAGATCTTCCTCCAGATTTTCCTCCAGATCTTCCTCCAGATCTTCCTCTAGCTTGTTCCCCGTGCGTTCATGCAAATACTCCCCCAGATCTCCCTCCATATGTTCCTGTAGATATTTCTCAAGATGTTCCTCCACATCTTCCCCCAGATCTTCTTACAGATTTCCATAGATCGCCTCCCGGATTTTGCTTTGGCTGTTCCCCCGGATATTCCCCCAGATCACCACCCAGATCCTCACCAGATCTTGACGTGTTCCTGTATGTTGTTTGCTGCAGAGCCCCCGACGCCGCAATCGGCACAATCACCGGCACAATCTTCATCGGAACCACCCACAGTGGCGTCGCGCTGCGCTAAGAAATTGCACGCTTCAAAGCTGGCTCTCGCAAGGGGGCGAAGACATTCAGCGAAGCTGGGTCTCAATTTCTTATTGGAAGATTTCTTGGCATAAGTTTTGAGTGTACTACTACTACGACTACTACTACAACTACTACTACTACTACTACTACTACTACTACGGCCACTGCTATCAAAATTATTACTACCACTACGAATAGTACTACTACTACTACTACTACTACTACTACGACGACGGCTAGTACAAATGCCATTACTATTATTACTACTACTACTACTACTACTACTACTACTTCTACTACTACTACTACTACTATTGCGACCACTGCTACCACTACTACTACCATCGTTACTACTAATGTCACGATTCGCATTTCCAATGCGACTATTACTCCTCCGACTACGGCTACCACTGCGACTACCCTGCGGCAGCGGATGCAGCATGGGACGCTGGTGGTGGTGGTAGTGGCCGTAGTAGTAGCAGGAGTAGCAGCAGTAGTCGTAATAGTAGTAGTAGTAGTGGTAGTAGTCGTAGTAGTCGTAGTAGTCGTAGTAGTAGTAGTAGTAGTAGTAGTAGTAATAGTAGTAGTAGTAGTAGTAGTAGGAGTAGTAGTAGTAGTAGTAGTAGTAGTAGTAGCAGTCGTAGTAGTCGTAGTAGTCGTAGTAGTCGTAGAAGAAGAAGAAGTAGTAGTAGTAGTAGTTGTAGTAGTAGCAGTAGTAATAGTAGTATTGGTATTATTAGTAGTAGTGGTAGTGGTAGTAGTAGTAGTAGTAGTAGTAGTAGTAGTCGTCGTCGTCGTGGTCGTAGTCGTAGTCGTCGTCGTAGTCGTTTTCGTAGTCGTAGTCGTAGTTTGTAGTAGTAGCAGTAGTAGTAGTAGTAGTAGTAGGAGCAGTGGTCGTCGTAAGAGTAATGTAATAACAGTGGTAGGGTCACACGTGGTCTTCGTGCCTGGCCACACCACACCTTCGTGCACGCTAGATCGTACAGCGCAAATGATACGGGAGAAAAGCTCCAATCAGGGCCATAGGGTTAGGGGGCTATAGGGCTATTGAGCTATAGGGCTATAGAGCTATAGGGCTATAGAGTTGTAGGGGTATAGGGCTATTGAGCTGTTGGGCTATGGGGCTGTAGGGCTGTAGGGCTTAGGGCTATAGGGCAGCTCCGGGCACCCCAGGGCACGCCCAGGCACCCGGGCACCGGGGCACCCTGGCACCTGGGCACTCAGGCGTGCAGCGAAAATTTGCGACAAACCTAACCTAACCATATGAATTCGCTAGGACCCCTACAGATGCAAGCTCTGATTGGGGAATATTGGATCCATTTAGGAGGGTTCAGGAAAACTTGAGTTTCACACCCCGCCTTCGAGTAGGGTTCACCACACCTCACCTTCGTGCAGCATTCATGATTCGGCAAGAGAATTAGGCCCTTGATCAGGAAACACAGGAAAAGGGCAGTTTCACAATTCACTTTCGTGCCGCCTACGAATTATGTTTTATTCCTAGCGCGTTCGAGTTCTAGCGTATTTCTATATAGTTTTTTCTGTAAAACAAAATCTAGTGTATTGCTATTGTATTATGGTGTTGCTGCATTCTTATTGTATTCGGATTCTAGTGAATTCCTTTTACAGCCGAAAGAAATTCGGATTGTATGGCCTTCCTGTTGCATTCAGATTACAGTGTATCCTTATTGCATTCGGATTCTAGTGTGCCCCTGTTGCTTTCGAATTCTATTATAAACCGATCGTATCAGGATTGTCTTGCGTTCCAAATGTATTTGATGTGTGTTGTATTCCCATTGCATTCGAATTCTAGTGTTCTCCCATTGTATTTCGAAGTCTGGTATATTCCTATTGTAGTCGGACTTTATCGTATTCCTAGAACGTCTCCGAATTCTATGTTGTTCCTGGTGTCTTCGGATTATACAGTAGTCCCATCGCATCCGGCTTCTTAGTCAATTCCTAAGATTGTCGGTTTGATTTCACTCCGATTGCCTATGAAATAGGTTGTAGACTTATTGTTTTCGGATTGCATTGTCTTCCTATCGTAATCGAATTCTCGTGAATGCCTGGTGTATCGAGTTCTATTGTATGCCTCGGGTAGTTAAATTGTTTTGCATCCCTGTTGTATTTGGATTATATTGTTTCCCTACTGTGTTCGAATTGTTCAGCATTCCGATAGTATTCGAAATCTCTTGTATACCTATTGTATCCGGATTCGATTGTACTCCTATTGGCTTCGAATTATATTGTGTCCCGAGATCCGAACCCTTTCCTTACCCGAACCCTTACCTGTTCATTCTGAGGAGACACGAAGGTGAGGCTTGACCCCAGTAGTAATAGTAGTCGCAGTCGTCGTCGTCGTCGTCGTTTTTGTCGTCGTAGTCGCAGTCGCAGACGTATCCGTAGTCGTAGTACCAGTCGTAGTCCCTAGTCGTTGCCGCCATCGTCACAATCGCGTCTGTCCCGCCTTCGCCTCTTCCACTACATGGTCGGGCCTCTGCAGACGCTGCTGCACTGCGCGCCCTTGTAATACTTGACGCCTCCTCGGGCGTGCCATCTGTAGTCCGGATCTGAGCTTCCCGGCGGTCCTTTGGGGAACCTGCGGTCAGTCAGTGCCCAGAGTGGGGGCACCACTCGTCGGGTCGCCTTTTCCTGTCTTGAGGGTCCAATTTCGAGGAGGGGCGGGGGGGGTCGAGGCTCGTGCGTCTTTGAGCGCTCTGGGTGGTTCTGGGGGAGAGGGGTCCCCAAGGAGGAGATGGCGACCCGTCCTGGTGATGACCCCGCTGGCACTGCCTGGGTGGAGAAGCGGGGGGGGGGGGCAGGCAAGAAAGAGCTCTCGCCCATTTCCCGATGGCAGGTTCTGTTCATGCCGGATCGTATCTTAATGGCCCAGGGGCCATCGCAGAACATCTTTGGCTCGAATATTTCCGAGTCTTTCGATGTTTGGTAATTGCTGATATTTTCGAGTCGTTCAATTTTTGGGTTGTGAGAATCCCGCCCCGCCACCCTTCACCCTGGTCCTGATTGCTCGCCGCCAGAGTGTCGTGGGACAGCTTGGCGATGGGGATCATGAGGAATCGAGGAGCGGAGCAGAGGGATGATGAGGAGAAGGAGGATCAGGAGGAGGATTACAAGCACGAGAGGGGGGGGGGAGCTGGAGCAAGAGGAGGAGGAGGAGGAGGAGGAGGAGGAGGATCAAGAGGAGCAGGAGGAGGAGAAGGAGAGCGAGGAGACCAAGGGGCATGATGTTGGCGACGTGGATTGCGGGGAATGATGAAGAGGAAGAGTGGGCCAGGGAATGAGGAAGGATGATGGGGGAGAAGGCAAAGAAAATGAGGAGGACACAGTTTGCCTTCCTCTAGTAGACGCGAACGGTGCCAGCTAACGAATGTCGTTTACTCCCACGTGTTCTCGCTTTCGTGAGTGAGAAATCCCAGGCTCATAATGGCCCACTGCTCTAGAATTCGTTCCGCCCTATACCGCGCCTCGCTGAGCAAGTCTGAGCTCAGCCTTCGAGGCTGGGGCCGCGCATGCTGCGCAAGCTGGACGCAGTCCACCAGGACATCGCCCTGCTCGGGCGATGCCCCGCGTGGCCGATGATCGTGCCCCACAGAACGTGTAGGCTGGCAACATCTCGAGGTCCGCTCCAGCTCTGGGGCGCCTGCCGCCCGCACTTGGAGGCAATGCTTGCGCTCCGGGTCTTGAAGCCGCGCAGGCACTGCGCGCACATCGAGCGCCTGTCGGCACACGCCAATACGACTCACTGGTCTCGCGGGCGCGGCTGCTGGTGGACCCACTCCACCTCAGGGACATGACCCTCCGCCAGCACGCGCACAGGGTTTGGCAGCCCGCGCCTAGTCTCCGCAGCGGCATCGTCGAACAGCGCCTCATCCTTAGACGTCCCTCGGCGACATGCGAGGGCGTGCTTGGCCGCTTCGCCAGCCAGCGAATTGATGGCGATTTGCCGCTCGCCCTCAACTCGCTGGCTGGCGAGTCGGGGCGCTCAAGAAAGAAGCGATGGGCGGTGTGCTACCTGGTGCAACCCGACTTACCTGTGACAGTTGTTCGTTTCAGGATGAAGCGAGCGACGCCTCAAGGTGGCGCCGAAGAGTGCGCCATGCGGCCAGGCATAATTGATCTGCCAGCGTGCGCACCCATGGGCTGCCACAGCCTACGGCACGAGCGATCGAGCGAGCGTCATTCGCCCACAGTCTGAGGGGCGTCGGGGACGTCCCGGCGGGCCTCCTCCCTGAACGCGGCGCAGCAGCTGGCGTCCTATCGGGCCGCCCGCCGCGAGGTCTCCTGATTTTGCATGGCTGGTTGCCGTCGCTACGCGAGGCTCCTGCACAGAAGGCATGGAGCATTGCTACGTGCGCAGCGGAAGGACGCTGGGATGTCACATTTTTGATTAGCTTGTAGATCGCTCCCCCCCCCACCCTGCGACAGTCGGAGGACAAGGAGACGGAGGCGGAGAAGAAGGAGCATATATCTCTGAGTTGGACTCAGGGCGTACGCTCTTTGGCTTAGGCTGGTGCGACCTCTGAGGCGCAGAACACGAGGGGAGCCGAGCGACCGTTGTTACAAGTCTCATGGCTTGGCAATTCGAAGATTGACAGCTGAATCAGCGTGGCGAAAATGGATGCCATGGGAAGTGCTCACGCCCGCTTTGAACGTGGCCGTTGCCCGAGACCGCTGCCCGATGTCCGAGGCAGAGAGACCTTCCGCGTCGGAGGCGCGCAGTACTGGGAGTCCCTAAGTCATGCGTGGAACTGGCCGTGCCACTTATCGGCACGCATATGGTAGTCGCAGTCACGAGCCACTTGGGAAAGTCACGCACTGCTACGCTCGTGATGCTGTGTGGCGCACGTGCCGCCGCCCAGCAGTAAGGACCCTCAGAGGCCGAGCCGCTCCAATGCAACGACCCGACCCCGAAAGGTCCGACCCCTCGGAGGCCGAGCTGCCCCAAAAGATCCGTCCGAATGTGAGGATCCTCGGAGGCCGAGCGGCACCACAGGGTCCCGACCCCTCTCCAGGCGCAAGTGTTTCGCCCCGCATCCGTTCCTGCTGGCCATGTGGCCCCGCAACCGGCCCCGGAGGCCGAAATCGAGGAGAAACGCCCAGATTGGAAAAAATCGCATCGTCGAAGATTTGGGGAGCTTCGCACACAGCAGTCGCCAGCCGAGGATGGCCGCGTGCCCCGATGCCCGGCCACCCCGGCAGAGCATCAGCGCACGTGCTCTCAGCAGCTCGTGCCTCGGCCCAACGCTCTGTGGAGCTCGTCGCTCCGCGGACGAGGGAGGCCGGCTGCGGGAGCCTTCGCTGCCATCGTGGGCACATCGGAAGGGCGGCGCGGCGTGACTCAGGCATGCTCGCGTCGTGGCGAAATCACAACGAGAGGTTCTTGGTAGTTTTCGGCCCCCAGGGGCCCTCGCTGGGTCCTGGGACTGTCCAAAAACGACTCGCGGTTAAAAATCGGCCTGGGGATAGGGTCGGGATGTCTGGTGACCCCGTATGGAAACAATCAAGACATCGCATGTTTGTGGAGCCAGAGTAAGGGGGGCACGGTGGGGGGGGAGGCGTCGGGCGCGTCGATGGCGCTGGCCTGCAGCATAGCCCTGCCGCGCCGACGCTGCGGGAGGATGAGGGAGAAGGGAGCGCGAGGAGAGCGAGGATTGAGGGGGAGGGTGGTAGAGGAAGAGGAGGAGGAGGAGGAGGAGGAGGACGACGACGAGGAAGGGAGGGGAGACAGGGACATGGGTGGTGGTCCGGGCAGGAACGCACGCTGGGCACTTGGCGTTCCAGCCAGAGGGGGCCGCCGCTGTTACTTTTTGAGCGCGCTGGGACGCTCTTCGCGGCCAGCGCGCTGACTTGTGAGGCAGTTCCGTGCCCCCTGCCGCCTGGCGCAACTTTGTAAGGCAGGCCCGTGTACATAAGGCATGCTGATCGAAGCTTGCACGATCCGTCGGAGGCCAGAGCGTGGCGAAAATCAGCGGTGCATCGGCCCTGCAGCCCGCAGTTTCGAGAGGATGAAGATGGGGATGGACACAAGGACGTGGCGGAGGAGAAGGGGGAGACGAAGATATAGTTTCCAGAGTATATTGGGCGGACCCCCTCCCTTAACTCGTGTGCCCCCTTCCCATCCCCGCCTTCGGCCCCTCGCCCCTCCGTCGAACATGAGGGCGTGCGCGGATTTTCCACGGCCCCCGTGTCAGTCCATATGGTGTTTGGGGATCACAGCAGGCGCTGTCATCGTGAAGGCCGCTGTTTTTGTCAACAGATTTCTTCACGCGGGGGCAGACACGTGATCCCAGTCTAGGGTGTAAGAACATTGGGGTCCATCGATATACAGCCTCGGAAGGGTTTTCTCCGAACGCCGCCACGCACGCCCATGTCGACCCACAGCGTGTTGGGAAATGTCTACACCCATGCCGCCCGCCATTTTGTAGCGCAGGCGCGTTACATGTGGACCACAGCGGGCATTCATAACACCGTGCCATCCTTTCGGTCTGTTCACGCCCACCATGTGTTGATTTATCGTTCAATGTCGAAGAGAACGTGGCACACCCTACTGCATGTTGAGACCGTATGGCGACCACCACGGGTATTACCCAACCGTGCAGACATTCGCTGATGATTCGCTGCGAGAGCCTCGCGCAGTTTTTTTTGGCGCTGGCCTCACCAAGGAAGTTGTGAAACCAGGCTCAACCAGGGCGAAACCAGGCACATTCCGAGGACGTCTCAGGCGAAACCGGGTCCTGACCAGGCCACACCATGCCAAACAGAGCAATTATTGAGGATGTCGCAGGCGAAACCGGGCCCAGACCAGGTCAACACGGGGGCCACACCAGGCCAGGCCAGGTTGGGCCAAACCAGGAGTCAAACAGATTTTGAAAACGCCCCTGGCACAGTCGCCCAAACCAGGCTCCATCCGTTCTCATTGGCACAGTCCTCATGTAAGGATTGAATCACCCCAGGGCCTCCCCCCCTCGCAGGCGGAAGCCCGCTTAAAATTGTATGTGGTGGGCGTTTGGGCCGCGCGCCAGCTGATGCGGACGGGGTTGGGCGCCGAAGCCGTCATTTGTCTCTTGGGTGCAATTGGGGCCTCGGTGTGGCGTTCGGAGACATGTTTCCGAGCCTGATCGGCCTCGGAAGGGTTTTCTCCGAACGCCGCCACGCACACCCATGTCGACCCAAGGCGTGTGGGGAAATGTCTACACCCATGCCTTCCGCCATTTTGTGGCGCAGTCGTGCTACATGTGGACCACAATGGGTATTCATGACACCGTCCCCTCCTTTCGGTCTGTACACGCTCACCGCGACGCGTGTTAGTGAACCGTTCAGTGCACAAGAAATGCCACACCCCAGTGCGCGTTGAGACCGCATGGCGGATGCTACCCAGACGTGCAAGCTTTCTGTGATGCTTCGCTGTTGGGGCTAGCCCAACGGATGGTGAGGACGCTCTCCGGGAAAACCAGGCTCCACATATTCTCTTTAAAGGAGTAGATGGTCCCAGAGGCCCCCTTGCTTCAGGCTGAAGCCTGATTAGCATTTGATGGGGGGGGAGCGTTTGGGCCGCGCGCCCGCTGATGTGGACGGGGTTCAGCGCGGAAGCTGTCATTTGCCATTCGGGTGTTGCTGGGGCCTTGGCGTGGCGTTGGGAGATTTACTTCCGAGCCTGTGAAGACATCACACGGGCTGTAGACTGGTAGTCGCACGCAGGGAATTCGATGAGAGATTGCGCTGAGCACGGGGAGCAGGCCCCATTGATTGAATCTGCTCCGAGCGCGCGGATTTCCTCACAAATGCTTTGGGCCGTGCTCGTGGACCACTTGAACGCCCCCCCTCTTTCTCTCTTTCTCTCTCTCTCTCTCTCTCTCTCTCTTTCCCTCTCTTTATCATCTCTCTCTATTTATTATGTGTTCCCCCCTCTCTCTCTCTATATATATATATCCCTCTGTCTCTTGTTTTTTGTGCCTCTCTCTCTTTCTCTCTTTCTCTCTTTCTCTCTCTTATTTCTCTCTTGGTCTCTCTCTTCTCTCACTCTCTGTCCTTCTCTTTTTCGCGATACGTATTTTTCATCGAAGACGCCTACGGCGAATCACTGCCGCCCCCTGCCTTTCAGGACACGCCTATGTGGCGAAACCTTTGGGCAAAGTTTGGGCACGCTGTTGGACCATGCGTTCCCCCCAGCCGTTGCGGAGACCCTTCGGGGAACACGTTGGGGAAAAAGAGGAGGCTTGAGGAGGATGAGGAGAGGGAGGAACAAGGAGGAGGAGGGGGAGGAGACCTCTTGGGAGCCGCTTGGGGCACTCTTGAGGCCTCCTGTGAGCTTGCTGGGGCCTCTTGGAGGTCTCTTGGAGGCCTACCTGGGCATCTTGGATGCCGTTGGGGACTTCACGGGAGCCTTTTTTTGCGGTCTTAGGGCACTCTTGGCCCACAAAATGCCGTTTGAAGGCGTCTTGGGGGTCTCTTGGGGCCCTTTTGGGGGTGTTTCAGGGCCGTCGTGGAGGCCATCTTGGGCGTCGCGGAGGCCTCATGGGCTGTCCTGGGGCCTTTTGGGGCTCGTCTTGGGGGCCACTATGGTCGTTATGGGGCTGTGCGCTTTGGGGGCGATATTGGGGGCCTCTTTGGCCGTCTTGGGCCGCTGGAAGGCAGAACAAAAGCAAACGCCAAAATCCTTTAAAACCATTTGGAAATCAATGATTTGGGCCTCTTCGGGCCCTCCTGGAGGACCTCTTGGAGGCCTTTCGAGCCGTCGTCAAGGCCTCTTGGGGGACGCTTGGGCCGTCTGGTGCCGTCTGTGAGGCTTCTTGTTCGGATTTGGAGGCGTATTCGACCCTTTTGGGCAGTCTTGGACCATCTTGGGCGAACTTCAGGGCCATCTTGGCCGTATTGGAGGCCATTCTGGGGCCGTTGTAGAGCCATCTTAAGCAGCAAAAACTTTTGCGACCACCTCGCATGAAGCTTTCTGGGTGTCTGGCGGCACGCGCCGAAACCCCAGAAGGTTTTCTATTGGGGAAGACCTGATACCAAGCCGTAGGATCTAGCACGCCAGGCACCCTTTGATAACTCAACAGGGGGGGGGCGGATGACGGAAACCGCGCGTAGCGTCGCGATCCGTTCGTCGGGAGCAATAACAAGGGGGGTGTGGGGGGTAGGCAAGACGGGGCGCGAATCCAATGGCCCCAATGTTGGCAATTTTCGGCCCAAGACGGCCCACGTCAGCCCCAAGAGCGCCGACGAGAACCCAAAACGGCCCAAGACAGCCCCAAAAGCGCCCAATATACTTCCGAGACGGCGTCGGAGAGGTCCAAAAGGGCCCGGAGACGGCCCAAGAGCGCTCCAAGAGGGCCCAATATGATTTTAAGACAGCCCGCCCCAAGAGGCCCCCAAAAGGGAGCTCCAAGAGGCAAACATCGCCCCATTGCCTAAGGAAAACGTGCATTTTTAGCATATTCGCTTCTTTGGTGTTCACAGCATCCAGAACGGCCCAGGAGGCCCCCACGACCGCCCCAAGACAGCCCCAAGACCGCCCCAAGACGGCCCAAGTGGCCGTGAAAGACTGCGCCAGAGAGCCCCAAGACGTGCCAAGAAAGGCTTTTGTGGGCCCCACAAGGTTCCCAAGAGAGCCCCACGAGGGTCCCAGGAGGCCCCCAAGTGGACCCAGGAGGGCCCCCAGAGGGCCCCAAGACGGCTCAAGCCAGCCAAGACAGCCAAAGAGGGTCCCGGACGGCCCAACAGGGCCCGAAGAGCTCCAAAAGGACCCCCAGGAAGGCCCGTATATGCAACATTGATTGATTTTCGCAAGGTTGATTGTTAGATGTTTGTATGTCGTGCCGAAGCCTGACACGGCTCCAAGATTTTAAGCCAGCGACCTCGTGCCCTCACAAAATAGACACGTTTTCCGTCCCCATGCCAAGCAGGTCGAATGGCTTTCGGCCTATCCCACCATGCCTGGATTGTGGGTACGAAGCCTGATGGATGTTCGTTTGGATTGGGATCTCGTGGGAGGCCTCTCGGGGGCCTTTTGGGAGCAGTGAGAAGGCCTCTTGGCAGCCGTTTTGGAGCTTCTTGGGGACTCTTTTGGGCCTGTTGGTGGCCTCTTGGGGCATCTCAAGGGCGAGGCCTCGTTGATGTGATACCATGGGGAGCCTCTCGGGGGACTCTTGGAGGCAGTTGCGACGCAAGCAATGTCGACGCGCATGCTTTGATGCAAATTAGCCGACCGGCATCCCGCGAATCCGACGCGGAGCACTCCGGGAATTGCGGGTTTGCTGCGCATGTTTTGATGCCAATTTGCGGAGCGGCTCTCATGCTTTGAGGCCAATTAGCGGAGCGGCGCTGCGCTAATCCGGCGCGGAGCATTCTGCGAATCGCATGTTGTGCGGCCAATTCGCGGAACGGCGCTCTGCGAATATGTTGCGGTGCACTCCAGGAATCGGCGCGCATGCGTTGAGGCCCAAATGCGGAGCGGCGCTCCGATATGGCGGATTGGCGGAGTGGCGCTCCGCTGGTCCCATTCGCAGCATTCTGGCAATCGGCGCGCATGTTTTGAGGCCAGCTGGCGGAGCGGCGCTCCGCTAATCGGAACCGATGTATTGGAGAAATTCGGATCGGGCTCCTTGAATATCTTTAAGCAGCGAGGACGAATGCTCTGTGAATTAGGCAAAAGACCTGAGGACGTTCCGCTTTGTGCCACATGGGCACGGTGGCGGATACGCGTATACATGTATGTGTATTTCTACGTGTGACGTCGTCACTGTCGTTGCCGTTTTCATCGTGTCCTCATCTTCGCGTCGGTGTCGTCGTCGTCGTCGTCCGTCGTTGTCGTCGTCGTTGTTCCGTTGTTGTCGTCATCGTCGTCGTCCTCGTTGTCGTCGTGTCGTCGTCTTCGCGTCGTCGGCGTGTTCGTCGTCGTCGTCTTCCGTCGTCGTCGTCGTCGTGGACGTCGTCGTCCGTCGTAGTCCGAAGTCCGTACTCCATTTTCCGTCGTCATTTGTCCGTCGTCGTCGTTCGTCCTTCGTCGTTCGTCGTCGTCATTTGTCGTTCACGTTCGTCGCTCCTCGTCGTCGTAGTCGTCGTCTTCTGGCCCCAGTTGTCACACCGCTGTCGTTTGCCAGCAGCGAGTTGGGGAGGGGGTAGGGGAGAGTGGTTCCTGGCAGGGTGGTTCCTGGGGGTGGGGGAGTGGTTACACAGACGGGGGGGGTGGAAGGGTCCTGGAGAGGTCTCAGAAGTTTTCTGTTCGGGGGGGGGGGCGGATCGGTTCCTGGGACCTCCCTGAAGTATATTGTTCAGACTACATGCAGTAGTGCCCGTGGAAGTCGTATTCTCTGATTGTACATATATATATATAGCCAAGAGGAAAACCCAATCAGCGGATGGTTTGACAACTAGTGATACGGATATTGGCATCGATTGTAAGATCAATAGTGGGATCGATCGTGAGGACGCGTGGGACCGATTCTGAAATCGATTCGGTGAGATCGATAGTGGGATCGATAGTGAAAGATGGATTGTGAGACCGATTGATGAAAAGATCAATCAGGAACCCCGAATCCCGGGAACCCCGCCGCCCACCGAAATCGGCCTGGAACCAACTACAAGGAACCCGGAAACTCAGAACCGGGAACCAGGGAACCCGGCCACCCACCGAAATCGGTTGGGCATTTTCGCCAAATCCTTCAATATCCGCTACGGCCCCTGCAGAGCAATATTTGGGAAGAAACATTTTTATCTTCTCTCTCTCTCTCTCTCTCTCTCTCTTTCTCCCCCTATATATATGTATACCTATTGATTTGTTTGTAGGTATGTATTGTTTACGCGTCGCGAGTCCGCACCAGCCAATTTAGGAGCCCTGCCCATCAGAGCTGACGGGAATAGGGACGAAGAGACACAAATAGTGAAACAGAGCGGGCAACCAGGGTGAACAAGAGAGATCTCAGGGAGCAAAGGGGTGGCCTTGGAGGGCCTCTTCGGGCCATCCCCAGGGCCTTCTTGGAGCTACGGGGCTGTATTGGAGGATATTGGGGTCCTCTTGCAGCTCTTTTGGGGCATCTTGGGGCCCTCTTGGGGCTCTTCGGGGGAGCTTGGGGTCCTCTTGGGGCTCTTTGGGGGCGCCTTGGGGCCCTCATGGGGCGTTCTTGGGGCCCTCTTGGAGCTCTCTTGGGGCCCTCTTCGGAGCTATGGAGCGCATCCCGGGGCCATCTTGGAGCTCATCGATCAAAGGAGGGGGGGTCCTCGATTTCCCCCCCCCCCTTCCAGGGCCATCGGAATAGCTTCTTGCGGCTAGGGCCCTCTTGGGGCGATCTTGGGCGGGGGGCCTCTTGGGCCTTTCTTGGAGCTCTCTTGGGCCATCTTGAGGCCACCTTGGCGCCACAAAAACGCATTGGAAGCGAGAAGGCGAGAAGGCACACATCAGTGATTTTCTCATGGTGTTTGAAGGGTTTTGGCTTCTCGGGGAGGTCCTACAGGGTCGCCGAAAGCACCTAGAACTGTCTCGTGGCCCTCTCGGGGCCTCTTGGAGGCATGTTGGTATGTATCTTGAGCCATGTTGGGCTATCTTGGGCGATCCTGGAGGCCATCTTGGGCTCTCTGAGGTTCTCTTGGAGCCATCTCAGGCTATCTTGGACGCCCTGGCCGCTCGCGAAGCCCCCCGTCCAGGTCCAGGGGAGGGGGCAGGGGGAGGGGTCAAGCTACCCACCCGCCCGCAAGCCGTCTAGCTCACTCCCACCCGCCCTCCCAACACATAAGTAACACCCGAGCCTGAGCAGGTTTGTCGAAGAGGAAAGAGAGACATCGTTAGACCACCTGCGCCCAGAGGGCTGGTAGGATGTATGTAGTTATGTATTTCTGTGTGCAAGCATATTTGTGTATCCCTCCCTCCTCCAAGTCGTCCTCCCTCCTCCTCCTTCTGCCTTCTTGTTTCCTTTCCCCTGTGCGGGAGCGCAAGCGGGAACGGAGGGGGAAGAGGGAAGAAGGAGGTGAGATGGAGGAGGAGGAGGAGGAGGAGGTGGGAAGAGGGAGAAAATGGAGCAGGAAGGCCAGAATATTCAACAACGATGTTGCAATAAACCCTTCCTCCAAGTTCCTTCTTCACAGGTCACCACAATGGGCCATGCTCACAGAGGGAAGTGCCCTTTTGGAAGACATCTGTTTGGAAGTCCTGAACCGTCACAGGGCACCTGGCACCCTCCTTAGGATGTCAACGCCGCGAATTCACGTTGTGCAGCGTCTTGACGATCCTGGATCGCGCCAGAACGCCATATCCAGGACTTCGGCACCGCGGATCTATGTAACTGTTGCGCCCTGACAGTCTTACATCGTGCCAAAAACACAAGTCTTGAGCCGCAGCCATACACATCAGTGGATCTGCTTTACACTCTAAAAATCAATGTGTGCCGCGCCACGGCGAGAACGGCATTTTGAAAAGGTACCGCCCTCAATCCGTGAGATTGCTGCAATCTGTGAAGGGAAATGCGCGCGTCGCTTAGGCGAGAGCACAGTTTGAAAAGGTACCGCCCTCCATCCGTTACATTGCAGCAAATGTTTGTTAGATGAATGTGCGCTGCGCTGGGGCGAGAGTCGATCTTTGAGACCCCCCTCGCTCCATCCGTAAAGTTCTTGCGCGCTTTTAAGACGAATGTGCGCGGCGCTGAGGCGAGAGTCACACTTTCAACCCCACCCGCCCTCCATCCGCGACACCGCTGCAAGCTTTTCAAATGAATATGCGCGGCGCTGGGGCGAGAGGCACATTTTAGCAACCACCCGCCATCCAACCATGAAGCTACTGTGTACTCTGAAGACGACTGTGCGCGGCGCTAAGGCGAGAGCCTTTTTTTCGAAGCAGACCCGCCCTCCACCCGTGAAACTGATTCAGATTTACAATTAACCGTCATGAATGGTGGGGACGCCCCAGGCGAAACGCTCGGCCCGCCCTGCCAACACGTCTCTGGGTACGTCAAGGAGGAGTTTGTGATAAGAAGATCGGGTGAAGGAGGAAGGAGGATGAGGAGGACGCCGTCTCCCCTCCCTCGCGTGGCTCGAGGCAGCAAGTCGATTTGCTTTTCCAGGCCCCCCCCCCGGACTTGTCGCGCGCGGCCTCCGGTTTTCATCCATCCTCCACGTGCACAGGGTCTGCCGGGGCGACGCGGAGACCACGGCGAGGGCCACGGGCTTCTGGGATGCTGTCTTGGTCACGCCCTTCTCCTCCTCCTCCTCCTCCTCCTCCTCCACCTATCATCGTCCTTCCACTCCTTCCCCGTCCTCCCTTCTCCTCTGCCTCCTCCCCCTTCTCCTCATCGACTCATTTGTGTTCATCATCATCCTCATCATTCTCAGCCTTTTCCTCCTCCACCTCCCCCCATCCTCCTCCGCCGTGCGCGTTGATACCTTCATCCTCTCTCTCCGTCCCGTTCCCCATCAT
This sequence comes from Prorocentrum cordatum, assembly GCA_963575745.1. NCBI lineage: Eukaryota > Dinophyceae > Prorocentrales > Prorocentraceae > Prorocentrum > Prorocentrum cordatum. The sequence goes on along the minus strand of CAUYUJ010000001.1, from coordinate 2,876,323 downwards.
TATTTCTAATACTTGGTTGTTCCTTTCTCCTCGTCGTGGTAACCCTCCAACATGTTTTGATACTCGCTCTCCTCGCCCTTCTCCTCATCCATCGTTCCCTCCTGCTGCTCATGCATCCTGCTTTCTCCTCCTGCTCCCCCAACGCGTCATCATCACCACCACCACCATCATCATCATCATCATCATCATCATCATCATCATCATCAGCATCATCATCATCATCATCATCATCAGCATCAGCATCATCATCATCGTTAAGCTCTGCATGAGGCGTTCGTGGGTTGTGCGTGTACCGCCCCCGTTCCCTCGCTCAAGTCTTCCAGAGAATGCAATCATTCGCCAACGCCATCCTGCCCCTATCTCTTTCGGTCCTTCCAGGCTGCAGTAATAGTGCGGGTGGCCGGAGATCCTTGTCCTGTGTGCACGTGTTCGCCTTCGCTCGACAGTCCACCCCTTACCTGCTCCCGTCCTAGCGGCGAGGAGCTCGTCATGGGCATCGTTTTCTCAGTCTTCTTCGTGGTGCGCAAGTGGCGCCTGAGGAAGAGCGCGGGTCCTGCTCACTGGGCCGTGGGGTCTGGAAGCTCCGCAGGGGCTCCGCCCGACAGCTTCGAGTCGGACATCGCGAGGGTGGCGGCGGAGCAGGCACGGGCTGCGAGGCAGAGGGCGCTGATTGGACGCTGAAGTCATCGCCTTTCTGCCTTGTGATTCCTATGCCGTGAGGCTCCATGTACTTGGTCACTATACCATGACGCTCGATTTAGATGTGTACCCAGAGTACCAGGGGCCGCCCGCGAACGTGAGGGCGATGATCCGCCTGGCGGGCCAAGGTGTGCGAGTCGACGGAATGGCGGTTGCCAGCGTGTACCGCTTCCGCCGCCTCCCCACAGCGGCGGAGGCCTGGGACGCGCTCGGCTTGGCCGCCGCTTCTGGTGCTGGTGCTCTGTCCGCGGGCCATTTCGGACTGCACCTGGGAGAGGGCAGCGAGCTGGGCATGGCTCCTGGCGTGCTGAGGTTCCTCGACCAGCAGGCTGCGCCGCTGCCCCCGAGCGGAGCGCCCCGCGCCCGATGCCGCTGCCCCTCCCGCGCGCGCTCCGGATCTCCATTGGATACGTGCTGGCGGCTGCTCTCGGGCCTGGCGCTGGGGCCGCCGCCGCCGGCGAGGGGGCCCGCCGCGCAGCCTGGGGGCGACCAAGGCGCGCGCGACCCTCGTGTGTTTGGCGTCGTCCGAGACGCTCGCGGCCGCCGTGACCGCTCCTTCGCCGACGCCGCGAAGGAGCAGACAGAGCTGCAGCGAGACAGCTGGCCCGTCCTGGGGCCTCGGGCGCTGCTCTGGGCGTTGTCTTCATGGTCGGGATGGCTGGAGGCGCTGCGGCGTGGCGCACTCGAAGCGTATGCTGCTGCGCCGCGTGATCGACGACGCATAGTACCCTCTCCCTTTTCATCTTCCTTTGGAAATTCTTGTTGTCGAGAAGTCGTCTGGCGGTTTACGGCTGGTCTTCGTCACTCGTGTTGCAAACGTCTATTTCAAGCCCCCGCCGACCACCGCGCCGCCGACGCCGTTGGCGCGTGCATTTCTAGAGTCGACGGACAGCTCCCGCGTGGCGCAGTGCGATATACAGCGCGCCTTTTACCGCATGGCGCTGCCGAGCGGGCTCGACGAGCACTTCCGTCCGCCGTCCATCTCGAATCGCTTCGTCGACCTGAGGGCTGCGGACGGCGTCGCAGTCGACCAGCGTGCCATTCTCCAGCCCGCGGTGTGCGCGATGCCGATGGGATGGGCTTTGTTCTGCTGCCAGCCCGCCCTCGCGCGCGGCATGGCGGGCTCTGGCCCGGGGCCCGCTCGCCGCTTGGCCGATGGAGTTGCTCCGAGGCCGCTCGTCTCCAAGTCATGTGTCGCGGCAGCGGGCTGCGCGTGCAACTTTTGCGCGGCGCCCCAGTCGGCGCCCGCGGCTCGAGCATTGGCGGAGCTCCTCACCGCGAGGGGCCTCCCCATCCACAGCCTCGCCGGGGCGCGGTCCGAAGCGTCTTCGCGGGCGTCCAGTTCTCGGGCAAGAGCTGCGCGTGCGAGCCGGCCGTCTGGGCAGGCTGCGGCAGGCCATCCAGGCCCCGTCGTCGCGCGGCTCGGCCTCTCGCGGCGCCGTCGCCATCGCGGTGGGCCACGCCGACTGGGCCATGATCCTGCGGAGAGAGAGAGAGAGAGAGAGAGAGAGAGAGAGAGAGAGAGAGAGAGAGAGAGAGAGAGAGAGAGAGAGAGAGAGAGAGAGAGCGAGAGAGAGAGACAGAGAGAGAGAGAGTGTGTGTGCCTGTTGATATCCAATGGCGTGCATAGCTTTATCCATGCGGCTGGACCCGCGCCCATGAAGCTATGGTCTCGGTTCGGCAGGAGCGCTCTGCAGTGGCCGCGCTGTTGCCGCTCATGCGGTTGCCTGCTCATTCTCCGTGGCTGGGCGGCCCCCACGCGCTGGGCGCCTCGCCGCGTGGGCGGGTGGCGCGTTGGAAACTCGACGCGCGCGTCGTCTCGTCCGCGGGTAGGCACGCGGAGAAGTGGAGATACAGAGTATCCGAGGCTGTCGCCGCCAGGCCCCGTGCTCTCGAAGCCCCGTGCTCTCGGACGAGATGATGCCGCTGGATGCCCGTCGCCGTCGTCCGCGCTATATGGGGGCGGGGGCGTCGACTCCGTCTCGGACGTCTTCGAGGTGCTCTCGCTGCGTCGCGATTCGAAGGACGGGATCATCATTCATTCCAGCCGTCATCGCCGTCGCGGTCTGATGATGCTGGAGTATGAAGGGGGGCGTTGTGCTTTGCTGTCCGGCATGCTGCTCGCAATGCTCGTAACTGCGGATATCGATGCCTTTTCCTCGTTGACAATTTGGCTCTGGCCCTCAACTGCAGCAAAGGCCGATCGGGCTCGCAGCACCTGCGTCATTTCTTGAGACGCATCGCCGCGCTGATCCTCACCACAGGCCCCAGGGCCCTCGCGCGATGGCCGAGGGCGGCGACGAGGGCGCCCAGTGCCAAACAGACTCTGAGCGCGCAGCGCGGCCTACCGCGCCCGGGCGCGGGGCAGCCTCTGGCGGGCGAGACGTGCCTGCCCGAGTCTGCCGCGACCGTCCTCCGCGCGCCGCAAGCCTGCCGCGCCCGCGCGAGGAGGTTCCACCGTTGGTGCACGTGGACGGGACAGTCGTTCGAGAATGCCGTCGCATTGGGCGCACGCTTGCCGACCTTCTTCGACCATCCATGCCTGGGCGGCTTCGCCTCGGCGACGGGCCGCCTGGCCATGGCGACGCTGCGCGCGCGGCTGCCCCGCGTGCTGGCGGGTCCGAGGCCCCTGTCAAGAGCGACGCGGCCCTTCGGGGGGTGGGCGCGCCCCGTGCCTCTTCGGGGGAAACGGCCGATGCCCAGGCCAGCGATGCCGGCGCTGGTCGGGGCGCTGGTCCTCGAGGCGAAGATCGGCGAGGCGGTTTCCGCGAGGCTGGCGTTCGGCGCGCGTCCGCAGCCGAGCGCGGCGCGCTGCTTCTGGGCGGGCGGCCTGATCGAGCCCGCGACAGGCTCGACCGACGTCTGCCATCGCTGGAGCACGATCGCCCCCGATGCCTCGACGGGCGGCCCTCGCCAAGCGGGGGCCGCGGACGAGAGCGCGATCGCCCGCAACTCGTTCCTGCGGCCCCTCCCCCAGGACTCGAAGCGACTCGGATCCGCCGGGGATCCGCCGCGGACCTTCCCGCCGTCGTTGATCCGCTTGAGTTTCCGCGAGGCGATGGTCAAGCGGGCCATCTGGGGCGGCGCCTCGGCCCTCTGCGCCCTTGGGCCCAGGATGCAACTGCCCATCTCTTCCCTCCCCGAGCAGGTCGCGGCGTTGAGCGCGGCGGGCGACGGGCGGGGTGCCCGGGTGATCTCGACGGTGGCGTCGCAGGGACACGCTCGCCCTCGGGCGCAGTCGCGGGCGCCCACCGTTGCGAACGGCAATGGGGCGCGGGTTCCCGAGCGAAGCGGCAGCCGGCGCCTCGGCTGGGCCGTCTTCTTCGCGGCGCCATATGTCGTGGCCTGGCTGCCCCGCGTTTCATGTTATTGTTGTCCGCATCTGTCCCCTGCCGCGTCGACGCTGCGCCCCGCCGCTTGTGCATCGGGGCAGTCGTCCTGGACTCAAGCCGCGGGCCCTCTGACGACCCGGGCGCCCCTGGCGCCGATCTCGTCGTCCACGGCTGGGTCCGCCGTTCGTGCGTTGCCAGTGCCCGGCGTCGACCTGGGCTCGTTTGCAGGCCCGTCTTCGCCGGGCCTCCTGCTAGGTCGTCGGTTCGGCCCTGCGGGCTGCCAGGTCCTAGTGCATGCGTCGGCGCACGCGCGCAAGTGGCTATCGCCGAGGTAAGCAAATGTCTTCTGGCTCTGACTCCTGATGTCCTAGAGCACCCTGCAAGCAGCGCTCTTTGGGACCATCCCCTCATTGCCCTGCCCGTCTCCTCCGCCTGTCTTTCTCCGAGGTGGCGTTCGATTCGGCGCCCCGTGGGTTGGCGTGTCAAAGATCTGCACGAGCTTCCTGAGGTCTGCAGCGTCAGCCGCGGATTGTGCGATAGGACTGGGAAATTTAGTCCGGCACCCCTCGGCTGTCCTCATATCGACAGCCCACAGAGCACAAGCACGCTTGATCCCTCGGCTCGTGGCGGCTGAGAGCGCGGGCGCGCTCCTCGCTCGGGTTCGCAGCCTCGCCGCGGTGGCCAGACTCAACCAATGTGTGAATTCGTGTTAAAATACGGTTGTGTGTTCTGCATGTTGGATGACCTCGGTGAGAACTCGCTTCCTCGCACAAGTAGTATTGCCTGGCTTCTTTCTTCGCGCTCTTTAGACGATTTTGTGTCTTGCATGCTGGATGGCCTCGGTGCCCCCTCGCCCCCTCGCACAAATAATATCGTCTGGCGCTCGCAGCTCCCCACATCAACATCATCATCAACATCATCATCAGCAGCACCATCATCAGCATCATCCTCATCCTTATCATCATCATCATCATCATCATCATCATCATCATCATCATCATCATCATCATTACCACCATCATCACCATCATCACCAGCATCACCTGCACCATCATCATCATCACCATCATCAGTATCCTCCTCATCATCATCGTCTTCACCATGTTCATCATGTTCTCCTTACCAGTATCGTCAGCATGATCATCATTTTCCTGTTGGCCTTCCTTTCACTCTGCTCGGCCTCCTCATCCTGCTTTCCTTTTCTTCATCTGTATCGTTCCGCCTTCCCCCACCATTATCATGTTCATACTTGTTCTCGATCGCACGTTCGTAATCTCAGTGCCCCTGTTCTATCGGTTTTTCTCCCGAACCTTCGCCCCGCTGTCGTCTCCCTATTTCTCCCCCCGCCTCTCCCTCCTCCTCCTCCTCCTCCTCCTTTTCCTCCTCCTCCTCCTCCTCGTCCTCCCTGTTCCCTCGGTCCTCCCTCCTCCCTCTCCTCCCTCGCTCCTCCCCTCGCTCCTCCCTCCTCCGTGCTCCTGCCTCTCCTCCCATCTCTTCCGCCCCCTGCTTCACTTGCTCCTGCGCCTCCTCTCTCCCCCACGGGGGCGGGGTGGGCCCTCCCGTGCCTGCGTGCCGCCCCGGCTCTCCCACCCGGAGGGGGATCCACTGGGGGGGGGTGGGGGGGGCGAAGCCAGGGGGCGGGGCGGGGGGGCGGAGCGAGGCTCCGTAGGGTTACGTCGGGCCTGTCATGTCCCCCATACAGGAGGAATATTCAAACGTAGCCCACAAAAAATACGGGGACGATGTTTTGACTACGTTTGCCCATTTGGGGGGTCTTTTTTGATTATTTTGATTTTAGTCGCCGCAAGTTCCCCTGTAGGGGGACAGGCCCGACCTGAGCGCAGGGGGCAGGTCCAGGGGGCAGACCACGGGCGAGGAGGTGCGGGGGCGGAGGAGGACGGTGGCGGGGGAGCCAGGGGCAGCTTGCGGAGGAGGGTGAGGAGGGGGGGTGGGGGAGAGAGAGAAAGAGAGAGAGAGAGACCTCTTCCTCCTCCTCTTCCTCCTCCCACCTCCTCCCTCCTCCTCCTCCTCCTCCTCCTCCTCCTCCTCCTCCTCCTCCTCCTCCTCCTCCAGAGAGAAAGAGAGAGATAGAGAGAGAGGAGTGTACGAGGAGGGGGAAGAAGGCGGCGGATGAGAGGGGGAGAAGGATGAGGACGCGGAAGAGGAAATGTGTAGGCGGAGGCCGAAGTTTGGCACGGGGCTGGGGCGGAGGAGGAGGACGAGGCGGACCAGTGCAAACCCAAGAGACAAGAACGATGTTGCAACAGACCCCACCTCCGAGCTCCCTATTCATAGGCCCCTTCAAGAATTTGTTTTCGTTGCTGGAAGTGCCCCAGTGGAAGACTCACGTTCGAGAGTCCTCAACCGTGCTCGTGCCAAAACATCACCCCCTGAACTTAAACGCCACGAAACAACTTCACTGTTGCGTCCTGACGGCCCTGGAACGTGCTGGAACACCATTCCTTGGACGTCAACCGCAAGAATCCGTGAAACATTGTTATAACCGTTCAAGACGACTGCGCGCGGCGCTAGGTCGAGAGCCACGTTTTGAACAAGAACCGGCATCCATCAGTGAAACTCTGGTGATTTTTTGTAACGATTTTTTGAGGCGCTCAGGCGAAAATCAGATTTTGAGAACGACACGCCCTCCACTTGTGAAATTCTTGCAACCATTCAACTGGAATGCGCGTTGCGCTGGGAAGGCCGCCACATTTTGAAAACGAACCGCCCTCCATCAATGAAGCCCCTCCAAAGTAAGACGAATGTGCGCGGCGCGAAAGAGAGAAAGAGAGAGAGAGAGACAGAGAGACAGAGAGACAGAGAGGATATTTATATATAGAGAGAGAGAGAGAGAGAGAAAAATAACAAAAAAACAAAAAAAAAAAAAAAAAACAATAGAGAGAGAGAGAAACACACAAAATAGGGGGAGAGAGAGAGAGAGAGAGAGAGAGAGAGAGAGCGAGCGACAGAGAGAGCCACATGTTGAAAACCATCCGCTTCCCATCCGTGAAACTCTTGCAAACTTGTAAGACGAATGGGCGCGGCGTTCAGGCGAAAACTCCATTTTGGAAAGGAAGTGACCTCCATCCGTGAAGCTCTTGTAAATATGTAAGACGATTGCGCGCGGCGCTAAACCGAGAACCGCGTTTTGAAAACAACCCGCCCTACATCCGTGAAATACCTTCAAACATTGACGACGAATGCTCACGGCGCTAAGTCGGGCCCACATTTTGAGAACGACCCCGTCTCCTGCCGGGAAGCTCTTGCAAACTTGAGAGACGAATGCGCGCGGCACTCAGGCGAGAAACCCAATTTTGTAGACGAACCGCCCGCCACCCGCGAATCTTCTGCAAACATTTAACACGATTGCGCGCGGCGTCAAAACGAGAGCAAATTTTTGAAAATTGCGCGGGTTCTAAGCTGTAGGATCATGAATGGCGAGGAATTCTCAGGCGAAGCGCCCAGCCCGCCGTACCGACCGACACGTTTCGAAGTGCGACAGGGAAGAGTGATGTTTCGCCAAAATGTGCACGTAGGGTTCTTATTTCTCCTCTAAGGAACTGGGCCGTCGCCGCTTCGTCGCCGCCCGTCGCCGCATAATAGATGGCACAACGTATTCTGCATACTATGGATTGCACCACATCGGTTGCATGACCACATATCTTGCACCACATATATTGCACAACGTACGCACAGACACACATATAGATACATCTACGCACATGTATATATATTATATATATATATATATATATATATATATATATATATATATATATATATAACGTATGTATGTTAGTCAGCGCTGACCCCTAAACAGCAGTTTATTGCAGGCTTCGCGGTGCAATATATGTGGTGCCGTGTGCACGATGCAACATATGAGAGGCAATCTCAGCGGTGCACTTTATGTGGCACCACGTACGCGATGCAACAGCAATATGCGGTGCACTACGGATTATAAAGTATGCAATGCAACCTGTGTGGTGCAGTCTACGCGGTGCTATTTATGTGGTGCAATGTATGTTATGTAACCGACGTAATGCAATGTACGCGGAGCAATCTATACGGTGTTATTCATTTGCCAACTTGACGTTGTCAACCCCATTGCTCGCGCAATCCGCCCACCCACCCACCCGCAACTTGGTTTGCAAAACCCGCGTGTGTGTTGGGTGGTGGGTCTTTGCGGCCGCGCTAGCCCGCGCATGCTCGCGCGCGCAGCTGCCAGCTAGTTTGGCGCGACCGATGCGAGTGCGGCGGCGTTGACCGTTCAGCAGATTTCAGCGGGCATTTCAGAGCGGGTCGGCGACTTGGGCGGGCGCGGTATCATGGCAACGTCGACAACGGTAGACGCGATGATGGTAGTAGCGATGCTGGCGACGATGCTGACAGCGACGACGAGGCAGCCAGTAATGGTGCCGATGCCGATCACGCCGACGACGGTGACGGCAGTTTCGCTTCGGTGATGAAAGTTTGGGGAGGAGTTCGAAATGCGCGCGCGGCAGACGCGCCAGCGTGGCCCCCGTGGTATCATTTGACACAGATCGTGCCACCCCTGCACGCCCGCAAGGGCGCTCGAACGATTTCGACACGCGCGTCGCGGTTGATGGGAATGTTGAAAAACCTTTTGGTTTTTGCTACTATTTGCAAGCGCCCGCTTCTTGGTCTTACTTAGGGTGTGAACTCGTGATGCGAAGCCGTGTTTTTTACAGGCTGTTTGAGCACTCGGTTTTGAAATCTTTGCGAAACTATAGGTGTTTGAAGAATTTCGGCATGCGCGCGCGACGACGTGCGCGCTGGCATTCCGTGCAGCTTCATGCAAATGATGGTTGGAAACGTGTGATTGTTTGGTAAACGAGTGTGCGCGCAGTGTCTTTTGCAGATGATAGCGGGGAGGGGACGACGCTGGCCTGGCCGGGATGTTGTGCGCTCATTTTTAGGATGGGCGATGGGGCAGAATCGCGTGAACATTGCAATGCGAAAAGGGGGCCGACAATCCCAGGGGGGTGGGGGGTCGCATGCGACGCATGCGACCCCCCACCCCCCTGCGACGCAACCCGCGTGAGGCAATACATGCGGCACGACGTATGTGGTGCAATGTATCGCTGCAGCCTATGTGATGCAGTCTATGCTGTGCAATTCACTTGCCGAACTTGAAGTGATCGATTCCACTGCTCGCGCAATCGCCCCACCCACCCACCCGCAACGTGGTTTGCAAAACCCATGCGGGAACAATTGCGATGATGCTGGGTGTTGGCTGGTACATCTTTGTGGCCGTGCGAGCCCGCAACGATTGCGACGACACCGACGACGTCTCCAACGACTTCGACGACGCCGACAACGACGACGACGACGACGACACCAACGACGCCGACGCCGACGCCGACGCCGACGACGACGACGACGATGACAAGGACGACGACGGTGACGACGACGACGACGACATCGACGACACCGACGACGACGACGTCAACGACGCCGACGACGACGACGACGACGACGACGACGACGACGGCCTCGACGACGACGACGCCGACGTCGACGAGGACGAAGACGACGACGCCGACGCCGACGACGACGACGACGAAGACGACGACGACGACGACGACGAGGGAGGACGGAAGACGACGACGGCGACAACGACGACAACGACGACAACGACGAGGGAGGAGGGACGACGACGACGACGCGAACGACGAAGAAGAATGAAGGACGGCGACGCCGTCGACGACAACGACGAGGGAGGAGGGAAGACGACGACGACGACAACGACGATGACGACTACGACGGCGAGGAAATAGGAAGGACGACGACGAGACGCCGACGACGCACGACGACGACGACGAGGGAGGAGGAGGAGGAAGGACGACCACGGCGACAACGACGACGGAAACGACCACGACGCCAAAGAGGACGACGACGACGAACACGAGGAAAGACAGAGGACGACGTAGGCGACGACGACGACGACGACGCGGGAGGAGGGAGGACGGCGACGACCACGACGACGACGACGACGCAAGAGCGTGCGCGCACGCTTCTGTTGAAAAGCAGTTTTGCGAAACTGTGTGCTTTTGTATTTTTTTTTGACACACGATTTAAAAATTCTTCCGAAACCCATGGGTTTTGAAGGACTTCGGCATACGCCCGCGACGACGCGCGCGTCTGCACTTCGTCCCATTTGTTGCAGAGGACTCTCGCGACGGCACACGCGCAAGGGCGTTCGATAGATTTCGACATGCGCGCGCGAAGCCCGTTTGGTAGCATGTTGTGAAAATATTGAAAACCCCATGGTTTTCTCAAGATTTCGCAAGAGCTCGCGCGCAAGCTGCTTTCGCAAACCAATGCTGCGAACCCCGGTGTTTTTGTATGATTTCTTTTGGAACTCAGTTGCGAAATCCTTCCGATACCGAGGTTTTTTTACGGATTTCGGCATGCGCGCGCGACGACGCGCGCGTGTGCACTTCGTCATTTTTTTTTCGTTGTTCCTCCTATTCTGTTTCCTTGCAAGGGATTCGTGAAATAAAGTGATATGTTGGAACCAAACATATCACCGCATAGTGTTTCTTCACAAGGGAACCTCAGGGGGGGGAACCTGGCTGGCCTGGGACATTGTGCTTTCATATTTTGGATGGACATGTGGTCATAATCATATGTGATTTACATAGGACGCGGGGGGAGTGAGAACTCCGGGGGAGGGGGGGGTCTATATCTCTTTAGAAAGGAGAATATGTGTGCTGCTATGCGTGCGATGTATCCTACGTAATGCAACACATGCGGTGCACTCTATGCGGTGCAATCACTTCGTCGAATGCGAAGATGTCGGCTCCACTGCTTGCGCGGTCATCCCACCCGCCCGCCCGCAACTTGGCTTGCCAAGCCCATGCGGAGCGATTGCGCTGGGTGCTTCGCATTGGCTGGTGCATCTCTGCTGCCGCGGTAGCCCGCGCGCGCTCGCGCGCGCAGCGGCCAGCTAGTTTGGCGCTGCCGACGCGGCCGCGCATGCTCGCGCGCACAGCGGCCAGCTGGTCAGGCCTGACCGGCGCGGCCGCGGTGGCGCTGACCGCTCGCAGCTAGCCCGCGGCCACTCGGCGCATCCCAGTGGGCACTTTAGTGCGAGTCGGCGACTTGGGCGGGCGCGGTACCGTGGCAACGTCGACGACGGTAACCGCGATGATGGTAGTAGCGGCGCTGGTGACGATGATGACAGCTGCTTCGGCTGCGGCCGCGCCAACCCGAGCGCGCGCGCGCAGCGGCCAACTGGTCTGGCGCGGCCGACGCGGCCGTGGCGGCGCTGATCATTGGGCACATAGCAGCGGGCACTTCATTGCGAGTCGGCGACTTGGGCGGGCGCGGTACCATGACAACGTTGACAGCGGCAGGCGTTGCGGGCGAGTCACCAGCGACTTCGACGACGACAACAGCGACGACGACGACAACACCGACGACGACGACTACGACAACGCCGACGTTGACGACGACGACGATAACAACGCCGACGACGACGACGACGCCGCCGACGACGACGGCGACGACGACGACGGCGGCGACGACGAAGACGACGACGACGAAGACGTCGACGACGACGACGAGGGAGGAGGGGCGACGGCGACGACGGCAACGACTAGGGAGGAGGGAAGACGACGACGACGACGACGGCGACGGCGACGAAATAGAAGGGACAACGACGAAACGCCGACGAAGACCACGAGGGAGGAAGGACGACCACGGCGACAACGACGACGGAAACGACGACGACGCTAAGGCGACGACGACGACGACGACGAGGGAAGAAAGCGGACGACGACGGCGACGACGACGACGAGGGAGAAGGGAGGACGGCGACGACGACGACGACGCAAGATCGCGCGCTTTTGTTGAACACCCGCGTAGCGAAACTGTTTGATTTTGTGTGTATGTGTTTTTTTGGGGGCGCGCGATTTCGAAATCCTTCCAAAACCGAAGGTTCCTGAAGGATTTCGGCGCGCGCGCGACGACGCGCGCGACTGCGCTTTGTTCAATTTGTTGTAGAGGATTCTCGCGACGACACGCGCGCTAGGGTGGATTTCTACGCGCGCGATGCCCGTTTGGTCGCATTTTGTTTGAAATCTTGAAAATCCAATGGTTTTCGTGAGATTTCGCAAGAGCGCGCGGGTAGGCTTTTTTTGAAAACCAGCGTTGCGAAACCGTGTGGTTTTGAATGTTTTTTTTTTGAAACTCGAGTCTGACATCTTTCCGAAACCGACGGTTTTGAAGGATTTCGGCATGTGCGCGCGACGACGCGCGCGCGTGACTTCGCCCCGTTTGTTGCAAGGGGCTAATGAGGAAAACAATGATGTTGGATAAACGAGTGCGCGCGCATCTTTTTGCACAGGATGGCGGAGGGGGGGGGGGGCGCGATGCGGGTGTGGCTGGGATAGCATGAATTCGCAGTTAAGATGGACGATGGGGCAGAATCACACGTAAATTGAAAATGCGGAAAGGTGGCCCGTTCACTCCGGGGGGGGGGTCTTTTTTCTTTTAGAGAGGAGACTGTGTGCGATGCAACCTATGCAATGCATTCTACGCGGTGCAATTCACCCTGCCGAACTTGAAGTTGTCGGCTCGATTGCCCGCGCGAGCATCCCACCCGCCCACCCGCAATTTGGCTCGCCAAACCCATGCGGAGCGATTGCGACGGGCGCTCGGCGTTGGCATGTGCGTCTCTGCTGCCGCGTTAGCCCGCGCATGCTCGCGCGCGCAGCGGCCGGCTAGTCTGGCGCGACCGGCGCGAATTCGATATCATGGCAACGTCGACAACGTTAGACACGAGGCCGATAATAGCGACGCTGGCGACGGCGTCGGCAGCGACGACGGCGCGGCCGGCCACGGCGCCGACGCTGATCGCGCCGACCGCGACGACGGCGCCCTCGCGTCGGCGACGAAGGTTCTGGAAGGATTCGATTGCTTGCGCGGCCGACGCGCGAGAGTGGCCCGCGTGGCATTATTTGGCGCGCCCCCCCGCCCCCCCACCACCCCTGCGCGCGCGCGCAAGGGCGCGCGAATGATTCCGCCTCGCGGCGCGACAGGCCCGCTTGGCAGAGTTCAATGGCAATGTTGAAAGCCGATGGTTTTCATAAGAATCTGCAAGGGCGCGAGCGCGAGCTTTTTTGGAAAGCTGACGTTGAGAAACCATGTGTTCTGATATGGTTCCGCGACACTCGGTTTGAACCCCATGCGAAACCTAAGGTATTTGACGGATCTCGGCACGCGCGCGCGCAACGGCGCGCGCGAAGTTTTTTTTTTTTTTCCGCGGCCGTTTTTTCTTTGCAAAGGGTTATCGCGACAACACTCGCGCAAGGGCGCCCGAGCGATTTCGACGCGCGCGCAGCCCCGTCTGGTAGCATTTGATGAAAATGTGAAAACATGTTTTGTTGCCAGTATTCGCAAGGGCGCGAGAGCCAGTTTGTTTGTTTGTTTTTAGTTGTTTTTCTGTTGTTGCTGATTATTTGAAAAACCTTGCTTCGCAGCCATATATATATATATATTTTTTTTTTTTTTATATATATATATATATATATATATGTGTATATATATATATGCGTGTGTGCATATATGTAAATAGACATATATGTGTTACGTTTGTTTGGGCACTCGGTTTTGAAACTCTCGCGGAACCGCGCGCGTTGAAGGATGACGGCATGCGCGCGCGGCGACGCTCGCGCGCGCACTCCGTCACATTCGTTTGTTTGGGGTATCTTGCAAACTGAAACTGGCGACTATTGATGAACGAGTGCGCGTGCATAGTTTTTCGAATGAATATTCAGAGGACGACAGGGGAAGTCGATGCCGGTTTTCCTTGGGAGGGTACGGATTCCGATTTAGGATGGACGACGGGGCAGAACCATGTTTTAATTTGCGCCAGAAAAAAGGGGCACCGATGATCCTGATAATCTACGTGGGGCATTGTATGCGGCGCAATCTATGTGAACAATTGTATGCGGCGCAGCTTACGTCGTGCTACGCATGCGGTGCAAGCTATGTCAGGCAATCTACGCGGTGCAACCCAAGGGCGGCGACAATTTTTGCAATGCAAGATATGCGGTGCAATCTACGCGTTGCAACGCATGCGCTGCAACCTGCGTCATGCAGTCTATGCGGTGCAACTAATGTCCACCCATGAGTTGACGCAACCCGCGCTCTGGCAAACATCCCACCCACCCACCCGCAATTTGGTTTGCAAAACCCATGCGGTGGTGATTGCGATGCATGCTTGGCGTTGGCTGGTGCATGCCTGCGGCCGCGCCAACCCTAACGCGCGCGCGCAGTCGCCAGCTAGTTTGACGCGGCCGACACGGCTGCGGCGGTGCTGGCCGCCGCGCGCATCCCAGCTGGCACCTCGTTGCGAGTCGGCGTCGTGGGCGGGCTCGACAAGGCAGCGGCGATGTTGGCGACGATGCTCGCATCGACGAAGGCGCGGCCAGCGTGGGCGCCGATGCTGATCGCGCAGGCGACGATGGCGGCACCCTCGCGTCGGCGATGACGGCGTTGAAAAAAATTCGACGCGCGCGCGCGGCCGACGCGCGAAAGCGGCCCGCGTGCTTTTTTTTGTTGGCAGTGATCGTACCCCTCCCCCCAGCACGCGCGCAAGGGCACGCGGATGATGCCAGCGCTCGGCGCCAGAGGCCCGTTTGGCAGAACCCCATGAATACGTTGAAAAACATACCGTTTCCTTAAGAATTCGCACGAACGCGTCGCCATGTATGCGGTGCAATCTACGTGGTGCAATCTACGCGGTGCAATCTATGTGGGGCATTGTATGCGATGCAACCCGTGTAATGCGATCTACGTGGTGCGATCTACGTGGTGCAATTCATTTTGACCGTTTTGAAGCTGTCCTCTCTACGGCTCGTGCAAACATTCCACCCTCCCACCCGCAACTTGGTCGCAAGACTTCTTAAGACAAGACCGTGACGGTAGGTACCACATGGCACTTGGCCACGACACCGACGACGACAGCGACAACGACGACGACGGCGCCGCAGACACCGACTACGACGACACCGCCGACGTCGACGTCGACGAAGACGACGACGACGAACACGACGACGACGACGTCGCCAACGAAGACGACGACGAGGGAGGAGGGAGGACGACGACGGCGACAACGACGACAACGACGATAGAGGAGGGAAGACGGCGACGACGCGAACGACGAAGAAGGAGGAAGGTCGGCGACGCCGACGACGACAACGACGACGGAGGAGGGAAGACGACGACGACGACGACGACGACGACGACGACGACGACGACGACGGCGACGGAATAGGAGGGACGACGACGAGACGCCGACGACGGACGACGACGACGACGAGGAAGGAGGATAACGACGAGGGAGGAGTGATGACCACGACGACGACGACGACGACGACGAAATAGGAGGGACAACGACGAGACGCCGACGAAGACGACGAGGGAGGAAGGACGACCACGGCGACAACGACGACGGAAGCGACGACGACGCCAAGACGACGACGACGACGAGGAAAGACAGAAGACGACGACGGCGACGACGACGACGAGGGAGGAGGGCGCGCGCACGCTTTTGTTGAACACCCGTGTTGCGAAACCTTAAGTTTTTGTAGATTTTTTGGACACACGATTTTGGAATCTTTCCAACACCGAAGGTTTTTGAAGGATTTCGGCATATGCGCGGGACTTCGCGCGCGTCTGCACTTCGTCCCATTTGTTGCAGAGGATTCTCGCGACGTCACACGCGCAAGGGCGTTCGACAGATTTCGACATGCGCGCGCGAAGCCCGTTTGGTAGCATTTTGTGAAAGTCTTGAAAAACCCATGGTTTTCTCAAGATTTCGCAAGAGCTCGCGCGTAAGCTGCTTTAGCAAATCAATGTTGCGAAACCCTGTGTTTGTGTATGTTTTTTGGAAATTCAATTTTGAAATCTCTCCGGAACCGAAGGTTTTTGAAGGATTTCGGCATGCGCGCGCGACGACGCGCGCGTGTGCACTTCGTCCCATTTGTTGCAGGGGATTCGCGAAAAAGTGTTTATGTTAGAGCAACAAATGTCACCGCATAGTGCTTTTTAAAAGGGAAGCCCGGGGGGGAACCCGGTTTGGCTGGGATGGTACGATTTCATATTTAGGATGGACGAGTGTGCATAATATATATATATATATATATATATATATATATATATATGTGTATATATGTATGAAATCATACTATCCCAGGGGGAACCGATAAGTCCGGGGGGGGAGGGGGTTGAAGGGGGGTAGAATCTATTAATCTTTTAGAAAGGAGAGTGTATGCGGTACAACCTATGTAGTGCAATGCGTGCGGGGCAATCGGTGTACGTGTGCAATGTATGCGATGTATGATGTAATGCAGTCTATGCGGCGCAAGTCCGCTGCCGAAGTTGAAGTTGTCAAGTACACTGCTCGCGCAATCACCCCACCCGCCCACCCGCAACTAGGTTTGCAAAACCCACGCGGAAGCGATTGCGATGGGTGCTTGGCGTTGGCTGGTGCATGCCTGCGGCCGCGCAAGCCCGCGCATGCTCGCGCGCGCAGCGTGGGCACTTCAGTGCGAGTCGGCGACTTGGGCGGGCGCGGTATCATGGCAACGCCGACGACGGTCGACACGATGATAGTAGCGATGCTGGTGGCGATGCTGACAGCGGCGACGAGGCAGCCAATGACGGCGCCGATGCTGACCACGCCGGTGACGATGACGGCGTCCTCGCGTCGGCGATGAAGGCTTTGGGAAAAATTCGACATGCGCGCGCGGCAGACGCGCGAGAGTGGTCCGCATAGTTTGATTCGACACGGATCGTGCCACCCCAGAGCGCGCGCAAAGGCGTGCGAACGATTTCGACATGCGCGCGCAAAGCCCGTCTGGTAGCATGTTATGAGAATGTTGACAAAATACATGGTGTGCTTAAGCATTCGTGGATATTCGTGTCGCGAAACCATTTTTAAAATGCTGTTTTTGGCATTCGATTTTGACATTTTTCCCAAAACCAGTATTGAGACATATTTTGGGATGCGCGCGCGACGACGCGTTCGCACTTCGCCCCATTATTTGCAAGGGGTTGTTGGCAAGTTACGGTTTTTGATGAACGAGTGCGCGCGCATAAGATTGTTGCAGCATATGGCGGGGGGGCGATGCCGGCCTGACTGGGTTGATCCGAGTTCATATTCAGGATGGACGATGGGGCAGAACCAGATGCAAATTGCAACGCGAGAAAGGTGGGCCGATAATGCCCGGCGGGTGGGTGGTGGATCTTCGTTGTTTAAAAGTTTGCAGAAACAACGGGCGGCGACGGGCGGCGCGAACGGCTAAGGCCGTCGATCGCCCCGACGGGCGGCGACGGCGACGGGCGGCGCGGGCGGCGACGGGCGGCGATCGACCCGACAGGCGGCGACGGCGACGGGCGGCGACGGGTGGCGCACGCGGCGGCGGGCGGCAATCCCCTTGGGATGGCTAGCGCAATTAAGCATTCTGAAGTGGTGCAAACGCTGTTTGGGGATTATCTATATACATATATATATATGTATACATATATATATACACATTTAAGTGCATAGTATATGCATATTGCATTGCATCTTTTCTCCGCTGTAAAATAGCATTTACGATCGACCCCCCTCCGGACTTGACGGGCTTCTTTATTATTGCAGTTCACGTGCGATCCTGCCCCGCGGCCTACCCTAAAGATGAACTCGCACCATCCTTGGCAGGCCTGTGCCGCCCCACCGTCGCCTTTCGCAAAACGCATCATCAGTTTGCAACAATCCCTTGCCAACATTAGGGCGAGACGCGCACGCGCGCGTCGTCGCGCGCGCATGCCGAAACTCCTCAAAACTACATGTTTGGCAACGATGTCAAAAACGAATGCCCCGACAATATCCGTAAGGGCTTCGCCCCCTGCCGCCGGCCCCCTCTCTCGGAGAATGGGCCATGGAAGAGCTAAGTCATGAGGCCTTGGCGCTGTCGTGAAGCAGTATCGAAACTTCATGCGAAGCCGAGTCGCAATCAGCAAAACCAACTGATCACAAGAGGGGTTACCACACCTGGCGATTGGTAAGACGTGTATGGTTTAAGGGCTTGGTTACCACACCTTGCGATGAAAGGGCCGAGGGAGTTCTCGCAGTTTGGGTTACCACGCCTTGCGATGGATGTGCGTGATGGGTTCGAATTTCAGAAATGTGGCAAATCCCCTGTGTTTTTGGACCCTGACCCCGCGGATCTGCGTGAGGGGTGGCACCGAATTTCAGAAATGTGGCAAATCCCCTGTGTTTTTGGACCCTGACCCCGCGGATCTGCGTGAGGGGTGGCACCGAATTTCAGAAATGTGGCAAATCCCTGTGTTTTTGGACCCTGACCCCGCGGATCTGCGTGAGGGGTGGCACCGAATTTCAGAAATGTGGCAAATCCCATGTGTTTTTGGACCCTGACCCCGCGGATCTGCGTGAGGGGTGTCGATTTCGAGCCCACCCAGCAATTCAGACAACGCGCCCAGGGGAGGCTAAAAGTCTTGTTTGGGCCTCCCCCCCCCTCGCGCGGTCAATCAACTAGTTACAGTAACCAGCAAGAAGTCAACTAGTTACAGTAACCAGCAAGAAGCAGAACTGTAACACTGGAAACTACAAACTACATCTGGTACAGGAAACTGCGAATCACGGTCCTACAGCCTGGTGGCCCCACAAGGGGGCCGGCGGATTCTTAAACCATTTGGTTTCGCAACGCGATTTTTCCAAACAGCTTGCGCTCTGGCGCTTGCGAATTCCTAAGAAAACCACTTGGTTCCAACCTGTCCACGACCTGCTGCCAAACAGGCCTCTCGCGCGCGCGCGTCTGAACCGTTCGAACCTCTGCGCGGGCGTGCTGTCGCAAGAATCCGTTGCAAAGGAAACGGGGCGACATGTGCGCGCTTCGTCGCGCGCGCATGATGAATGGATTTAAACACCTTGCGTTTCGCATGGATGTCAGACGCGAGCGCTCCGAAAACATTTAACACCCACACGGTTTTACAACGTCAGTCTTCAAACACGTTTGCGCTCGTGCCCCTGCGAGTTCTGCAGAAAGCCACGGGTTGTTCAGCATTTACGCTGAATTCTGTCAAACGGGTTCTTCGCGCCGCACGTCGGAATCATTCGAACGCCCTTGCGCGCGTGTTGGGGGGGGCAGGATCCGTGTCAAAGTATACCGTGCGGACCACTCTCTCGCGTCGGCCGCGCGCATATCTCTAACTCCATCCAACATTTTCATCACCGACGCGAGGACGCCTTTTCGTCGTCGGAGCGATCAGCATCGGCGCCGCCACTGGCCTTGCCGTCGTCGTTGTCATCATGGTCACCATCATCGTTGCCATCATCATCGCGTCTACCTTTGTCGACGCTGTCATGATACCGCGCCCGCCCGAGTCGCCGGCTCGCACTGAAGTTCCCCAAGGGAAGTGCCCAGCGGTCAGCGCCACAGCGGCCGCGTCGGTCGCGCCAAGCTAGCTGGCCGCTGCGCGGCCGCAGAGATGCACCAACCAATTCCAAGCACTCATCGCAATCGCCGCGGCATGGGTCTTGCAAACCAAGTTGCTGGTGGGTGGGTGGGGTAATTGCGCGAGCAGTGGAGTGGACAACTCACTACGAGCATATTCTACGTGCACAGCACAGGGGGGCACCACATCATATATTGCAAAACATATATTGCATTGCACAGATTGCACCACATCAACTGCAAAAACTTTTAATGCACTTCGTCGGTTGCATTACGTATATTGCACCACGCAGAATTCACAGCAGAAAGTGCCACACATGTACTACATCATAGATGGCGCGATGTATTGTTCGCGCTTGCGGCGCGCTTTGTGATCGTTCGCGATATGTTCCACTACGTAGAGTACACAGCTGCGTTTGCTCCATGTCTTTCGCACCATCGATTGTGCGACATTGCTTGCACCACGTAGATTGTACAGCTGATCTTGCACAACATAGATTGCATCACGTAAATTGCGCACATCACAAACATTACACCACTAGGATTGCACAACGTGTACAGGTCAAACTACGATTGCGACACATTGATTGCTCCACGTAGATTGCACCACATGGGTCGCACCACTTAGAGTGTACAACATAGATTGTACGAGAGTGCGCAACATAGATGGTGCACCATATAGTGCGCAGCATCAATTGCACCTCACATCGTGTACCACGTCGGAGGTTGGGGGTGAGATCGCAGTGGAACGGAAACCCCCAACCAGAGAATCGTTTCGTTCGTGTCGTGGGTGCGGGCGAGCGGAAGCTGCGTGGGCGCGCGAGAGGAATAAACCCGCCGTTGCTAAGGCGAAGTCAAGACAAGTGATTATCCCCCTCCCGCCCGTCGGCGGTGGCCCGCGGTGTCCCGCGGTGTCCCGTGGTGTCCCGTGGTGTTCCGTGGTGTCTGCCGTTGCTAGGGCGAAGTCAAGACAAGTGATTCTCCCCCGCCCGCCCGTCCGACGGTCGCTCGCGGTGTCCCGCGGTGTCCCGTGGTGTTTCGTGGTGTCCGCCGTTGCTAGGGCGAAGTCAAGGCAAATAGTTCTCCCCCGCCCGTCCGTCCGTCCGTCCGTCCGGCGGTGGCTCGCGGTGTCCCGCGGTGTTCCGTGGTGTCCCGTGATGTCCCGTGGTGTCCCTTTAAGTGAGATCGATAGTAAGACCGATAGTAAAATCAATATTGGTATCAATACTGAGATCGATATTGAGGTCGATGTGGTGCCCCGAAGTATCCCGTGGTGTCCCAAAAAATGAGATCGATAGTGAGACCGATAGTGAGATCGACAGGTGTCCCATAGTGTCCCGTGGTATCCCGTGGTGTCCCGTTGAGCGAGGTCGATAGTGAGTTCGATTGTGAGATTGATATTGAGGTCGATGCGGTGCCCCGAGGTGTCCCGTGGTGTCCAGTGGTGTCCCAAAAAGTGAGATCGATAGTGAGATCGATAGTGAGATCGATTGGTGTCCCGTGGTGTCCCGTGGTGTCCCGTTGAGTGAGATCGATAGTGAGATCGATACTGAGATCGATGCTGAGATCGATGTGGTGTCCCGTGGTGTCCTGTGGTGTCCTATGGTGTCCCGTTGAGTGAGATCGATAGGGAGATCGATAGTGAGACCTATAGTGAGATCGAGAGGTGTCCCGTGGTGTCCCGTGGTGGCCCGTGGTGTCCCGTGGTGTCCCAAAAATGGAGATCGATAGTGAACATCGATAGTGAGATCGTCAAGTATCCCGTGGTGTCCCGCGGTGTCCCGTTGAGTGAGATCGATAGTGAGATCGATTGAGTCAGATGTTGGTTCCCCCTCTCTCCCCCCCCCACATCCTCCTTATCACCCGAAGGATGGTCGTATAGGTATGTTGTTCAACCTGATTGCCCACCGTTTGTTGCACCTCATCGTTCGCATCGCTGTTGTTGCACAGCAAATATTACAGCGTAGATTGCACCACGCATGGATGGCACAACGTGTATTGCTAGAAACACTGTTTGAGGTCCAAGCTGGCTAACACAAGGGAACGAGACGGACGAGGAGGAAGAGGACGAGGGCGAAGGCAAGGGGGGGCGGGGTGGGGAGGAGCAGGGCGGAAGCGTCGACCCCAGATCGCCACTTCCGCCGTGGGCTCTCTCTTTGCCCCCGTTGGGCTCCCCCCCCTGGGACACCTCTCCGGATTTGGGCGCCTACCCGGCCCCGTCGGACCGGCACTTTCGCACGTCGGCAGCAATGTTCCCGCGTTTGCCTCCCCCCATTGCCGCCGTCTTGCGCTCGGCATTCTCTGTTGGAGGGGGGGGGGCGGGGGGCTGCGCAGTGCCAGTGGTAGTGGTGTTGGTCGTGTCAGGTGTGTTTGTAGTGGCGTTGGAGGTAGCAGTGCTAGTGGAAGCGGTTGCAGCAGGGGTGCGGGCAGTGGTTTGCATGGTGCAGACGCTAGTGCCACGTCTTCAATTGCGCAGCACAGGTACAGTAGTACTAGCATCACCTTTCCCAATTTCTTCAGGACTGCCCCCCTCTTGGCACTTTATGGAACCAGTGTTTCGCCATTGTTTCTCAAGTATCCCCGTTGATTGAGCTGAATGTGCTATTGGCCAGCTTTTGAGACTAGCATGTGTGTCTCCTGAAAGACTTCAGGTTCCGTGGGCTTGCATGTTACCCAAAAGTTGCCTTCAAACTGTCAGGAAATTTATGTGGCGTGCTGGGCGGATTACGTTTGCCCTATTTGCATTCAGTTGGCCAAGCTCGGCTAGGCCCTGGCGTTTCCACATTCATCTGGTCTGACTTGCATGCCGCTTGGCAGTTCGTAGCTGTCCGCTCTGCCATGCCGCCTGCCTTGTGGACATGGTTTCGATTGTGCTTCGCTGTTCGTGGCTTTGTTTTTGGCTTCACCGAAGACGCCCACGGCGAATCACCGCCGCCCCCCGCCTTCTAGAATCGCCCATGTGGCCGAGCGGTGTGGCAAAAGCTCTGCCAAAGTATCGGGCCATCTGTTCCCCCAACCGTTGTGGAAACCCTTCGGGGAACACTTGGGGGAGGATGGCGGGGAAAATCAAGAGGAGGCGGAGGAGGAGGTGAGGGGCATCTCGGGAGCCTCTGGGGACACTCTTGGGGCCTCTTGGGAGCTTCCTGGGAGCTTCTTGGACCTTTGTGGGCTTCGCGGGGGTCATCTTTGGTTGTTTTGGTGGGCTTCTGGCCCGTTTGACGTAGTCGGAAGCCGTCTGGAGGCCTCTCTGGCCCGTCTTGCGGCCCTCTCGGGGTGCTCCATGGCCGTCTTGGAGGCCATTTTGGCCGTCTTGGAGGCCTCTTGGCCGTCTTGGGGGCCTCTTGGGGCCGTCTTGGGCTGGGGCCATAATGGAGACCTCTTGGGCGATCTTTTGGGCTCTTGGGCCCTCTCGGGCCGTCGGAAGGCTGAACAAAAAACAAATGCCACAATCCTTCAAAAACTCGTGGGAAATCAATGATTTTAGCCTTCTCTGGCCTTCCTGCCATCTTGGTGGGCTCCCGGCCCGTCTGACGCCGTCGGAAGCCGTCTTGGGGGCCTGCCTGGGCCGACTTGGGGCCCTCCTGGGGTGCTCCAGGGCCGTCTTAGAGGCCATCTTGGGCATCTTGGAGGTCTCTTGGGTCTGTCCCCGTTTGTCCCCTGGGGGGTCTCTCTTCGCTCCCTCTCGCTCTCCCTCTATGTCCTCACTGTCTTATAGCCGCTTAGGCTTAGGGTGCGAGTCCCCGGAGACTCATACGGCGTACTGAAAGAGAGCTCCTCCCGTCCCTCTCACAGCCCTCGTGTCCCGATAGGCCCCCGACCCTGTGACAGTGGTAAGGGGAGCTGGTTCGTGGACCGCGTGGCGTTCGACGAGGACGGGAGGAGCCGCCAGGCGACCGACTGAGGAGAAGGAGGCTCCACCGCCCACAGACCGACACTGCACCGGCCCATGCCGGACGCGGAGATCCAGACAGACGACCAGGACGACGCAGAGCCAGCAGCCTGGCCCGACGCGGACGACAACTGGTCGGAGACCGGCTGGAGCGAGCAGGGCTGGCGCCGGGGCTGGGGCTCTGGCGGCCGTGGTGCTCGTGACGAGTGGTGGCGAGGTCGAGACGACGGCGCGCGGCGAGACTCTGACTGGCACTCTGCAGAGAGTTGGGAGGTAGTAGCTCCCCGCTCGCGCGACTTCGGCCCCCCGCCAACCTGGCTGGGCATGGAGCAGCTCGAGTTCTATCGCCTGAACGTGACGGCCTGGTCAAGACGCACCTGGCACCTTCCGGAGTCACAGGCTCCTCGGCTGGTGGAATCGCTACCGGTAGAGCTGCAATGGAAGTTCAAGCCGCTGGCCTCCTCGCTGATGCAGCCCGACGGAGTCCAGAAGGCGCTCGAGCACTTGGCGATCCTGAACGGCGAACGCCCTGGCGACAGGGAACGCCTGCCCCACTCGCACGCGCCCTTTGACTACATGATCAAGCGAGGGGAATCTCTCACCGACTACGTGCTGCGCCGTGACCAGCAGCTGTCAGATGCTGAAGTTCACGGACTTCCTTTACCAGATAAAGTGAAAGCTAGATACCTTGAGGAAGGAGCCAACCTCAGTGCGCAGAAAAAGGTGAACCTGCGCACGTTGGCCCAGGGCAAGAAGGACGCGGCCTCGATCCGTGCGGCGCTGCTGCAGATGGACGTGGCCGAGCAGAGAGTGCAACCCGCATCGCAGTCGCTGCCGGCGGTGAAGGCCTTCGTGCAGGAGTACGTGCCCGACCCGCCCGAGCCGTATGAGGATGACGACGACGACGAGATCGAGCTGCCGGAGGAGGAGGCTGAGGCGTTTCTCACGGCGATCGAGGAGCAGCAGCTTGATGAGGAGGAGGCCATACAAGTTTTCGCCGCAGTGATCGAAGAGAAGTTTGGCAAGGAAAAGCGACGCTCGTGGACCGAGTTCAGGAAGCTGAAGGCCGCCAAGAAGACCGATCGAGAGTTCTTCTCGAAGCGCAAGGCGGCCCGTCCTGGATTCAAGCGCGTAGGCGAACGTGACATCCGTCGACGGGCGAGGTGTGCGAATTGTGGACAGCGAGGGCACTGGGCTAGTGACTGCAAGAATCCCTACGTTTCGAAGGCCGACCGCCTGGCGAAGGAGAAGGACGGCAAGTTCTCGGCGTCCACGCTCTTCACCAACTCCGACAGCGACGCCTACTCGTACATGGACTGGGGCAGCAAGGTGAACGAGCTGCTGAAGGCATGCGAGACCGACGCCTCGAGCTTCGCGTCGATCAAGAGCCTTGGCACCCACGCCCTGGTGGACACGGCGGCGGCCCAGGCGCTGATCGGGAAGAGGGAGGTCAAGATCCTCGCCCAGGCGCTGCAGGAGGTCGGCTACTGCATCCACTACGACTGGACGCCGGTGACGGGCATCAGCGCCTCCGGGATCGGGGGGAAGACGGCGCCCGTCGGCCGGGCGTGGGTCCCGGTGACGCTCGGCGGGAACGGGGTCGTGGAGTTTCTCATCCTGGAGCAGAACTGCCCCCCTCTTTTGCCGGTCAAGCTGCTCGCCTGCCTCGAGAGCGCGATCGATCTCGCGGGCAATGTGCTGGTGGTGAGCGACGGCGTGCTGCGCCGTCGCGTGAGGGTGCCCCTGGCGACGCACCCGTCCGGCCACCGCTCGGTCGACCTGGCGCAGCGCCCGGCCGCCTCGCTCAAGGTATCGCCCGAGATCCAGGAGCAGATGCCTGGGGCCCGCTTCCTGAAGGACCGCCGCTCGGCCGCCGCTTTTGCTGCCTGCCTGCGCTGCGCTTGCGCCTGCAGTTCCCCCTCCTCCTCGCCTCCTGTCGAGTCCTTGGGGGTCTCTCTCGGGGGCCAAGGGGGATCAGACAGCGGGCCCAACCGTAGTGATTCGGTTCAGCCAGCGCGAACGAGCCTCAGAGAGAGCGAGGTCGGAGCTGCCGCCAGCCGAGATGAAGGCAGCCTCGAGCCGCGGCGGACGCACGCTGGCGGCGAAGTCGCCAGCGCCGAGGCGCGTGAAGAAGGAGCCGGCCCTCAAGAGGGTCGCGCTCGACCTCGGAGGGATGCGCGAGGCTTCGAAGGAGGTGCTCTGGTCGGGCGCCCCGCCGGAGTACGACACGCTGATGGGCGCGTCGGAGGGCTGGGAGGAGCTGCCCATGCTGGACCCGGCGCTGGAGGCGACGCTCGAGCTCGAGGCGATAACGGAGCAGGAGGAGCAGAACTTCTACGCGGGCCGTCAGTTGCTCCCGGCGAAGGTGCATCACTGGCGCAGGCTGGTCATCCGCATCTTCTGGCACATGACGACGTTCGCGCACGCGATGCTGGTGGCCTTCAAGATGCCGAACCTCCTCAACCCGTCCGAGAAGGTCGACCCGGACGACTGCCCCCGCCCGCTCCACGCCCGCTGGGACTCCGAGAACCAGCACGGGACCTTCGGCAAGTGCATGACGCGCGGCGATCGCGTGTGGCATCAGCCTTTCTCGGAGGAGGAGAAGCTTCTCAGGGCCCAGCGCCGGCACGAGAACGAGAGGGCCAAGCTCGAGAGGAAGAAGACCAGGGAGGCCATCAAGGAGATGAAAGCTCAGTCAAAGCAGGAGGTGGCCCTCTTCGACCAAGGCGACCCGTGGCTGCATCCGAAGCCGCAGCCGCCAGCC
This sequence comes from Prorocentrum cordatum, assembly GCA_963575745.1. Taxonomy (NCBI): domain Eukaryota; class Dinophyceae; order Prorocentrales; family Prorocentraceae; genus Prorocentrum; species Prorocentrum cordatum. Next base: position 2,850,148 of record CAUYUJ010000001.1, on the reverse strand, counting down.
CCGGCTGCTCGCGCGGCGGCGGCCTCTCAGTCCCTCCCGAAGGCGAGCTTCGATCGCCCGATGCTGATGGTCAAAGCGGAAGAAGGGTATGTCCCCGTGAGGCCACCGCCGCCGGCCAAGGCAGACCCTCGCACCGGGAGGGTTCCAGAGCCGAGGCCCGAGGCAGGCAAGACGGCGGCGCCGACGCGCCCGATGACGGCGCTCGAGATGCAGCAAGCGCTGGCGGACATGAACACCGCGATCGAATCCCAGCGCATGCAGAACGAGAGGACGTTCACCAGCATCCACACCATGGTCCAGGAGCAGGGCGACCGCATGGAGACGGCCCTCGTCCAGATGGCGTCGCGCCCGGTGATGTCGGAGCAGGACATGCAGAGGGTAGTCCAGATGTTGACGGCGGCGCTCGGAGCGGGCGGCAGCCAGGACTAGGATCGTTTCGTCGAGTATGCGATCTAGGAATCGAGGAGGATCCGAAGCGGATCCAGTTAAGGAAGCTAGGAGCCAGCTCGACGTCTCCGAGGGGCCTGTTCGTCAAGGATCTCGGGGTAGTTCTGAACCGATCCAGGGGGGAGGAATATTTTCGAAAAACTTCCTGGAGAATCCTCGGGCTCTGGGATGAAGAAAACGACAGGCTCCTTTCGGGCCCGGAGCTTTGCCAGCGCGAGGGGTGGGCCCTGAGGGCTCTTCCCTATAAGGAGCGCCGAGAAATTTTCACTGCGCTCGCGATCGGGGCGAGCGGTGGCCAGCCCCCCTCTTGTTTACTCCCCTCGAACCCCCGATGGATTGACATTAAGGGCCCTCGCGGGGTCCCTATCTTCTCAGGACTCTGGGCCGCCTCAGGCTCGCGTGAGATTTCGGATGCAGTAAGTGCCTCTTCGCCCGACGAGCTGCTAGTCACCTTCTGGTGCGAAAAGAGGGAAGGCAGGAGGGAAGGTAAAGAGGTGCAGGTGGTGGAGGAGGACCGCTTCGCTGCGGCGGCCCTAGACGGCCTAATCGAGATCGCTCCCGCGCCCCCGTCCGCCCCCCGGAAGGCACGCGACGCTACCGCGCGCGCCCTAGACGGTCTCGGCCTCAGGAGGGGCCGCCGGGCCCGTCGTAAGATCGCTAAGGAAAAGGAGCAGGCTCGTGGGGGTACGGTCGTCCTGGAGCTGTTCAGTCCGGCCAAGGTCTCGGCCGAGCTTGAGCGTCGCGGCTTTAAGGTTTCCCCCGCGCTCGATATCTTGACTGGAACCGACCTCCTCACCCCGGAAGGCGAGGCCCGCCTTTGGCAACGGCTCGAGGAGGATGCCCCCCCCCACGTGCTAATGACGCCCATGTGTAAGGCCTTTTCCGCCCCGCGTGCCTCCAACTGGGGGCGGATGGACCCTGTCCTTGAGATTCGGGAGGAGGAGAGGGGTCTGGCGGCCTTCCAGCTGTGCATGAAGATAGCCTAGTTTCAGATTTCGAGGGGGCGCTTCTTTGCTCTGGAGCACCCGGCGTCGGCGAGCTCGTGGAAGCTCGAGTCCACTCGTCACATCCTTGGACTTCCGGGAGTGAGCCGCGAGACCCTGGATCAGTGCATGCACGGACTGTCGGTCGACGGAGAGGGGCTCTCCAAGAAGCCGATGTCGATCATGTCTAACTCTCCTCCCCTGCTTGCTCACTGCCGACGCCGCTGCTCCGGTGATCACTCACGCGTTCACCTCGTCGGCCGCGCCAGGACCAGCGCAGCGGAGAAGTTCCCGAGGGAGCTAGTGATGAGCCTGGCGACCGGAGTTGAAGACTCCGCGTGGGTCTTCCACCGGCGAGAGCAAGGCTCCGAGGAGCCCGACTCAGAGGGGGCCGATTGGCATTTTCCCGTCGAAGAGCGGGATCCCGAGCCCTCCGGGGCTGAGTCTCAGGGGGAACATCCCAGTCCCCAGTTCCCGGCCCCGGGGACCAAAAGCGGGGGGCTCTCCGGGGAGCTCCAGAGGGAAGTCGCTAGACTTCGCGTGAACCTCGGCCATCCTCGCGATGAGGACTTCTTGCGAGCCCTTCGTGTGGCAGGCGCGCGCCCCGAAGTTTTGACTTGGGCGCGGGATTGTTTCAAGTGTGATCAATGCTCTTCCCACTCGAGGGCCAGTTGGAGGAGGAAAGCCCACCTTCCCCACACGTATGCCTTCAATAAGATGATCGCCGTGGATTTTATGTGGACGTCTTAGGCAAAGCCACGCCCGTTCTCAACGTGATTGATCACGGGACCTCCTTCCAACAGTGCTGTCTACTCTCAGACGATGCCGCCAAGACGGTCTGGGCTGCGTTCTCTCGCTGGTGGTCGAGGCCTTTCGGGGCCCCTGAGATGTTGATGAGCGACGGTGGTGGGGAGTTCGAGGGGGCGCTTGCTCGGGGATGCGAGCACATCGGCATTCTGCACCACGTTATCCCGGCCAACCCCCCTCATCAGAATGGCAAGTGCGAGCGTCACGGCGGAATCGTCGAGGATGCGCTGTCCAAAGCTGCCCTCGCCGTGAGCCCGACGTCGGCCGAAGAGACCGACCTGCTGTTGTGCGAGGTTGTAGCCGCGAAGAACCGTGGCTTCCATCGCGGGGGGTATTCTCCGTCCCAGCTGGTCTTCGGACAGAATCCTCGCACGCCCCGCTCGCTCCTGTCCGACGATCCCCTTGACCTTATCGGATCTGAAGACGTGGCCCAGATGTCTATCGATCTTGATTCAGCCGCGGGGGCTTTTGCGAGGCAGCATCGTATCCGCGAGGAGGCCCGGCGAGCTCTCGCGTCACTGGATGTCAAGTCCAGGCTGTCGGAGGCCGCCGAGGCCCGCCTCCATTCTGACCGCGAGTTCCGCCCGGGCGACTGGGTGTATGTATATAGACGCATCACGACCGCGAACCGGTCGCACTCTTTGCAGCGCGATCGCTGGACTGGCCCAGGCGTGGTGATATACCAGGCGGGCGGCTCAGGAGGCAGCAGGGGCGGGACAGTGTGGGTGGCCATGCGATCCAGGCTTCTCAAATGCACGGCGGAACAGGTTCGCCCCGCGACCCGATCGGAATCACTCGGTGCCGAGCTGCTAGAGAGCACGGCCTTTGACAAACTGCGCGAGGAAGTGCGGAACCCCGGGAAGAGAAGCGGCGCCGTCGACGTGGCGGCCGAGGGGCCCTCTCCCCCTGAGGCTTTCGATGTCCCGGACGCCGCTACTTCCCGAGGTCCCGCAGACCTCTACCGCCCTGGCCCGCCCCTCGCGGCAGGCGTCCGAGGACACCAGGGTCCCGTCTGCTCAGGCGGGCCCCCTCGCTCCAGACGAGTCCGTTTCGGCGGGTCCCCCGGTCCTTTCCCCGGCGCCCTCGGAGGGCGAGTCGAGGCCTGAGTCCAGGCCCGCCAGCGGGGCCCTGGGGCCCAGGTCTTCCCGATCGAAGCAGCTGAAGCTGACTCCGATTGAGGAGCTCGGCCCCGCGCCTTCGGTCCGAAAGAGGATTCAGGAGCGAGAGGCCCACCAGTTCGAGCAGGCCTCGCCCGCGGCTGGTTCAGCCGCCCCCGCCGAGTCAGCCTCGGCGCCCCCGTTCGGCGAACTTCCGGAGAGCCTACGTCAGGCCCTGGACAGAGCGGCGCCCGTTCGCCCGCCTCCGGATCTGGGAAGATACGTCGCAGCTGATGTGCCCATGGCCGCTGCGGCTCGTCGCCTCGGCTCCGGCCGCGATATTTCCGCGCCCCGGGCGAGAGCGCCCAGTCGGTCCGCCTCAGCCCCCGTTTCCGATCGAGAGGAACCCCGAGCCCGAAGCAGATCCCCGGAGGTGAACACCCCGGTCTGGTTGGCCGAGGCCAAGTCCAGGGATGACGGTGAAAGCACCGAGGCCGGCGAAGGCGTGGGAGCCAGCGGAAGTGAGGACCTCTGGTCATCCTGGGACTCGGATCAGGATAAGATTTTGGCCGAAGAGCTGCGTGAGTGGCCCGCCCGATCGGAGGCTCCCGATTTTGCTTCGTTCTTCATAGACGACCTCGATGCCGAGGGCAGTTTTGCTTTTTCGGCTTCGGCGGGCCAAGGGAAGAAGGTGAATCCCGGAGGGGCGGAGGTCCGCCTGAAGGAGCTATCGCCAGAAGATCGGATCCGCTTCGCGGCCGCTGACGCTAAGGAATGGGAAGCGATGTTGGCCACAGGGGCCGTGAGAGTACTATCAGCAGAAGAGTTTCGTTTGGCCCGCCGTCGCCACCCGGACCGCATCCTTTCTTCCAGAATGGTGCGCAGGCTGAAGCCCGTCGAGGTGGTGGGGCCCCTTCCCACCCCCAAGTCAAGGCGGTGTGTGCACGGACATCAGGACCCGGACAGTGAAACGCTCGAGGTTTACAGTCCGACCCCCCAGTCTGAGAGCGTCCTTCTGGCCCTCCAAATCGTGCGTTCCATGGGATGGTCCCTGTCGGTGGCGGACGCCAAGAACGCGTTCTGTCAAAGCCGAAAGTTGGAGCGTCCCCGGGGGTCCATTTTCGTGGAGCCGTGCGCAGGGCTGCCAGTCGGCCCGGACCGACTGATCGAGCTGGTTGCGCCCGTATATGGGCTCAATGATGTCCCGTTGCTGTGGCATCGGACGCTGACTGACTGGCTCGCGTCCGAGGGTTTCGTTCGCTCGCTTCTGGAGCCGTGCCTGTGGCTGAAAAGGAGCCGCACTGGTGCCCCGGAGGGTATTGTCGTCATCGAGGTGGATGATCTCATCGTGCCGGGGACTCCGTCTTTCCAGGACTCGTTTAAGCAGCATGCCACCGCCCGTTTCAAGTTTGGCAAATGGCAGACCGGCGAGGCCGATTACGCCGGGCGCCATCTGCGTCAGTACAAGGACAGAATTACCGTCGACCAAGAAAAGTACATTCGTGAGCAGCTGACGGTTTTTCCCCTCGAGCGCTCGCGTCGGGCGTGCCCAGAGTCTTTGCTGTCCCCGTCAGAGATGGCCTCCTATCGAGCGGTCATCGCTCAAGTGCAGTGGGTAGCTCGTGAGTCTCGTCCCGACGTCGCCGGAGGAGCCTCGATTCTGGCGAGCGCGATGCCCAACCCCACGGTTGCTCACGCGATCACCCTGGTGAAGGTGTGCAAGTTTCTGAAAGCCACGGCCGGCCAGAAGCTTACTATTTGGGCTCTCGACCCCCTGTCCCTGACGTACGTCGCGGCTTCGGACGCCGGCGGTCCAGGGTCCGCCAGCAGAGGGGGCGCCCAGGGGGCCTGGCTGGTGATGGCAGCAGATGCCGCAATACGATCCAACCAGCGCTCAAGGGTTTCGTTGCGTTCCCAAAGGTTGAAGCGCGCCATCAGCTCCACTGTGGCAGCTGGGCGCTCGCCCTGTCCAGTGCGGTGGCGGAAGCCCAATGGCTCCAGGTAGTGTGGAGGGACGCGGTCTTTGCCGACGTTCCCCGCCCCGACTGGGACCTCGGTGCTTCCTTCCCCCTTTTCGGTGATGTTGGCGAAGTCGTGCGAGCTGGGAGAAAAGGCGTCCTCGCTCTCTATCGCGGACGCCAAGTCAGCGTTCGACACGTTGGCCCGGGGGCCCGCGGGGTCCCGGGCGGACCGTAGGAATGCCATTGAGCTGGCGTTGGTGAGAGATGCCCTCGCGAGCGTGGGCTCTCAAGTTCG
>CAUYUJ010000001.1:2817058-2839558 GCA_963575745.1 Prorocentrum cordatum | reverse complement strand
CCGGAATGCGAGCACCAGGGGCGGCTCGGGCATCTTGGGGCAATCCCCACAGCCTCCCAGACGGCCCAGTGGGCCCCCAGGATAGAGCCCGAAGGCGGCCCGCGGGGCTGTCCCGCATCGAACTGGAGGCTTGGAGCCCGCGCAGCGCTCACAGGGCCTCGGGGGGAAGTCGCGTGCCGCGCCGCGATAGCGCCCACGCCCAGGAGACCCCTGAGTTGGACGCATGGGTCCTTCGAGAGCATTCACACCGCTTTGGACCACTCAGCACTGGATTCCAAGGGGCCTGAGGGCACTACAGTCGGTGCCTCGCGGCATGCTGGCAGATCTCGGCTTGGCGTTGAGTTTGCGTCGGGACTTCTTGGAGCTCACGCTTAGAATTCCCTTGGCTTGCAAATGGCTTCGAGTTGGCGCGATGCTACGCTGCTCTGTTCGTTGCTGTGATCTTGCCTTCTGGCGATGCTGCAGGGCGGAGTTGGGAGCCTCCGAAGCCGACTTTCACGCTTCAAGAAACGAACATACGAGATCCGTTTCAGAACTTACAGGTGTTCGACTGTTTGGTCTTTTGCGCAGGCCGCCAGGCCCTTCAAGACGGCCCAAGAGGCTACCAAGACAGCTCCAAGACGGGCTCTGGGTGACAATCTTCGAGCCCGTGGGAAGTTCGGCGGCGCGCCCATACGGGGGAAGGCAGAGGGGGCGGGCCTTCTTAGAAGGCTCAGAAGGCCTCCTGCCTTAGGAGAAGCTACCTGGGAGTTCTCCGAAGCCCCGCCGCCTTCCGAGAAGGCCTGCCCCCGTCTCACTGCCCCCTCCGGCGCGCCGCCGACGACGCCCTGCTTTTGAAAAAGCCTTGCAACAATCCCCAGGAGCGCCCGGAAGCGCCATTATGACCCCCAGACATTCCGGTTCCGCCCAGAAATCCCGCCAGAGGGAGGGAATGCGGCATCAGAAAATAAGAGAGTTCACCATATTCAATGTTGAGGACCCTGGGTGGCCTGCGGACAGCCCCCGTAGCCCCGACGGCACGGCTGCGGATATTGATGCGATTGTTGCCGATACAGGTTGCCATTAATATTGCTAAGGTTATTGCGATTGGTGATGTTGCTGCCATTGCTGTTCGAAGCACTGCTTCTACTGCTAACTTCCTGACTGCAATGACAGATGGTGCTAAGCTCTCTAAAATTGTTGGTACGCTTGCTTATTGCGTTGCTACTGCTGCTGTTGTTGCAGCTGTTGATCAGATTGCCTGCCTGCGTGCCAACCAACTTCAAATGCCTCCCCCGGCAGACTGCACCCTGTGGTACATGTGGTCCTTTCCCTCAGCACATCTCCTACTTTGCTTTGTGAGGCCTCTCCTCGAGCTTCTGCAAGATTCTCTCCTCGCGTCGCAGTCCCTCGTGCCCGCCCTCCTTCTCAGAGGCCTCATTTGGTTTGCCGCTCTTGGTCAGACCACGTTGACTTCGTGGATTGGAGGAGGACAGCGACGGCGACGACGACAAGCGGGAAGGAGGCGGCACGGAAGGAGAAGGAAGAGGAGGAGGCGGGGAAACGGGTAGAGGCGGGGAAGGGGGATCATGACGCAGGCTCCCCGGGCGGGGAGCAGGTTTTTCGGCCGGGAGGAGGCCGGCACGGGCCGTCCCAGGACGCACGTTCGCCACGGCCTTGCGGCTGGCAGCTGACTCTGCTGCCGGAGCTTGCCCCCCCTCCCTTTCGGTAGAACCGGCGATAATCGAAGGACGCCTTTCTTGCGGAGTCGGGCCAGACCTGTCGACATGCGGCCCTACATCGGGCCTTCAGCACCGCTGGGCCTGAGCCTGGCCACGGCTCCTGCACACAATCATGAACAAATGCAACACTGCTCGCACGCGTGCGTGCGCGCCTGCCAAAAGACGAAACTGGTTGACACTCCCCGTGTACATCCCCGTGCTGCGCGCGCGCCCTGTCTGCCCCAAGCCCCCCCTCCCCTTCCCCCCTGCGGTGGAGGTTCTGCGCAGAGAGCTCGATCGCCTCGCCCGCCGTGCGGGACGAGAAGGCTGGTCCCCTCCTCGACCGCCGCGGCTTCCGCGGAACGGAATGGGCCGCGCGCCCTGCCTGGAGACATCTCGGGGGGGGGGGGGCTCTGGAGGCGCTCCTCGTCGACTGCCTTCGGAGACGCCTGCGTCGTCCCAAGCGGCCGCCTCGAGGCCCGAGCCATGTCCCGAGAAAACCATCAGGGGCGATCATGGCGTCTGGGCGTCGTGAAAACATGCGACGGGCCTCGTCGCCACAAGTCTCAAGTGCCGCCAGCACCCTTACGGATAGTTCCAGCTCGAAGAGCCCCGCACAAAGACGTGGCCGAGATATCTTGTAGCGTCTGTTCGATGCATTGTGTTTGTTTCGCGCTCGTCGGGGGGGGCATCAGTGTAGAGCTCGCTCCAGAGTTTTCGGTTCTCTTGTATGACAGGCCTGTTGCAGCGGCACGGTTGGCATGCACGTTGTGATGTCGATCTCATTGGCGTGCGCGTTCTTGAATACGGCTATGGAGGGTGTGTTGGCGTTTGGCTCCCAGTGGTTCGGGTCGGCTCCAAGGGGTTTTTGGTGTGTCATACAGCAGGCGCATCCAAGAAGACATCGACCTGCCAGCAGGTGCATGGGAAATTCCTTATCCCAGGGAGCCATGTAAATTCTGGAGCTCCCTGGGACCCTCAGATATCGACGAATCAGGTGCACCAAGATTTCTTATAGCAAGATCTCTGATTACGATTTGAGGGCAGCGTCCCTGCCGGTGGCATCGAATGCCACATGTTCTGCTCGAGCTCCACAGGAGCCACTGCAGGAGAGGCCCAAGGAGGAGGCAACCCATTGGCAGGAATTCGCGAGGGCCTGCCCGAGAGCTTGGGGAGCAGCAGGGGGAGGGGGAGGGTGGAGGGTGGAGTGAGGAGGCGGAGGAGTGGTATGTTCGGGGAGGAAATGGGGGATGGAGTGAGGGGGAAGAGGAGGACTCAATTGGACGAGGGGTGTGTTGCCCTTCTGGGCGGCGCTCCCCCCCTTAGGGGCATAGAAACATCGAGGAGGCGGGGGAGGATGAGGACCTTCGGGAGGGCCCTGGGGTCCAGGAGCCTTTCCCTTGAGGACGCGCTTCCTCCATGCAGGTGATCCTGGCCCAGGGTGCCCCCCCAGCTTCCCGCGCCATTCTGGAGACCCTGAGAGGGAGCGATGGAGGGAAAGAGGGAGGGAGGGAGGGAATCGACATGCAACAGCTTCCCTCGCATTCGAATTGTTCATGGGCTCCGGACACGGGCGCCCGGCCTCCTCCGCGCCGCTCACAGCTGGCTAGGGACTGCAATTGCGCGCCTCTACTGGGACGACACCAGCGAGACCCAGCCGATCACAGCCACCACCGGCGTGGACCAAGGATGCGCGCTCTCCCCCGCCTTCGTCGCGATCGCAATAGCCAACTGCCTGGGCGAGATCTCCCACGGATTCCAGCAGCTCTCGCTGGCCTGCAGGGCGTTCTCCTACCTGAGTGAAATGGTGTTCGCGCCCCGGGGGCACGCGTCAGAGGCACAACGGCTGGTTGTGGCCGCCCTCTCCAACCATGGCCTAGTGGTCAACCGGAGCAAAACCCAGGCGTGTTCAGCCGATCGAGAAGCCGACCTCCCAAAGGCAATTCGGGGTATCAGAGCCGACCACCTGGAGCGTTTGGGCAATGCAGCGCCGTGGTTAGACCGACAGGCCGACCGGGTCAGAGCACGCGCAAGGGCAGACGGCGCAGAGGCCGCGCAGCGGGCACAGGATTCCACCCGCCGTCTACGAGACCTCCGAGGAGCTGGACTCTCCGCCGAGGCCTACCTTACCTTGTTGCGGACCTACGCCCAAGGGCGCGTTACCCTCCGCTTTCGAGCCAACCTGAAAGGCAATTGGGTGGAGCCGCTCGACGCGGTGGTGTTTTCGGCGCTAGAACACCTGCTCCGCGGGGACCACTTTGACGACCTCCAGGGCTGCAAGCCACCATGCGCCTCACGGGCGGAGGGTGCGCCAACCCATCCGCCGCCCAGACGGCGCTGGCAGCCTACGCCGCGAGCTGGGCGCTCTGTCTGCGCGACGTGGCGAAGTGTCGGGACGTGAGCGCGCTGGAGGGATTCCGATCGTTTTGCCCGCGGACCCTCCAGGCGCTCGCACAAGCCGAGCAGTCGTTGCAAACCCCAAGAACGGGACAGCCCACAGAGTGGGCCAGCAACCTTTTGGAACCCCAAGCTATGCTCTCGGGCGCGTGGAACAAGACAGCCTCTGGGAAAAACAGAGAACGACTGCTGCGGCAGCTCCCATAAGCCGACGAGGTAGCGTTCGGGGAGTGCGGCGGAGTCGGTGCGTGGGCGTTTCTATATCCGCGGCAGCCAGGATACCCATTGTCCCTCGCAACCAGATGACCTCTTCGAGGTGAACCTCCTATGCCGTCTTCGAGTGCCGGTCTGCCCTGTTGACTCAATTTTCCAACGCCGACGACAAGACGGGTTGTTGCGCGGAGAACCCTTCGACCCCAAGTGATGAGAGCGAGGCTGCTCTCGCACCGCTCTGCGCGACCGCCTCCGTGACCGCCACGCGGCTAAGCGCAATGATTCACGGGTCACGCGGCTCCAACGGAACAACGATTGTTTGGTTGGGACTTGTGGCATCCACGCGCAAGGGGTACTCCAATGGGCACGGCTGGATATTCAGACACACGACCCGAGCATCGGCCGACCTATTCTCATCGAGAGGGCGGTGACCTACGTACACACCACCTGCGGCCCACGCAAACGCCCGATCCGGACGAAACGGTCTGGCAGCCGCCCAAATGGTCGACGAGACTCGCGACCGCTACCCCCCGTACAGGGCGTCGACCTGGTCTCGATGGTCTTTGAGACCAGAGGGGCGGCCACTCGACGAGGCAGTGAGCTTCGTGCGGAACTACGCCGCCTCCCTGGAGGACGCCGATCGGTCCTAGCTCCTCGGCCGGAACTAGCAGGGCATCTCGCGCACCCTTCAACAAGATGATTCACAGCGCCTTGGGACGGTAAGGGTCCTATTACAGCAGCCACCAACACGACAACCACTGCCGCCTCCATTCGCGCCCCGACGACGACCATCACCAGCACGACGGCCACCGCGACCACGAGTACCACGTCCACGACCAGCACTGGCACGACAACCACCACAACCACCGACAGTGCGACGACCACGACCATCACCAGCCCGATCGCACCACGGCAACCACCACAACTACCACAGCACCGGCAACCACCACCATTCCGACGATTACGATTACTACCACCACGCCGATTTCAACGACCACCAGGACGACCACCACGACCGCCCCCTGCCCGACGCCCCAGCTTCATCTTCCTTTCCCTCCCTGGCCGTCCCTGCTGGGCCGTCCCTCCTTCTGCTGGTTTTCCTCCTTACATATTTTTTGGCGAATAAATAGAACTTACACCCAGAGGCGGGAAGCCACGCGGCAAATCCTATTAAAGGCTGTGTCTGGTAGGTGGCGTTTTTTGTGGTTAGGGACCTGGAGCCATAACCCCAACGCCTGGGGTTCCGCCTTGGTGACGGGGGTGGGGACCTACTCGGTTGCCCCGGGGCGTTTTTGGGATGGAGGGAGGGAAGGAAGGAGAATGGAGGGTTGGGGGGGGGGGGGGGGGGGGGGGTTGGGGGGGGGGGGGGAGAGAGCAGGAGGGAGGTAGGAGGAGGAGGGAGGGGGAGGGGGAGGAGGAGGAGGAGGAAGCCGGGGGAGGCGGAGGGAGGAGGAGGAGGAGGAGGAGAGGACGAAGGACCGAGGACGAGGGGCAGGCGGAGGAGGAGGAGGAGGAGGAGGAGGAAGAACGGTGGAGAGAGGGGAAGAATAGCATGAGGAGGAGGAGGAGGAGGAGGAGGAGGAGGAGGAGGAGGAGGAGGAGCAGGAGGAAGGGTGGATGGAGGGAAGAACGGAGGGGGTCTGAGCAGGAGGAGGAAAGGAGGAAGGAGAAGGAGGAGGAGGAACAAGAGGAGGAGGAGGGGAGGAGGAGGAGGAAGAGGAGGAACAGGAAAAGGAGGAGAAAGGGTGGGTGGAAGGAAGGAGCTGATGAGGAAAACGAGGATGATGATGATGCTGCTGATGATGATGATGCTGCTGCTGATGATGATGATGATGATGATGATGATGATGATAATGATGATGAGGAGGAGGAGGAGGAGGTGGAGCAGGAGAAGGAATCATAGGAGCAGGAACAGGGGGAGAAGGAGGAGGATGTGGAGGAGGAGGAGGAGCAGGAGGAGGAGGAGAGGAGGACGAGAGAAGCGGAGGAGGAAACATAATAAGACGAATACTAAGACAAGAGGGCAGGAGCAGGAGGATGAGGAGGAGAAGGCAGGAGGAAGGAGAAGGAGGAGGAAAGGAGATGAGCAGGAGGAGGAGGAGGAGGAGGAGGAGGAGGAGGAGAGGTGGAGGAGGAAGGGTGGATAGGGGGGAAAAGGAGGGGAGGAGGGGAGGAGGAGGAGGAGGAGGAGGAGGAGGAGGAGGAGGAGGAGGAGAGGAGGAGGAGGAGGAGTAGGAGGAGGAGGAGGAGGAGAGGAGGAGGAGGAGAACGAGGAACGAGGACGCGGGACGAGGACGAGAGGAGGAGGAGGAGGAGGAAGGAGAGGAGGAGGAGGAGGATGAGGAGGAGGGGAGGAGGAGGATGACGAGGACGAGGAGAGAGGAGGAGGAGTAGTAGGAGGGGAGGAGTAGGAGAGGAGGAGGAGGAGGAGGAGGATAGGAGGAGGAGGAAGTGAGGATGAGGAAGACGAGGAGACGAGGAGGACGATGAGGACGAGGAGGACGCGGAGGAGGAGGAGGAGGAGGGGAGGAGGAGGAGGAGAGAAGTGCGGATAGAGGAAACAGGAGGGAGGAGGAGGAGGAGAAGAGCAGGACAGGAGCAGGAAGCAGGATGAGGAGGAGAAACGGCGGGAGGGGAGGAGGAGGAGGAGATCGGAAAAGGAGGAAGGAGGAGAGGAAGGAAACAGCTGAACAGGAGAGCAGGAGGAGGAGGAAGGATGAGGAGGAGGGGAGGAAGATGATGAGAGGAGAAAGAGCAAGGAGCAGAGCAAGCGGAGGCTGAGGAGGAGGAGGAGAGGAGGAGGAGGAGGAGGGGGAGGAGGAGGAGGAGGAGGAGGAGGGGAGGGAGAAGAGGCGGAGGAGGAGAGGAGGAGTAGGGAGCAGGAAGACGAATAAGAATGGGATACCGAAGAAGAAGAAGACGAAGAGGACCAGAGGGGGGGAGGAGCAGCAGGAGGAGGAGGAGGCCGAGGGAAGGGAGGAGGAGGAGGAAGAAACAGAGGAGGAGGATGAGGAGGAGGAGGAGGAAGAGGAGGAAGAGGAATCATCATAATACGAATACTAAGAAGAAGAGGGCCATGAGCACGAGGGGGAGGAGCAGGAGGAGGAGGAGGAGGAGGATAAGGAAAAGGAGGAAGGAGGCGAAGGAGGAGCAGGAGGAGGAGGAGGTGGAGGAGGAAGGGTGGATGGAGGGAAGGAAGGAGGGGAGGAGGAGGAGGAGGAGAGGAGGAGAGGAGGAGGAGGAGGAGGAGGAGGAGGAGGAGGAGGAGGAGGGGAGAAGGAGGAGGAGGAGGACGGAAAAGGAGGAAGGAGGAGGAGGAGTGGAGGGAGTGGAGGGAGTGGAGGAGGAGGGGGAAGAGGAAGAGGAGGAGGAGGAGGAGGAGGAGGAGGAGGAGGAGGAGGCAGGAGAGAGGAGTCAAAGCAGGAGCAGGACGAGGAGGAGGAGCAGGAGGGAGAAGAGGAGGACGAGGAGGAGGAGGAGGAAGAAGAAGACGAATCATAAGAGGACCAGGAGGAGGTGGAGGAGGATGAGGAGGAGGATAATGAGGAGGAGAAGGAGGAGGAGGAGGAGGAGAGATGGATGGAGGGAAATAAGTAGGTGAGGAGGACGAGGAGGAGGAGGAGGAGGGGGATTAGGAGGAGCAGGAGCAGGAGGAAGAGGAGCAGAAGGAGGAGGAGGAGGAGGAGGAGGAGGCGGAGGAGGAGGAGGAGGAGGATGAGGAGGAGGAGGAGGGGTGAATGGAGGGAAGGAAGGAGGGGAAGGGGCGGCCCCGTGGCAGCAGGCCGAGGGAAGCACGATGCTCAAGTGGTTCTGCGGGGGCAGGTCCACGCAGGCCAGCGCGCTGCAGGAGCGCCGCAGTTCTGGCGCGCTGCCGAGATATCCGGGCTCCCTGAACGGGGACTTTGGCAAATCCGGGCTTCCCAGATGGGGTCGGAGTAGATGGGGTCGGCGGATCGCGCCTCATCGCCGATGCATCGGCGATGCATCGGCGATGCATCGGCGATGCATCGGCGATGCGGCTTGATGTGGGGCCAATTTTGTTTCCACGCCGACGTCGCCGATGCACCACCGACGTCGCCAGTGGATTTGCGATGCGGCGAGATCCTCCGACCCCATCTACTCGGACCCTATCCAGGAGCCTCTGTGAACGGGGACTTCGGTGAACCAGAACTTGGGCGCACCCGGGAAGACTGCAGCCGCGGGTCGAAGCATTATCCGTGGCTCTTTCTCCAGAGGTGGAATGTTCAAAGCTCCGTATAGCACTGTCCTTATTTACGGGCCCTGAGAGCCGGGAGCTGGAGGGAGGGAGCGAGGATGAGTCAGACATGCATGCTCGCGTCTTGGGAACAATGCGACGGGAGGTTTTTGGTAGTATTCGGCCTTCACGGGACCTCGCCTAGCACCGGAACTTCTTCCACGGCTCGCGATGGGAAACCAGGTCTCGGGACAGGGTCGGGACATCCGAGGGCACCGTATTCAAATAATCAAGATGCGCATGTCTGGGGATGGAGGAGCGGGGAGGGAGGGGGGGGGGGAAGAGGAGGGAAGATGGCAGCTGTCCACGGGGCCTGAGCACGGGAGGAGCTCACCTGTGCTCCCCGCTCTTTGGGACCCGCCCTCCTGACACCTCGCTGGGTTGCTCGCTCTCATCGGCCCCTGCCGCTCTTTTCTTCCCCTGTCGGCTGCTGCCGCCCGCTTCTCTCGGATACAGTGGGGGCCCATGCCAAGAAACACCTTGCTTGCCCCAGGGTGCCCTGGAGTTCTTGGGTTTCGATGTTTTTTTCCATGGGACGCGTGACGTTCCCACTAAAGATCCATGGACGTCTTGGGGTCTCAGGGTTGGGCTTCTTGTGAAAGGTTTCCTGTGGACTGGCCTCCACTGTAAGCTACATTGTGGTTGCTTCTAGCCTAAGTGAAACAGGACGACGACGACGACGTCGAGGTTTCTGGGCGCGCTCGTGCCTTGCGGGGGCCTCCTGGGGCGCTCGTCGTCGCCGCGGCCGCATCCGCCCCGAAACTGAGGCCATGACGCATACCTTGGACGAGTCAGGGGATCGACTTTTTCAGGGGGGAGGCCCAGGCTTCCAACGTCCAGCGTCGAGGATCGATGATGCAGGTTCTTCGGCGCTTGCCCGCCTAGGCCTCCGGAAGGCTTCTCGTGTCCGCGGCTGGATTTCCCGCGAAAGCGTGGCCAACGAAACGCACACACGCACACGCACAAAGTCAGGTATTGGGGTATTCTTGATTGGAAGGGGCCATACCTCCAGCGCGTTGACCAAAACGCACAACGGAAAGTCCGAATCATTTGCGACCTCGCGCCCCAGGAGACTCCCCAGGGCCAGATTCCCAGAGATGAGATGGAGGAGGAGCTGGTGACGAGGAAGATAACATTGATGCCAGCCCCTGACTGGGTGGACGAGGTAAGAGAAAGTCAAGCATCAGGCATTTGACGCCCTCAACGAGGGTGCGTGCAAGCGCCCAACCGAGAAAACGCAGGAGATGCACAGAGAGGGAAGGGGGAGGAAGGGGGAGAGAGAGAGAAGGAGCGCGAGGAGGGGGGGAGTGAGGGAGGGAGGGAGCTGCTGTGCCCCGCATGCCGTGTCGTCTCCCACCCACTCGAGTCCTTCCCCACCCACTCGAGTCCTTCCCCACCCACTCGAGTCCTTCCCCTCTGGTCCCTCTCCTCCTGCCCCAAGTCGCCCTCGGCCCCCTTGAGCGGAGTTGGCCAACTCTCCTCCCTGGTACGATGAGCCGGGGGGTGCAGAGGAGATGGGGAGCTTCCAGTAGTCTGGGGAGGTCGGATGGGGCCCAGGGGAGTCCCGGGGACGGGACGGAAGAGGAGCACCAGGAGGATCAGAGTGTCAGCGGGGTCTGCAGGTCTGAGCGGGTCCTGCTGCCCCTGGGGGGGGAAGCAGGAGGAGGAATGCACGCCGCCCGTCGAGCGTACTAGCATTAAGTCGGGCCTGTCCCTCTACAGTGGGAATCTTCAACAATAGTAAAAAATGTCTGGGGGCAATCTTTTTTTACAATGTTTGTCAATTTTGGGTATGTTTGTATACTTTTGTTTTTCGTCCAAAATCCCCCTGAAGGGGGACATGCCCGACCTAATACTAGCACGATACGAATAGTTTGGAAGACTCCCTGAGCCCAATGAAGCCTTCCTGCTTCAATTGTCCACGGCCTCTTGCTCTGGCCGCCCATCATCTGGGCGGCCCGAACCGCAGCCCTGCGGCAAGAGTCGAGCAGCTTGTTTCGACCAGCTTGTACAGTCACCATGCTGTCATGAGGAACGCTTAAACGAGGAACGACTGGGCTTTTCTGGCCATGGCGAGCCTCGGCGTCGAATATGTTCGTCGAAGCACACTCGAGGAACGACCCGAATTCCTCAGCCCCTCCAGAGCCCAACGTGGTCTGTAGTCCAGCATCTTGATTGCAGGCCCATCCACGGCCATTCTCTTTAGCCGCCCGTTACGGTGGGGGCGTTCGCTAAGGAACGTGCCCAGGAGGCTGCAGACCCTGGAGGGTTCCTTCTCTGATGAGGGCGGCGGTGGTATCCATGGCCAATCGACGATTGTCCTGGATTCCTTATCGAAGGTTTCCTTCACCAATGCCCCCACCGTACTGTCAACCGCCGCGCTGGGGCGCCTCTCGAGCCACCTGCTCCGACCAGCCCGCAAAGCCACTCGGCTCGAGCCAGATGGGCCTGGCCCGGGCCGCGGGCCCCCCTTTGGCCTGCGGCTGGGGGGCCGCGGCGCGCCCCGCCCTCCGCCCGGGAGGATGGCGTGCGAGGAGTCCGAGGCAGGAATGTATACACGACCACCGCCTGGAGGATCAATTTTCGGAGAGCTTGGCAGGCGGTGGATATGGATGTATTCGGGCCCCTGGGGGCCAAACTATATCCATATCCGCCGCCCGCTGGGGCTCTAGGACGTCGGTTCCCAGGCGGTGGATATGGATTGATCCCCGCCTCGCGAGGAGGCCGCCGAAGGCTGCGCCCAAGAACGGGGGGCGGCGGCCATCCACGTGGGCGGCAGCGGAATTGTCGGCCCCAGGTGCGCTGGGCTGTGTGTGCTCGCGACGAAGAAGAGAGACCCAGATCTCCACCGAAATGGTTTTTTCCACTCCGGGCGCTTTTCCTCGATTTTGGCCCGGGGGCTTCTTCTGGACTCTGGGACCATCAGGCATGGATCCGGGGCGGGCAACTACCTCTGGGGAAGCGGCCGGGACCTCTTGGGGCCCCGGATTGAAAATCTCACATCAGCGGAAGTCAGGGGTCTTGGAGTGAGTCCTGTATGTGTTTTGCCATATGTGGGCTCCCTGGCCTGTGTCCTTCACAGGCCCCGGGGCCGTCAGACATCGCCTCGGGATGAGATCAGTATCCTTGGGACAGCACGGGGGTCGAGGACCTCTTTCCAGCAGGGCTCTTTGTTTCTCATGCTGTACCATCAAGCTGCAGGACTCCTGGATGATATTTGGTGGAGGGTTGGGCTCATTTTTGTGGTCCGACTATCTGATGATTCCTCTGATATCGAGTGTCCTTCGGCCCATCCCGCCAGCGTGCTTGGGTTGTGGGTTATACTAGGCCTTTAGGATGTTCGTTTGAATGTCGCGGGGGGCCTCTCGGGGGCCTTTGGGAGGCCGTTTGGAGGCCTCTTGGGAGCCGTTTTGGGGGCTCTCGCGGCGTCTTGAGGGCTCGGCGCCTCCTTGGGGCCTCCTGGGGGCCTCTTGGAGCGGAAGACCCGGATTGTCAGTTTGTGTTCTCTTTTGGGCCCTTTTTGGGGCAGTCTTTGGGCCCTCTTGGGCCGTCCTGGTCGCCTTTGGGGCCGTCTTGGAGCTCTCTCGCGCCGTCCCAGGGCCCTCTTAAGGAGCCTCTTGGGACGGTTCGTGGCGCCTCTTGGGCCGTCATGGAGCGTCGGAAGCTCGAAAAGTCGAGGGCCCCAAAAACATTGCACAACCTAAACAAGCAAAATGCTGATTTTGGTTTCGCGACTCACGGAGCCCTCTTGGGACGGCTCTTGGAGGCCTCTTGGGACGACGTCTCGGGCGCTTCTTCGGCCGATCGGAGACCATGTTGGGCGTCTTGGACCGATCGTGCGGCGATCCGGGGGCCATCTTGGACCGTCTTGGGGCCCTCTCAGGCCAGCTGCGCTACCCGGGGGAGTCCCTGGGGGAGTCCCGGGGGAATCCCGGGCCATCCCCGGATATCCACGACAATTCCCAGGAATCCCCACGAATCTTTGTGAAACCGGTGGCCGGGGTCCATTCACCTTGCAGTTCTTTATTGTGAAAGCTTGACGGCCGGTGCTGCCGACCCAGAAGGAGGACGACGACGACCACGACGACAGTTACAACGACGAGCTGATGACCCTGCCACAAGCTCGGGACATGGGGCGAGCGTTGGAGGGACGAGGAGGAGGAAGAGGAGGAGGAGGAGGAGGAGGAGGAGGAGGAAAAATCGGAATCGGAACAGAAGCGAAGCCTCATCACAGAGGCTGGCATTCAAGGTCCTTGGGTCTCAACCCCCTGGCCAGCCTGTTCAAATATTCACATACTTTTTTGGTGAGCTGAGCGGGGAGGCGCCCTGAAACCAATCCTCTCTGCTCGTGCTCAGCAAACGTCCACAGCCACGACAGAACCACACTGAACATCATATTGGAAGGCCAAGTTGTGAGAGGCATGAACCCATCCTCCACCAACATGGACTTCTCCCACTGGGGCGGGCCTGCACAACTCCGCATTGATATGATGAGGGGGTATACAGCAAGAGGTGGGCCACCGTGTCCTGGCGGCCTTGCTGACCGACGAGGAACACCTCTGCCACTTCTGCCCCTCGGCGTCTGGGGCGTGGGCAGAGCTAGAGACGGAAACTGCAGTAGGAGTTGGAACAGCACGAGGAGAAGAAGATTGCCTCCGAGGTTCATGCGTACCGACCAATCATGCTCAACATCGATATCATGAGCGTTTTCCTCACCAGAGTGGCCCTGCTTTCCTGCTCCAGAACCCGAATGCGTTCCTCGTGCGGTAAACGTGCTTGCCCTGTTGCTACACATGCTACTTCGCCTGCAACTTGGTTGCCCAAGATAAGTACCGTGAGGATGCGCCTGCGCAGATATTCTGAAGGTTCGAGATGAGACGACACTTGGAGAAAGAGAGTATGATGAGGAACGCGATCCGGTTCATCCATGATCTTCACAATGTCCTTCCATCCCGTAGAACCCCCCCGACTCAAACTTGCATCGCTGAGACCACCAGCCGTCGACGACGCCAACATTGTCGGAGACGAAAGCGACAAGCCCCGGAGTGAATCCAGTGGCCAGTTCCAGAGATTCCAATTACCCACGTAGCACAGTCTGCGCCCTGCCCACACGGGGGCCCAGACATGCTATGGCCGATAGCAAGATGAGGGAGGTTCAACATGGAAACATCGGCGAGGCCGACGCGCCCGAAGAGGGCGCTCCTGGAGTCGGGCCCCCCAGGCGCGCCCCCCGACGAGAAGAACGGAGGCGCCCCGCGCCGCTTCCCCCGGGCAGCCCTCCTCAAGCACATCGCGCTCCATGCCAATGACCGGCCAAACGTCGCGGGGATTAGCCCCCGAAACCAAGAGCAGGCCTCCGCACACCCTTGCGCCAGAGCCTGGTCAGCAAGATGCGCGGAGGCTTCGCAGACGCAGTGCTCAGCGTTGAAGTTGCATGGCCAACGCCTGCGAGAGGGAAGGGGGGCGGGGGGGGGGGCGCAGGGCGCGCTTCGCGACGCTTCGGACAGATGCCACTGTCGACGAGGCCAGGGTCCTCACGGCGCGACTGCGGCCAGGACAGCCCGACGTTGACGTTGAGAAAACATGCAAAGGGTTGCCCACAATCCGAAACTTGTTGCAGCGGTTTGAGGAGAAACCCGGGAGAGGATTTGCCCATCCCACTGGCCGTGCCTTCCCCGCAGAACTGTTCAGGGGCGCGCTTTCAACGCTTAGCAGCCAGGTGGCCCGACAGCTCGAAACGCAGATTGTCGGCCTGATCGATGCCGAAATATTGTTCTGAAAGACGGCAAGTCACTGCGTGCGCCATCCCTCGCGCGAGTGGCCTCGCGCGCGCTGGCAGCCCTGCCCCCCCCCCCCCCCCCGCTTCCAGCAAGCGCGCCAAGGTGGCCGAAAGGCGGCCGCGAACGTCACTTGCGCGAGCGGCAGAATCCAGGAGATGAGACTTCCTGAGGACCTGTCCCCGAGCACGCAGGAGATTGGGTCTGACCTGAGGCCCCCCCCATCCAAATTCTGATCCATTCCCGGAGACAAGCGGCGGGGAGTCGAACCCCAGGGTGATGGCCAGGGGATTTAAGGTCCAACAAAATGGCTAAGCACCGCCCCGTAGTGGCCGCGCCCGAGACCGCCCCCAAACGCCCCCGAAAGAAAAGGAATTGTTGTCCAACAGTTAGCTTCAAACAGTCGACAGCCACAGGTAGAACCAGGTCGGTGACCTTCAAGCCCTCCGCCCTCAGTGACCTCGCACATCCGCGAGGCATTCGCAAAGGCCCGCAGCTTGCCGCGTTGAGAGGCAGACTTGATAGCGCGTCGACGACGAACAGAGCGCTCGAGTCTCTTGCCCGATCAGCATCCAGATGCCCAGACTGCCGTGCCAGGTGATCCCCACGCCCTGCCTTTGGAGTTGCTTCGGGACTGCCATGGCGAAGCTGCGCTTAAAACGCGCGGTAGCGCATGTGCTCGCAATGTCAAGCTCCTGCCCTTTAAACTCAATGGCGACGTCGCCGATGGAAGAGATGAGCTCCCGTTGCGCTGCCGGCGCCGAGCCTGCGATAGAGCGCTCCAAGTCATCTGTCAACAACTTCTCTGCCGTTCGAGGGCGCGCGATAGGGGGCTTCGCAAGAACGGAAAACGTCGCGCGCCGAGCGAATCTCGCACCATTGCCGCGACTTTGGGCCACGCTCTTGGTCGGCTGGACAGCGAGCGAAAGAGCGCCGTGTTGAGGGGGGGGGGGGGGGGGGGGGCAGGCGCCGCGCGGAGCTGAAGCTGAATCTAGAGAAGGACGGTCGGAAGCCGAGACGAGAAGCGGACGCGACAAGTTTCGGGTGATCGTTGCATTTTTTGCATCGACGATGGATTGCCCAACCGCGGCCCCCAACTGTGCCCAGATCTCTTAGCTTGGTTCAGCTCGCGAATATAGGCTTCGCGCAACGCGCTGTCGGCGGCGACCGCTGCGCCCCATTCGGAGAAGAGCGGGGCGGGCTACTCGCGAGCGCATGGGCCCCTGGCAAGATTCCAAGCCCGACAAAGCGTCAAAATTCAACCAATGACACGATCACCGCCAGATTGTTTGCGCTGCAAGCATCCCCCGCATCAGGGGGGCTTTTCAGGGCCACGCCATGCAATCTAGCAGCGAAAGCATCGATGAGCTCGGGGAGCGCGCCATTTGGCAATGTGTCGAAATCGCGCGGCGACGGCCGATCGATGCCCGGTTTTGCTTGCCACGTTTGTCTGTTTGAGTCTGCCCAGGTGTCAGGAACTTGCGCGGGGGGGGGGGCCTATCAGATTCAGCTGCTGCCCAGATCGTGCCTAGGTGCGACTCAGCGACGTGAGAGTCGAGGGTCTGCGACGACCACGGATGCTGCCAATTCCCCACTTTGGCGTCAAAGATGCCCGTCTGGTGAAAGCGCTGAACCCATTGGCGAACGCGCTCATCGGCAGCCCGGGACACCTCCCGCAACGATTTGAAGATGGGCCCCCAGGGAGCTTTCCCCGACCATCCAGTCTTGCAGGCGCTTGAGGGAGCCGCGAACAGCTCGACCGTGCGAACGTTCAGCTGCTATTCTCAGCGAAATCTCGAATACACCCCAGAGTGACAATTTCCACGCCCTCCAGAAACCCCGTGCGATGAATCCAAAGAGCCCAAATCGGATGTCCCACGAGCGGTGGGGGCAACGCAGTGGGCCCCATCGGGAATATGACTGACAAGAGCAATTGCAACTGGGCACAAATGCTGCACCGGCATGCGACCGTTGCCTCGAGCTCTGAGCCGATTCAGCCGCGAAATAATGGCGTTAATTCTCGGCCCCAGTCGGCTATAACATCAGCGAGAGTCTCTGATCCAATGCCCTCAGAACGCTGGACATCCTCGCGACAATCCCAGGACCTTCACCTCGAGACCTGCGTGCACTAATATCACCGCGATGCGTGAGAGCGGCGCGCCCTGCTGCTTTGTCCCGCGCCGCGCGCGTGCCACTCATTGCCGAGATGTGTTCGCCCCCCAAATCCAGGCTGCGATGGACTTCGCAACCGCTGGCCAGACATTCTCCGACGCATGCTCGATGCGCCCGACTTGCTTCCGACTCTCGGCCCAACCAAGCGTGCTCGGGGATGTTGGCGGCGGCGAGGGGCGGGGGGGCTTGCGCGCACAGAGTTGCCCAGATCCCCAGGCTCTACAGAGCTCTTATGCGGAATCTCGGCGGGCATTTTCCGAAGAGACACGCACCTGGGCATGCCCAGAAGCCTTGAGAGCAACTTCGGACTGGCTGGCCCCCGGGCCCTCCACTTCTGGGGGGCCGTCGGGACGCCCATAATCAAAGGGATCCCGCACATCGCTTCCCGGTGCAAGTCGGGAATCCAGAGCCCCGGCTGGGGCTGTCCTCGGAGGCCCCCACGAGGTCCACCTTAAAAGCGTCGCGCGCGCATCCCGAAATTTGTTGGGAAACGCATGTCGGGCCCCTCGCCTCTGGCGCTTCGCAACTCGGGATTTGCTAGAGGGATTAGGCTGCGCGCTGGGCCTGGGGGCCTGGGGGGGGGGGGACTTTGGGCTCTGGTGATGAGCTAACGCCCCATCGCTGAGCAGCGAAACGTTGACGCCGCAATGCGCGCCCAGGGGGCCTCCAGCACCGCCGCAACAAGACACGCGGAAGGTGCTGCCGACTTGAGAACCAAGATGCATTCTGCGTGGGATTGGCCAGACCCTGCGACGCAAGCGTGCTCCATTTGCGATTGGAACGCAAGCCTTGCGCCCGTTCGATAAACACTTTTTGCGGGACCTCCGAGGGGGGGGCATGTTGCAGTTACCTCTCATGGCATAATGGGGGGTTGCAACAGAGATCAACATATGCCAGGACGAATCAGTCTCTGAGCATGCTCAGCCTTGAAGCCTAAAAACGCAATGCAGCATAATACGATGAGAACAGTCGATGGCCCCTTGATGTGGAGCGTCTGGGAGTACACCGTCAAAAGCTTGGTAGGCAGTGGCGCAGAGCGGTTGGCAGTCGCTGGACCCTCCACCTCAGGCGCCTGGAGGCCCCCGCGAGCGGACGCAGCCGCCATCTGGAACAACGCCCCCCCCTCGTTAGCCCTTGCGCTCGCGCAGTCTGCTCGAGGCCGAGCTGGATTATGACCTGATCTGAAAGATGAGCGTTCTTCGCCTGGACAGCCCAATGAGCCCGTCTCTCACTGGCCATGCGACTCTCGGCAAGCGCAAGGCAGTCGAAATGGCGCAGGGGGCGCGACGTCCCAAGCGAGCGGACCGAGGCAAAGTATTGCCCGCACGTCGAACTTCGGCTGGCTGGAAGTCTGGTTAGACTCAGCGGCGTAACTCGCCAGACTCGTGCTGCGCCGCTTCCCCTCGCGGGTCCTGCGCAGCTGGCGCAGCGGTCGCCGCCTGCGCGCGCGGTGGCCCTGGCTGCCCGGGAGGGCGCGGCTCCGCCATCGGCGCTACCGGCACTTCCTCCCCTGGCCGCTGCCGCCGCTGAGCCCAGGGGGGGAACTATTTCATCCGCATGTTTAGTATGTCTGCTAGTAGTATTATTGTCCTTACTACTACTACTACTACTATTATTATTACTACTACTTCTACTACTTCTACTACTTCTACTACTACTGCCACAAACACTCCTACTCCTACTACTACTGCTACTACTACTACTACTACCACTACTACTACTACTATTACTACTACTACTACTACTACTACTACTACTACTACTACTACTACTACTACCACTACGACTACTACTACGACGACGACTACGACTACGACTCCGACTCCGACTACGACTACGACGACTACTACCTCTACTACTACTATTACTACTACTACTACTACTACTACGACGACGGCGACTACTACTACGACTACTAGTTTTACTTTTACAACGACTACCAACACCACGATTACTACTACTAGTATTACCGCTATTATTAGTATAACTACTACTATTTTCATTGCTACTACTACAACTATTACGACTACTACTGCGATCGCGACTGTCATTATTACACGTACCTTTACGAGTGCTACTACTGATATATGTATTACTATTGCTACCATAATCATTACTTCTACTGATACTACGACTACCATCTACCTACCTACTGGAACTACGGCTATATGTTTACTGCTACAACCACTACTACTATTATGTCTAATACGACTACGACTACGACTACTACTACTACTACTAGCAGTACTGCGACTACAACTATTTGTATTCATAGTATCATTATATCTTATAGGGTCGCACTTGATCGATGTATTGTGCGATTCAGGTTTGGGTTTGGGTTCGCACCTGCGTTGGCAATCCGATATAGGGGGGACCAACTGATGACAAAGATACGTACAAGCATAATGAAGCCAAATGTGTTGGAAACCCCATAGATCCGAAACTCAATGTAGTGGAAGCCCAAAGTATTGGAAACACATGTTAATGGAAACCGACTATATTATAAATGTATGTTACGCAGACTCCTGCTATATGGGAAGTGTCATATGCACAGAATCCAAATAATGCTCCCATGCGACCACACTGAAGGCCCAGCCAAAGTACCGACCATAAGCCGGGGAGTAGAGTGCTAAGCCATGCTAAGCCTGGCTAAGCCACGCTAAGCCTTGCTAAGCCCTGCTACGTTTTGCTAAGCGCTGCTCAGCCCCGCCAAGTCCTGCTGAGCCCAGCTGGGCCCTGCTGAACTCTGGTAAGCCCTGATATAAGCATTGGTAAGCCTGGCTAAGCCCTGCTCAGCCTTGCAGAGCCCTGCTAAGCTCTGCTAGGCCATGCGAAGCCCCGCTGAGCTTTGCCCAGCCCGTCTAAGCCTTGGTGGGCCTTGCAGAGCCTTTGTTCGCCCTGCAACCCTTTCGAAGCCTTGCTAAATTCTGGCAAGCCCTGCAAGGCTCCGCAGAGCTCTGCTAAGCAGGGCTACCTCCTGCTGGCCCTTGGTACTCATGGCGAAACCCTGCTCAGCCCTAGTAAATTCTGGCAAGCCCTGGTACGTCCTGGTAAGTCTTGGTGAACCCTGGCTATATTTGGTAAGCCTTTCTGAATCGCCTTGCTGAGCCCTGGTCAGCCCTGCTAAGCTCAAACCTGCTATGATCGCGGGTACGCTTTGCGGTGCCCTGCCACGCCCTGGTCAGCGTGAGCAAACCTTGCTAAGTGTTGTAGTCTTGCTGAGCTTTGCACAGCCCAGCTAAGCTCTGGTAAGCTTTGGGTAAGACATGCGCAGCCCTGCTCAACCCTGGTCTGCCACGCGGAGCCCTGGCACGCCCTGGTGAGCGTCGCATTTCCCTGCTGAGCTTTTGTGAGCCCTGATAGCCCTGCTAAGTCCTGCCCTGCTAAGCTCTGTTAAGCACTGGTAATGCTTGGTACGCCCTTCAAAACCTCCTCGTACCCCTGCCGAGCTTTCCCAGAACTCGCTGACCCCTTGTAAGCCGCGCCATGCCCCTGCAAGTCCAGCTAAGCCGTGGTGCATGTTGGGATTTTGATGGGTGCCCTTTGGACTCTGAGAAGAACTTTGATAGGGAGCCCCCCCAGTGCAACCAAATAAGGCCATTGGGTTCCAACAGGAGGCCTTCCATATGGCATCCAATACAAGGCTTAGTTGTATCCATTCACAGGCCATCCCATATGAATTCGATGAGAAGCTTTTGCGGGGCCCAAATTGAGCCCCATTGAAGCCCAACAGGGCTCCCATCAAAATCCAAGCATTGGCGGCCGCCCGATCTTGGGCCTCCCCGAAGGTCCAACATATCGCTGAAGGACGGGCGGGGGGCGGGGGCGGGCGGGGGCGGGGAAGCGCGTGAATTCCCCGGCGCACCCCCGGAGAGCCTGGAGATTACATGCCTGCTTTTCGCGGACTGAAAGCTCCGAGTTCGTGGCATGGGAAGGGTGCAGCACCCCTAAGGAATGCTGCAGCAGTCTCACGGAATCCCATGGAAGGGCACGGGAGTCTGATATCCCTACGGAATGCATGGCAGTCCTACGAGCTCCAACAGGAGGGCATGGGAGGTCTGCAGGACCCCCTGGGGATGCTCTAACAGCCATGCGAAACATTATAGGAGAGGTACATGACTGATATAGGGTCCCTACGTGATGCCATAGCAGCCCGATTGAACCCCATAGGAGGCGTGCACGACTGCTCCAGGACCCCAACAGGATGCGATAGCAAACCTGCGGGATTGGACTGCTATAGGTTCTCTACGGAATGCGACGGCAGCCCCAGGAAAGCTCACGCGAAGAGCATGGGAGTGCGATCGGATACCTGCGGGATGTTCTAACAGTCATTCGGAATAGTATGGGAGTGGCGTAGGAGGGCTACTGGGATGCTAGAAGGAGTCAGGCGGAATCGTGTTGGGGGGGGCGGGCGAGCTCTTAGCTCGCGACGGAATGCCATAGCAGTCCCACGGACTCCTAGAAGGGGGGAGATAGGATTCAAGTGCGAACCAATCTTAGTTTGCATTCGATTCTCATATACCTGCATTGACGGCCAAACACAGGTATCGGCCATAGATGGGCGGGAACTCGCTGGCCATAGCGAATGCGTGGCACTACTATTTCGATTGCCATGATTGCTACCATCACTGTTAAAACTACTACTACTACTCCTGCGGCTACTACTACTATTACCTTACTACTACTACTACTACTACTTCTACTCCTACTACGACTACCACTACTACTACAACAACAACTACTACTACTACTACTACTACTACTACAAGTACTACCAGTGTATTACTACGACTACTACCACGATGACGACGACTACTACTACTACTACTACCATGATGACTATTACGATTACTGTTACTAGAACTATAGTATTACCATTAGTATTACTACGAATGCGGCTACTACAAATTACGACTACCGCCACCACTTACTATTACTATTACTACGACTATTATTATTATTCCTACGAGTACTACTAACCCCATTACGAATACTACTATTAATATTGCTAATACTACTACTTCTACGACCACTACTACTACTACTACTACTACTACTACCACCACTACTCCTACTATTTCTACATCTACGACTACTATCGCGACGATGACGATGACGACT
Source organism: Prorocentrum cordatum (assembly GCA_963575745.1). Classification (NCBI taxonomy): domain Eukaryota; class Dinophyceae; order Prorocentrales; family Prorocentraceae; genus Prorocentrum; species Prorocentrum cordatum. Next base: position 2,817,923 of record CAUYUJ010000001.1, on the reverse strand, counting down.
TGCGTTGCTACTACTATGCCAACTTTTTTAATTATTACTACGGCTACTGCGACGACTATAACTATTATTGCTACTACACAACTAGTACTATTACTACGACCACGACGACTGCGATTTTTATGATATACTACGGCGCTGGCTATCAATATTCATACTATTAATACGACTTCGGTTACTACTACTACCACTGCTATCACTACTTCTTCCTTTACGGATAGCACTACTACAAGTATTGCTAGTGCCACTGTTACTTCTACGACTACGACTACTATTACTATTCGTATTATCTGTACAATTACTACCACTACTACGACTTCTACCATGACTACGATGACTAATGCGACCTACTACTACTACGACTACAACTACCACCACCACTACGACTACAACAACTACTACGACTATTACTACCACTATTTCTTCTCTTTTAATTGCTGCAACTACAACTCATTTTTTGATGTCACCAGCCTTATTACTACTATCAGAACTACTGGATGTATTTCCACTATGCTGACTACGATTACTACTACTACGACTACAACCATTATTGTTACTACTACTGCGACTACTACTACGACCACGACTACTTCAACTACTGCTATCATTATTGCTATTACTATTACTATTACTATTGCTTTTAATTTACGATTACTAATGCTACTGCTACTACTACTACTACTACTACTACTACTACTGCTGCTGCTGCTGCTGCTGCTGCTGCTGCTGCTACTTCTACTAAAACGACTTCAACAACAACGACTACTACTACTACTACTATTACTACTACTACCACTACTACTACTATTACCACTAATACTACTACTACTGCTATTAATAGAAGTGCCCATATAATTTTTACGATTAC
>CAUYUJ010000001.1:2802058-2814558 GCA_963575745.1 Prorocentrum cordatum | reverse complement strand
CTCTTGTTGGTGCCTCGTGAGAGCCACCGTGGGGGCTTTTGGTGTGAGTTCGCAGGGCTATGATCCACTTCGCGATGTTAGGGCTGGCGTTAGAGGGAGGGCGCATGGTGAAGATGGGAAACCTTCCTAAGGCCACCCTTGCATCCTTGCCTCTTCGGTCCATCCTCGGCCACTTCTGTTGGCCGTGCCCCGCTCGAGAAGCTTCGGGATGGGCGTCCAAGCCCTGCACCCTTATCGCGCATCCTGATACGGGCCGACTGCATCCGCAAAGCTGAGCTGCAAGACCTTCGCGATGTTATGGCCGGCGTTTGAGGGGGGACGCGCTGGTTTCGGGAGCCTTGAGACGGGGGTCAATGCAAACGGGCGTCAGCCAGGGCATCGGATCCTGCAGGATCCTGCTTAGACCCCTTATGGCTGACCCGGGTTAGCGAGCCGCTCGTGGCCGCGAGGCGGCCGCGCATATTGGCTGACCCGGGTTTGCGAAGCCCTGCGTTGCATTTTTTTGTTTTTGCATTGCAATTATTTGGATTCCTGCTGACCCGGGTCTCATTCACCCGGGTTAGCAGATGCCCGATGGTTATGCGGCCTGTTCTGCAGTTCGGAGGGGCCGGAGACACGCGTGCTTCCCGCTCTCGTTCCCCTTTGCGCGGCGCCAGCGTTGAACGGGCAGTTTTTGCGGCGGCGACCGCGTGGCCAGGGTGTCCCGCTGCAGGGGTCGTTCGGCCGTCCGCGCCAGGGCGCCCACCTCCGCAAAAGAAAACGCCCTGACACGCAAACACCGACATTTTTGTCGCCCCTGCGCCGCCCCGAAGGCACTTCCAAAGTGCCTTCGGCGCGACGTGGGCGCCCATGTCGCCCATGCAGCCCCGTGCGCGCACCTTCCGGGGGCTCCGAAGATTGACCGTTCGCCTCGGCGAGGTCCCGCGGAGGGCCCACGGCTTCTGACGGAAGTAGAGCGAGAGGGGTTTTTGCCAGCCCAGGACAACGGAGGGCTGGCAGAAGCACGGTCACGCTCTGCAAGGGGCGTCACTGTCGGCACATCCGGGAGTCCCGGAGCCACCCACATGTGCCGAGGTGGACCTGGCCGACCTCGAGGGCCCAGGGTCGGTGAGCACGCACCCATCCCCCGGGTGCACAGTGGGGACTCGGGCCGGACGAAAGGGGGGGATTGGGAAAGGGGGGGTTACGAAATCTGCTGCATGCAGCTGGTTTCGCCCCCACCGAGGGGCCCATTCCTCGATACATAGCCGCCTCTGGCGCCGGGAGGCGCCGGGAAAATCAGCTACGTGAGCTGATTCTCAAACCCCCCCTTTGCTATCCCCCCCTTTCGCCCGACCCGAGGGACGCGCATCCAAAAATCATTTGCTGTTCGCGAGGGTACCTCGGGTTCCTTCGCTGCGCGCGGTGCACGGTGACTTCCCCGCGGGGATTCAGGAGCTGCAGCAGTTGGGGTTCCGTGCGTGTCCCCAATTTGTTGCACTGCGCGCGCTGATTTTCAGGGTCGGGCCTCTTGCGAGGGTTTCTCGCGACCGCGTCCGCATTGTAGTCAAGCAGGCGCATCTTCCAGACACCGTGTCCGTGACAAGCGTTGGTGCTCCTGCTGCCGATTCAGCTGAGGCACCCTGTTCGATGTGCTGGCGCTTCGCGAGTTTCCTGTCATTCCCTTTCCCCCCCTCGAGCAAAGGCTCTGGTCAAGCGGGCGCGCACGGATACGGATCTTTGGCCCGGGGTGGTCCTGTCCAGGATCGGTGCACGTGGCAGACGCGGCGCCCCCCGGCAAGACCCCGACCCCGCGGGGCAGCCTGCCGGGGCCCCCTCGGAGTGCCCCGGCAGCTGCTCGAGCCGCGCAGGGGAGCTGCTGGGCGGCGAGGCCGCCCTGCCCACCAGGGGCGTCTCCAGCCTGGACGGCGCCAGCCGTGACGAACGAACAACACACACCCATACCCATAGGGGGGTCGTTGGGAGGAGGACTGGCTGTGGGTATGGGTGCGGGTTGTCGGACCCTGGGGAACGCTCTCGTTCGAGCGGGGACCTCCATCCGACAACACGCACCCATAGCCCTCTCCGACCCCTCTATGGGTATGGGTGTGTGTTGTTGGTTCGTCAAGCCGCGCAAGTACAGTCTAGGCTTCCCAGATGGTGTCCGAGCAGGTGGGGTCGGAGGCTCGCGATGCATCGCCGATGCATCTCCGACGCGGCTCCATGCGGAGGCTGATTCATTGGCTGACGCCGCACCGCCGACCCCTTGGGGCGGCAGTAAGAGTGAAAAGCGGAGTTTGCGGAACGCGCGCGATTTCTGGGGAATCTTGGAGATTCAGCTTCTTGAGGTTTCGTGGGGGGCGGGTGGCGGATCGCGGCTCTGTTCTTGGGCTTCCCTGGGCTCTCCTAGCAGCTTTTTGAAGCCTCTTGGGAGCAGTGTTGAGGCCTCTAGGGGCCTCTTTTGGGCCTCTCGAGGGCCTCGTGGGAGCCTCTTGGGTGTCTCTTGGCGCCTCCTCAGGTTTTTGTTGGGGCCGAGTGCTCGAAAAATGTCCATTCGGGTTTCCCCTCTGGGCCTCCTCTTGGGGCCGTCCTGGGGCTCTCCTGGGCCGTTTTGGAGGCTTCTGGGGCCGTCTTGAGGCCCTCCTGGGGGCCTCTTGTGATATCTTGGGTCGATCTTGAAGGCTTCTTGGGCCGTTGTGGGCCTTGTGAAAGCCCAAGAGGCGAATGCGCTACAAATTTATTTGTTCGTTCGGGAACTGGACGACTTTTGCTTCTGGAGGGCTTCTCGGGACGCCTCTTGGTGGCTTCTTGGGGCGTCTAGGGGGCCTCTGGGCCGTCTGGGGGCAATCTTGGGCGTCTTGGAGCGATCTTTCGGCGACTCGTAGCCCTCTTGGACTGTCCAGGGGGCCTTTTGGGGCCCTCTTGGCCCGTTTTGGGGCCCCTTGAGCCTCCAAGGGCGCGGCCGGCACTTTTGCCCCCCCCCCCCCCCGCCCCCTGCCCCCCCCTCCCTCCAAACCGGCCTGACCGGGCTCCCGGGGGAGGGGTCTGGGGAGGGGGGAGCATCTCGCACGCCGTCGGTGACCCCAAGGGGTCGGCGGATCTGCTCCGCGCGCGCTGGCGTCGCCGATGCACCGCCGGCGTCGCCGATGCATCGCCGATGCATCGCCGATGCATCGCTGATGCATCGGCAGCGCATCGCAGATGCCCCAGCGATGCGGCGCGATCCTCCGAACCCACCACCCCACCTACGGTAGGTTTGCGTCGTGTCGACCAGCGGCGACCCCAGCGCGGGCGTTCAAGGTTGAACGCCGCCGGCGGCCCAGAATCGTTCGATGTGGAACGATTGGACGTTGCGGCAGCGGCCGATCGTTCAAGGTTGAACGATCCCTGCGGTGTCAAAAACCAACGCTGGGGTCGGCACGACACGAACCTGCCGTACTCGGACCCCATCTGGGAGGCCTCGATGCCAGATTTCGATGAGGAGCTCTGGCTGCGCGTGTCGTGCCGCCGCTTCCGGGCCCACCTCGCTTCGCCGCGGCACGCTGTCCACCCTCTCCTCTTCGTCCTCCTCCTCCTCCTCCTCCTCCTCCTCCTCCTCCTCCTCCTCCTCGTCGACGGCCAGCGTGCGTCCCGAGCCCACGCTCCCCAGCTCGCCCTCCGAGCGTCCACGCCCCCGGAGCGGAGCGTCACGCGGTCCGCTCCGCGGGGCGGAGCGACGCGCCCTTCCCAGCCGCCCGCCCCCGCAGCGGCCGCGACGCGCGGTCCGCTCGCGAGGCCCGGCGTGTCGCCGGGTCCGCCGCCGCGGCGCGCGGGGCGGAGGCTCCCGGCCGCAGCTCGCTGCACGCTGCCGAGCGTGCCATCACGCGCGGAAGCTCGGGCCGTACGAAAGGGGGGGATTGGGAAAGGGGGGGGTACGAAATTCGTGGCATGCAGCTGGTTTCGGCCTCACCGAGGGGCCCATTCCTCGATACACAGCCGCCTCCGGCGACGGGAGGCGCCAGGAAAATCAGCTACGTGAGCTGATTCTCAAACCCACCCTTTGCTATCCCCCCCTTTCGCCCGACCCGAGAAGCGTGCATCGAAGTGTCAACTAGGCGTAATAGTGACCTTTCGCCGGAGTGACCTTTGGTGCGGGCCCACTGAGGTCCCCCAGTCGCCGAACGCGAGGCGGCAGTGGCGTATTGCGCGCGTGGTTTGAGCCCCCCCGCGGCCCCCAAGGAGCCGCGCACCAAAGGTCACTCTTGCCCAGAGTCACTCTTGCGTCTAGCCGAAACTGGTCTGGCACACGGTTGGCGTCGTCCAACTCATCGAGGAGATCGTCAGGAGGTGCCAGGGAAATTGTCCCCTCACGCGCACGGCGGCCCAGCTGCGGCTGCAGGTGGCGCGGCTGGAGCAGGAGCGCGCGGAGGAGCACCGCCACCTGGAGCTGCTGCAGAGGCAGGTCGAGCGGGAACACGAGGAGGAGATGCGCAAGTTCGTGTCCCTGCAGCAGCGGCTGGAGGAGGAGATGGCCGAGTTTGAAGAAGAACAAATTGTGGAGACATCAGTTTTTCTGAGCTTCGCGCGGATCTCTTGGATCTGCGCTGGACCACCCCGGCGGCGCCTTCAGCGCCGCCCCTGGCGCGCTCCGCGCGCCAGGCAGGGCGGCCCAGCTCCGATCCAAGATGTCGGCGCGGAGTTCCGAACGGATCTGTTTCGTAGGCAGTTTGTCCGTTCTTCGGCTAGCTGCGGGAGTGGCGGCGCTGGCTGCGGCAGTGGTACAGGCACCGGGATGGCCGCCTCAAGCGGCGGTGGGCCGCTGTGGGTGTGCTGGCTGGGGCGACCTGCGCGTACTACTGGAACATGGGCGAGCGCGCGACGACACCGATGGGGCGGTGCTACTTGAGGAACCTCGCCTGGCTGCGCTCCTGGACGGGACACGTGGCAGCCGTGGCCGACGACATGGAGACCATGGGACCCATCATCCACGGGGCAGCCTGCCTGGTGCGAGCCATCTCCGAAGCCGCCGCGCCGACGGCGCCAGCTGCGCCAGAGGCGCCAGGTGCGCTGGCCGCGCCCGCCGCGCCCGCCGTTCTGGGCGCCGCCTGCGGCCTCGCCGTGGTGCTGTGACCTGCCTCTCAGGAGCAACGTCAGGGGGGGGAAGCTCAGGGGGGGAAGTGTCGAGTCCCGATCCCCCGTTCCTCGCCCACAGGGGCCCGATAGCCTTCCCTGCCCAGGCACATGCGGATTCGCCGCCTGGGGCCCATCGCCGACCTATCGTCGATTTGTCGCCGCCTCCAGGTCGACGTTTCCCCCCCGAGCCGGTGCCCTCCCCCCCTCGCGTTGCCCCTCGGCCGAGCGGGGTGCCGGCCCTGTGTACACAGACGTGGCGGCAGGGCACGGGCGCTGCGGCCAGCGGGCTCCTCCCTCATCGCATCCCCCACGCCTCCCTTGCAACACCATCCGAAGAGACCTGGAGTTGGCTGTCGGTGTTTGTCGACCTTTCGCCCCATCTGATTGGAGTCATTGGCCGTGGATATCAAAGCATCCCGCATAACTGTCCGCGTCCTCAGCATTCTTTCTTGTCCTCCTCCCCCTCCGTGCTTCCCCGCATCCGGCTCATCCTCTTCTCCTCCTGATCATATAGGGTGCCTCACGCGAACCCTACCCCTACCCCCCACGGTTTATGAGGGGCAGGGTGGGGTTCACTTCGTTCCGGAGCTCCCGAGCGAAGTGAACCCCACCCTCCCCCTCAGAAATAGTGGGGGGTAGGGTCAGGGTTCGCGTGAGGCCCCCCATCATAACAACAAGCGCATCTTGGGCTCGATGCGTCGGCGGGGGGCCATTCAATTACTGCGTCGCAAGGAGCGAGAGGGCCCGACGCGCACCTATCGCTGCAAGCGCGGTTGCGGATTTTCCCCCATGTGATTCACAGTGAGGGCCCAGCAGGTGCTGCGCAGGAGCCGCGCGGCAGTAACGCACGCTGCTCACGCCACGTCCAGACGCTCGCTTGCGGCAGGCTGGCCCGCCCGGCGCTCTCGAATTGCCAGGCCGTGCTTTCCGGCTCGAGCCGTTGTCCCCATTGCGCAGAGCCGAGGCTTGTCCGCTGGCCACACTTTTGGATAATGTTTAGAACGTTAGGAGCGTTCCTTCGTCCCGTTTTCAAGATCGATGCTTGTGATTAGTTTGGGGCTCGTGTTCTTGTTCCAACCATTATGTAGAATTGGATCCTCGTTTTGAGAAGCCAGCGCCCCGCGTCTCCAACCTCTCCTTCTCCTCCTCTTCCCTCCTCCCCTCATCAGTATGTGTCTCCCCCATCCAATACAGCGCCTCCTGGCACAATAGGGAGCTCCACGAAGGCCCCAGTGGCTGAGCTCGCATGCGGTTCCCCCACCCAGTACAGCGCCTCCTGGCACCATAGGGAGCACCACCGAAGGCCCCAGTGGCTGAGCTCGCATGTGGTTCCCCCACCCAGTACTGCGCTTCGTGGCCCCATAGGAAGCTCCACCCCAGGCCCCAGTGGCGGTGTTCGCATACGTTTCCCCCAGCCAGTGCATCGCTCCATGGTCCGATAAGGAGCTCCACCGAACGCCCAAGCGGCGGCGTTCGCATGCAGTTCCCCCACCCAGTACAGCGCTTCGTTGCCGCATAGGGAGCTCCACCGAAGGCCCCAGTGGCTGAGCTCGCATGCGGTTCACCCACCCAGTACAGCGTTTCGTGGCCCTGTAGAGAGCTTCACAGAAGGCCCCAGTGGCTGAGCTCGCATGCAAGTTCCCCGCCCAGTACAGCGTTTCGTGGTCCCAGAGGGAGCGCCACCCCAGGCCCCAGTGGAGGTGTTCGCATACGTTTCCCCCAGCCAGTGCATCGCTCCATGGCCCCATAGGGAGCTCCACCGAAAGCCCAAGCGGCGGCGTTCGCATGCAGGTCCCCCACCCAGTCCAGCGCTTCGTGGCCCCATAGGCAGCTCCACCGAAGGCACCGGTTGCGGTGTTCGCACACGCTTCCCCCACCTAGTACAGCGCTTCGTGGTTCCATAGGGCGCTCCTCCGAAGGACCCGAGTGGCGGCCCCGCTTCATTGCTGCGCACCCCTCGCACGTTTCGCGGCCCCGTAGCGGGTTCCGCCTAAAGCACCAGTGGCAGCGCCCACATGGTGGCCCCATCGGCACACCCTTCGCATGTTTCATGGCCCCATGAGGTGATCCCCCGAAGGCGATATCCGCAATGACTGTACTCACACCTGCATCTGGTCGTGTCTTTCGCCCGGAGAAATTGTTTTGTTTCGTTTGGAGTTCTCGCTTGTGCAGTTTTCGGTTCGGTTCCAGTTTGTATGGGTGTTTTGGTGTTCTGTTTAGGGCTTCAGTTTCCCCGATGTTGTAAGGCCACGCCCCGTCCTATTCCAAAACTAGGCGCACGCGCACCCGCCCACCCCGCGCCCCGCACAGCCACGGGTGGGATCGAGGGGCTTGCCTCGTGCTCAGTGCTCGAGCACGCCAGCTCAAGGCAGAGGCGATCCGTGGGCGCCATCTGTCCCGCGCCACCAATCACGTTCGGTAGGTTCGCGTCGTGTCGAGCGGCGGCGACCCCGTCGCGGGCGCTCATCGTTGAACGCCGTTGGTTACCCAGAATCGGTCGATGGTGAACGAGCTGACGTTTCGGAAACGGCCGATCGTTCAAGGCTGAACGATCCCCGCGGTGTGAGGAACCAACGCCAGGCTTGGACGCGTCGACCACCGCCACTGTCGCCGTCGCTGTCACCCGAGTCGGTGGCCCTGACGAGGGGATGACGGCGGCAGTGGCAGTGTCGAAACGCGCCCAGAGTCCAGCAAGGCATGAGGGTGCAAACCCGACTAGCTTGGCTGATGCTCGGGCGGGTCTGTGCTCAGGGGAGGCTGCAGCACCGCTCAACGATGTGCTGTCAACCAATTTTGCAGGGTGGGCCCTCTCCATGTCTCTGTGCATTTCAGCTTCTGGCTTCGGCTTCAGCTGCCGATGCACCGTGAAGCGCCTTCGGGCCGGCTCACCCGAGTCGGATTTTTTGTTCGCTCCCCCCCCTCTGGGGTCGACGCGACACGAAACCGGGGTATCCGCGCCGACCCCCGCCTGGTGCGCGCGCCACGGTGCGACCCGGACGCCTTGGGACCCCGAGTACCCGACCGTCCCCCTACGACGCGACGCCGTGGGCTTCTTGTCCGGGCTCACGCCTCATTTGAGGGAGTTTCTGTGGAACTCACGTCATCCTCACCCCCGGCGCGAAGAGCACGAGCCCAGAGCGGCCTCCGGCACCGTTTCCGGACGGATCCGCTGGATCCGCTGGATCCGCTGGATCCGGTGACGAATCCCAAACCGGCGCCCTCGCCTGAGACATCCTCACAAAACGGGCCCCGGGGGGGATGCCCAGAGGAGCCCAGAGCGGCCTCCGGCACCGTTTCCGGACGCTGGATCCGCTGGATCCGGTGACGAATCCCAAACCGGCGCCCTCGCCTGAGACATCCTCACAAAACGGGCCCCGGGGGGGATGCCCAGAGGAGCCCAGAGCGGCCTCCGGCACCGTTTCCGGACGGATCCGCTGGATCCGCTGGATCCGCTGGATCCGGTGACGAATCCCAAACCGGCGCCCTCGCCTGAGACATCCTCACAAAACGGGCCCCGGGGGGGATGCCCAGAGGAGCCCAGAGCGGCCTCCGGCACCGTTTCCGGACGGATCCGCTGGATCCGCTGGATCCGCTGGATCCGGTGACGAATCCCAAACCGGCGCCCTCGCCTGAGACATCCTCACAAAACGGGCCCCGGGGGGGATGCCCAGAGGAGCCCAGAGCGGCCTCCGGCACCGTTTCCGGACGGATCCGCTGGATCCGCTGGATCCGCTGGATCCGGTGACGAATCCCAAACCGGCGCCCTCGCCTGAGACATCCTCACAAAACGGGCCCCGGGGGGGATGCCCAGAGGAGCCCAGAGCGGCCTCCGGCACCGTTTCCGGACGGATCCGCTGGATCCGCTGGATCCGGTGACGAATCCCAAACCGGCGCCCTCGCCTGAGACATCCTCACAAAACGGGCCCCGGGGGGGATGCCCAGAGGAGCCCAGAGCGGCCTCCGGCACCGTTTCCGGACGGATCCGCTGGATCCGCTGGATCCGGTGACGAATCCCAAACCGGCGCCCTCGCCTGAGACATCCTCACAAAACGGGCCCCGGGGGGGATGCCCAGAGGAGCCCAGAGCGGCCTCCGGCACCGTTTCCGGACGGATCCGCTGGATCCGCTGGATCCGGTGACGAATCCCAAACCGGCGCCCTCGCCTGAGACATCCTCACAAAACGGGCCCCGGGGGGGATGCCCAGAGGAGCCCAGAGCGGCCTCCGGCACCGTTTCCGGACGGATCCGCTGGATCCGCTGGATCCGGTGACGAATCCCAAACCGGCGCCCTCGCCTGAGACATCCTCACAAAACGGGCCCCGGGGGGGATGCCCAGAGGAGCCCAGAGCGGCCTCCGGCACCGTTTCCGGACGGATCCGCTGGATCCGCTGGATCCGCTGGATCCGGTGACGAATCCCAAACCGGCGCCCTCGCCTGAGACATCCTCACAAAACGGGCCCCGGGGGGGATGCCCAGAGGAGCCCAGAGCGGCCTCCGGCACCGTTTCCGGACGGACGACCTGACTGCATAACACGCCTGGATATGCCGACGGGGGCGAAGGAGGAGGAGGAGGAGGAGGAGGAGGAGGAGGAGGAGGAGGAGGAGGAGGAGGAGGAGGAGGAGGGGGAGGGGGCAGGCGAGGGAACCCCGGCCCTGGGGGAGAGGCTCCCTGAGGGAGCCCTGATGGGCTTCCGGCACCATGGAGAGGTCCTGTGGGGCGGCCGCCCCTTCTTCTCTCGGTCGTTTCCCTCTCGCCCAGAAGCGCGCGCCCCTTCTTCTATACATACAGAAACTCCCGATCAACCGCAGAGCGGCGGATGTTATCACCCCCGCTTCGCAGGACGTGCCAGCGCGAGAGAGAGAGAGAGAGAGCGAGCGATGTGGGGCCCGACGTGGCCTGGCGCGGCAGCGGGCTCTATAGGCGTCCAGGCTCGAGGGGCGCTCCGAACTCGGCCATCTGGCCAGCAGGCGGGCGGCTCGGCGATGGCCGCCGGCGTGGCGGCGCCGTACGACCTGTCGGGCTTCGAAACGCGGGAGCTGGTCCACGGGCAGTTCCCCAAGGCGGCGGGGCCCCCCAAAGAGCCTTCCCTCCAGCCCTCAGTTCACGAGGGGCGAGCTTGTCCGTATCCACGCCCTCGCGGTCTGGGCTTCGGGGCGCGAGTTTGTGGATACGCGGTCACATGGATACGCTCTACTGCGCGGGGAACCCAAACATCGCCCCGTTCCCCCGTGGTCGCGGCCCAGGGGCCCAGCCCCGTTCCGCCCACGGTCAGTGGGCCTCCTCCTCATCCTCATCTTCTTCGCTAGCTTTACCGCAGAAAGGTGCTACCTCATTCACATGCACATCCTCATCTTCCTCCTCCTCCTCCTCCTCCTCCTCCTCCTCCTTCTCCTCCTCCTCCTCCGCCTCCTCCGCCCCCTTCTCCTCCTCCTCCGCCTCCTCCTCCGCCTCCTCCTCCTCGAGGAATGGATTTGGGCGTCGGTCTCCACTGTGTTGGGCGTTTTCTCTGGCGTTTTCCGTGGCCACGGCCAGGTTCGTCTCCGAGATCGAGGCCAGGGCACACTCCAGCAGGGGAAGCTCGGGGTGGAGGGTGGGGGTGGTCTTAAGGGGGTCAACCTGGGCCCTCGAATCAGGGCGCGCAAACTAGAAGCAACGCCGACACTGGCCAGGTCCAGTCTGGGCCCAGGTCTTGTGCCGGTATCTGGTTGGCGGCCTACTGGTCGGGCGGAGGAGATCCGAGGAGGAAGGGGTCAGAAGTTGTTCAACGCTGTGGAGCATCGGGGGCATGCTGGCATGCCCCTCGCGGCCATGGCTGGGCGCAGCCAGAAAAGCTGGGCAGGACGACGTCGAGGAGGGTCTGGCGGCTGACTCTGAGCGGTCGGTAACGAGGACGTTAGGCCGCGGGGCATACCGACAAAAATGACGACGGGCATCTTTCCCATGACAAGATCGACGCATAGGGCCTGTTCTCGGGCCGCGCCCGCAGAGCACTGCCCCGCGGCGAAAAATCGGCCCTGTGGATGTGGTTGAAGCGTCGGGGATACCAGCTCGTGAAGAAAACGCGGCGTCGGAGGTCCAGGAGTCCACTCTCCCTCACAACTTCGTGAGGGTTTCTGAACCTCTTGAGGGCTCTCGATGGCCCCTGGGTGCCTTCCTGCGGCTGCGCCTCGTCGAGAGCCTCCTGAGGGGCCTGGGATCGTACCGAACGGTTCCGAGAACCAAGCCATGGCTCAAAACCCAAGCCGATTGGCTTCTGGAGGCAGGCACACGTTGCGCAGATGTCTCTCCCCAGACATGCGATTGGTTTGAATTTCTCAATACGGTGTCTCCGGAAGTCCCCGACTCCTTCCCCATAGGGCTAGTTCTTCATCGCGCGTCGCTTCTTGACGGTCCCAGGGCACGGCGAGGACCCCCGGAGGCCGAAAAAGATCAACAACAATCCCGTCGTGCTCTTTGTGCCACTCTGGCTGGTCATGGCGCCAACATCTCAGAGCGGATTTCGTTCGAAAAACGATAGGATGGGCCCGGCTTGTCCTGGAAAATTTCGTTCTGGATTCCGAGGTAAATTTCGTACGGTTTTTTGGGGGGCAGGAATGAAAACTAAGCAAATCCACGCGAAATTCACTTCGTTTTTCACTCGCTCTTTCGGGGCTTTGCATTGGCAGAAATCCGCTGCAGCACGTCTGCAAGGTCGGTGCAGTGAGACTGGGTCTCTGGCCCCCCACCAGGCCCCTGGCCCCAGGTCTGTGCGGGACTTCTCGACCACCAGCGGCACCAATTACGGCGCGCGCGTACCCTGCAACGCGGACTGCGTGTACCGGGCGCCGGAGGTCCTCGCCGGCTCGTCGATCCGCCAGGGTGCGTTCTACGAGAAGACGGGGGTCCGCCAGCACAGGTCGGCGGTGTGCACAATGGGGGTGGCGGGAGAGGGGGGGTGACCTTCTGAGAATGCTTCCTTCTCCTCCTCCTCCTCCTCCTCCTCCTCCTCCTCCTCCTCCTCCTCCTCCTCCCCGAATGCAGGCGCCTTCTTGGTCCACAGTGCCCGGTGGCCTTTCAGGTCTCTAAAAGCCGGGAGGGCTTTTCAGGAGGCCCCTGCCTCCTTGGAGGGGCCGCCACCCCCTTGCGCGTACCGCCAAACAGGCTCGAGCCCGGCTTCCGGGACACCAGGGGCCAGGCCACGTACACGGAGCTGCCGAGCCATGAGTATGGCACCCTGCGCAGGTCCACCAGGCTGCCTACTGCTGGCTCCGCGGTGCTTACCAGCCCGAAGCCGATCCCTATTCCTGTCTAGTGAACTTCGGCCCATCCCGCCACCGTGCGTGGGTTGGGGGCCTCTGGGCTCGTCTTGGGGCCCTCTTGGGCCCGAAAGAGTCAGGCGAGAAGACGCGCCGAGCCCAAGAAGATTTGAG
>CAUYUJ010000001.1:2724558-2797058 GCA_963575745.1 Prorocentrum cordatum | reverse complement strand
CCACAGGGATCTCGCCCGACAGGGAGCTCCACCTGCGTCCCCAGAGGCAAGGTTCGCACAATGGTCCGCCCCTCGGGCGGAGCGTGCCCCGCGAGTAGCTGCGTTTGTGGCACCAGAGGGAAACCTCATAGCGTCGCCCGATTCATGCCGGCACACCTCGCACACGGATTGTGGCCCGCAAAAAGTTCCACGGACGTCCCCACAGATATTGTTTTTTTTCAGCCCCTCCGCCTGTTACGGCACATCTCTCACACGGAACGTGGCACACAGGGGTGTCCACCTACAGCCCCAGAGGCAGATTTCGCATTGCGCCCCCCCTCCCCCCGACCATTGCGGCCCACTTCATCGCGCGGATCGTGCCCACACTGAGTACCACCTAAGGCCTAGAGAGAAGGCCCTTACGGCGCCCCCCCGCCCATGTCGGCACACCCGTCACGCGAATCATGCCCCAGAAGGAGCTCATCCTATTGCACCAATGGGCAGCTTCGCATGGCGTCCCCCAGCCCATTGCGGAACATGCCTCGCACGGGTCGTCTTTTTGAGGAGGTCGTTTTGCGGCTTCTGAGCCCAAGTGATGTTCACCAGAAGAGGTCTGTCATGAAACATTGTTTTTTCTGGCGCGCACGCGTGGTTGACCCATGCGGCGACGTCACTTGGGCCCGAAACGACGGGCGAGTTTCACCGCCCCCCCGCGGGGGAGTCGATGGTCTCGTCGCCGCACGGGCCGCTGCTTCGCTGACACATCGCGCCGGTGGGGTTCGGCTGAGTGGGGCGATGCGCTTCCACCCCTGCAGCTGCTGCACGTCTTTGTCGCCCTGGCCAAAGAGCCAGGTGGGTTCTCAGGCGAGGGCTTCATTTTGACGAACGAACGGCCGCCCACCGTCTGCGCGCCTGCTGAACGTCGTTGAGTCTCGGGCGATGCAGCCCGAGGAAATCGCGAGCCAACGCCAGACATTGAGAGAGGGGCCACCATGCATGCGCGCAGCGGCCGCCAACTTGTAAGGCAGATGCGCGCGGCACCAAGGAGAGAGCTCCACGTTGCTGACGATCGGCCCTGCATCCGTGCCGCCGTTGGGACTTTGGCCCCTTGAAGTTGGAAGGTGCGAGGGAATCTGAAGCAAAAAGTCTGGCCTTGCCCAGTGGCGCTTCTGGCGGTGCGACGAGCAGTCGTCTATGAGGGAGAGTGGCTGAGGCAGCAGAACGGGCGGAATCTGGTGAGGATGAACGGCTCGGGGAGGGGGGGGGGATGGAGGGCGAGGTGGAGGAGGAAGAGAAGGAGGAGGAGGAGGAGGAGGAGGAGGAGGAGGAGGAGGAGGAGGAGGAGGAGGAGGAGGAGGAGGAGGAGGAGGGGCAGTCTGACTGGATGAGGGCGAGGAGGGTCGAGCAGTGAGGCTATTCGGGTGTTTTGTAGCCTCGTTCGGGCTGTAGCCTTGTCCCCCTCCCGCCTCCGATATTACTCCTTCTCCTCGTCCTCGCCTCCGTTCCCCCGATCAGCCTCGTCCCCTTCGTCGTCGTCGTACTCCTCTTCGCTGTCCGCCTCATGCTCTTCGTCGTTGTCGCGCTCGTCTCCTCGTCTTTTGTTCTTCATCGCCGTTGTGTTTGTCCTCCTGATCCTGATCATCCTCCTCGCTTTCCGCGTCATCGTCGTTTCTCTTTGCACTCGTCGTCAATTTCCTCGTCCTCTGCTACTGCTGCTCTCCTCCTCCCGCTCCCGCTCGCCCGCCTGATTATCTATCCTTCGTCCTGTTCGTCTCCACCGTCCCCTCTCCCTCTCATCCTCTCCCCTGCTTCGTCTCTCACTATTTTCTGTCATCTCCTCCCCTCCTCGCCTTCCCCTCTTGCCTACCCCTCTTCCTTCGTCCTCACTCGTGCTTGTTTTTTCTAGCGCCCTTCTTTTGTCATCTCTCATCGCTCTCGTCGCTCTCCTTGCCCTGCTCCGACGGCGATTCCCACATTTCCGCCAGCGACTTCGACGAAGATTTCGACGACCTTGACGGCGACGACTCTAGCGACGACCATGGTGACACACGACGACGATGATGGAGACGATTCTGGTTCCGACGACTCCGACGACGACCCCGTCGACCGCGACGACTCCGGCAACGACCCCGACGGCGACTCCGACGCCGACGACTCCGACGACCCCCACGACGCCTCAGACGAAGACTTCCACGACGACGACGACGACGACGACTCCGACGACGACGACGGCGACCACGAGGAGGAATTCAATGACGACGGCGACTTCGACGATGACGACGACGAAACCGACGATGGCTACGACTTTGACGACTCCAGCGACGACGACTCTGACGGAGACTCCGATGACGCCGACGTTTCCGACGACGAATATTCTGATGACGACTCCAACGAGGAGCTCGGGGACGACGACGATGGCGAGGACGATTTCGACGACGCCTACGGCGGCGACGAGGACGACTGCGGCGATGCCGCCGACTCCGGCGTTCAGGACTCCGACGACGACGAAATCGGCGACGATTCCGACTCTGACGACGCCGAAACCGCCGCCGCCGACGACTGCGACGTGAGGAATACGACTTTCACGGCGACATCCACGACGACGTGCGCCACGAATTCTGCCACGAAGTCTGCCGCGACATCTGCGACGAAATCTTCAACAGATGGCGCAACGAATCGTGCAACGAATCGTGCAACGAATTGCGCAACGAATCGCGCAACGTATTGCGCAACGAATCTGCAACCAAAGCTGCAACGGATTGCGCAACGAATCGCGCAATGAATCGTGCAACGAGTAGTGCAAACGAATCGTGCAACGAAAAGTTGCTTGTATTGTTTTCGAGCAGGTGGTCAGAACAGCGAACCGCGCCTCAGGCAGGACTTGGGGACGGCCGCCCGCGCGTGCAGGGCGGGCGCGCGAGGAGCACAATCCGTTGCGCTCGGTCGGCCTCCGCTGGGGCCTTCCTGCGATGTCGTCTCGGGATCGCCGGGCCCGGCCGCTGTGCCTCCCGTGCTGTCAGAGGGGCCACGACGGGTTCGCAGGTCGTACGTGTTTCCCTCAAGGCTTCCCAGGCTTCCGTCTGGAGCTCCTTGGGGCCGTCTTGGGGCCCTCTTGGGGGCCCCTTTGGGGGACCTCTTGAGGTCCTCTTGGGGCCGTCTGGGGGCCCTCTTGGGCCCGTTCGGGGGCTTTCTGAGAGCTCTAGACAATCGGTCCCCGCGTCTGGAGCTCGTTCGGGCCGTCTTGGGGCCCTCTTGGGGCCCTTTTTCGGGCCTCTTGTAACTGTCTTGAGGCCCTCTTGGGGCCGCCTGGGGGCCCTCTTGTGCCCATCTGAAGACCCTCTGAGAGCTCTAGACAACCGGCCTCCGCGTCTGGAGTTCCTTGGGGCTCGTTTGGGGTCCTCTTGGGAGCCTTTGGGGATTGCCTTGGAGCTCTAATTACTGGAGCCGTCTGGGGGCCCTCGTGGGTTCCTCTGAGGGCCCTCTCTGAGCTCCAGACGCGGGGGCCCGTTGTCCAGAGTTCCCCAGAGCCTGCCCTGAGCGCCGCCCTGGCACCGAGGCGGCCCCACGAGAGTTCCACAATCACCCAAGTAGGGCCCAAGAGAGAATCAAAAGAGGCAGACGAGAGCTCCAAGGGAGCCCCAAGTGCGGCCCCAGGAACATTCCAGCAATCCTTGAGAAGCTTCTGACGCGGGGGTCCGATATGCGAGAGCTCTCCAGACGGGGGAGGTATCAGAAGCGCATCGGAAGCGAAGATTTTTCACCCTGCTCCAGCCCCCCCAGAGCGCCCCAGTGCACCCCTTCGCGCTCCCTTTCTGTCCCCTTCAGGCTTCTCCTACTCATCTACAAGGGCGGGTCGCAGGCGTCCGACTCGCCACCAAGCAATTCGACTACGCACTATCTCTATGCTACTACGCCCCCACACGCGTCAAGTACTTTCCAGCGCTGCTGGCTGACGCAATGAGCACGTGGCAAGAGGCCAGATGTTACCGACTGGGTTGTCGCACCACTATCGTGACAGGGGGCGACATAAACAGTGACTTTGGATGCCAGGGGGACCTCGACGGAGGAGCCGTGTGCTGTAAGGGACCCACGGTGGGCTCCAAGGCGGCCAAACTGGAGAACTTGAACGGGCAGAGCTTTCGGGGTCTGTGTGCAGGTAATGACCGAAGTATAGTTACCACATACACGCACACCACGACATCGGTCCTAGTTACCACGGCCATTCTGGGCACAGTCGTCGGGTCGGCCGCATCGCTCTCCCCACGGGACTCCTGGGACAAGTGGCGTGTTGCGCTACATTCATCAGCGCCGGACAACGATTACAACAAATAAAGACGAGAGGGCACAGAGACCATGTACCAGGAGGGCGGCCCCGCGGGCCGGCAAGCGATCGCGCGAGCGACCGGTCGCGCGGGCGAGCGAGCGGGCGGGCGCGCAGGCGCGCGGGCGCTCGGGCGGGCCAACGGGCCAGCGGGCGGTCGGGCGGGCGCGCGGGCGCGCGCGCGGGGGTTGGCGGGCGGGCGGGGGCGGGTGAACGGGCGAGGGCGCGAGCGGGCGAGCGAGCGCGCGCGCGCGCGGGCGGGCGGGCGGACGGCAGGGCGGGCGGTCGCGCGGACAGGCGGGCGGGCCGGCGGACGCGCGGGCGGGCGCGCGCGGGCAGGCAGTTGCGCGAGCGAGCGGCCGTTGAGCGAGATGCAGGCCCGAGAGGCGGCAGCGAGGGTGTGCGTGGTCTTCCCAGCTAGCTAGGGACCAGCGAATTCGACCGCCAGCGGAGCGCAGCAGGTGGGGGAGGAGGGCCAAGAAGGGTTCGATGGGGGGAGGGGCAGGCATACCTGGCTGGAGGGAGCGGGCGGACAGGTATGTGAAGCAGGATTCGCGGGGGGGCGGGGCAGAGCTCAGTCCGCGGCGCGCACGAGGAGGTCCGCCGAGCTGGAGAAGGAGCTGCAGGAGGCTGCGGCCCGTATCTGCGCTGCCCTGCGCCGACGGAGTTCCCAGGACACCTCCTGGTCACCATCGTCAGGGGCAACGTTCTTGTTGTTTCCGAGTCGTACGCTGGGCGGTGTGTGGACAGACAGGGCGCGTATGGTACAACAGACATGGCACTCGGGAAATCATGGTGCGAGGATGTGATGGCGCAGCCTGCGCTTCAGACCCGATTCTTGAGCGATTCTGGTGGAGTTGCGTCTACAGGGGAAACGTCAGGGGGGGGGGGATGGGCTCAGGGGGGGGTGGTGCATCGACCCCCCAATCGCCAAGGGCTCCCCCGAGGGCGCGAAGTTATTCGCGCTTCGCGCTTCGCGGTCCTCGTTCCTTCTCCCCCTCCTCCTCGTCCTCCTTTTCTCCCTTTGGGGGGGCGGCGCGAGGGCGCGAAGTTATTCGCGCTTCGCGCTTCGCGGAGCGCGAAGCGCGAAGTTGGGAGCCCTAGATCGCCCATCGATCGCCGACAGGGGCCGGATAGCCCACCATGCCCCTGACCGCGGTTCGCTATCGGGGGGCCCAGCGTCGATCGGTTGGGATTTGTATCTCCGCTTCCGGCTCAGTGTCCCCCACCCGCTGAGCTGGTCGTCCCCCCAATGTTGCCCCTCACATCAGTAGACACCCGTACATTGTTGGGCAACCTCGGGAGCGCGAAGCTAAACGTGCCCGCGTGTTTCGTGGCCTGAGCCAGGAGCTGTTCCGTCTCACTGGAGCGGGGCGACCGCGCGAAGATAATCGCGCTTCGCATCGCGTGAGGCGCGAAGTCCAGTGACCCAGGTGGCCCTCTTCCTCGTGAAGACGATGATAAAGAGGAGGGTGACGACGAAGTATGCGCCAACTTCACGCAAGTGTAACACCCTTTGAATGTGTGTGTGTGTGTGTTTCACGAATGCCTCTGCATTTGCGTCGGTGTGTGGATGCTCTATTCCTTTCCGCTCAGGCTGTTCAATGGGATCGTCATGGGGTCAGGCTTGGGAGGTCCCAGAGGCCCTCAGAGAAGACATCCAAGACGGTCCCAGGAAGACCCCAGGCTAGCCCCAAGAGAAGTTCAAGAAGCTCCATGATGGCATGCCGACGCCGTAGTTACTTTGGTCGAAGCCCTGTGGTGTTCCTCATAGATGTTGAGCAAGTTATTGTGCCACCTGGGCGGTCACGCGGGCTCGCATGACCGTGAGGTTTGGACCCGAATTACGCGCATTCGTTACGAGGGTTGGTTTGTGCACAAACGCTCTCACGCCGAGACGTGAAGCACTGCATGTTGTCAGCATTGCCTGCAGATGTCTGAGCAGTTTTGCTTGTCAGCGCAACCGGGCTGCATTGGGATTGACGCTGCCGAGCAGCAAACTGCCACGGAGCGCGCGCACAGCTGACACCTTGAATATGGAGCATGATACGCCATCGAACAGGCGCTTCACTAAAGCGATTGAGCAGCTCACGAAGCAAGGGAATTATGCAGAGGCATGGAAGGTATTCGATAGCATCGAACAGAAAAACACAATCGTGTACAGCGCGATGCTAGCAGGAGCAGTCCGTTGTGGCCGTTACTCGCAGGGAGTTGAGCTGTTCGAGAGTTTAAGGACGACCAGTTTGGCTTTGACTGAGCCTGTGTACGTTTCGGCGATGGCCTTGTATGGAGGATGCTCCCGCTGCGTGGAAGGCCTTGAGCTGTTTAATGAAATGCGAAAACTGGGCATTGCAAACAATGTTCCCCCATATACGACTGCCATTCAATTGTGTGGAAAATTATCTCGTCACCAGCAGGCCAATGATATCTGGGAAGATATGATAGCTAGAGGACTCCGGCCCACTGGAGCAGCTTTCACAGCAATAATGAGTGCCGCGGCGAGTGTTGGAGACCTGGCCGAGGTTCAGAGGCACCTCGACGCAATGGCCAGCTATGAGCTACAGCCCTCTCGGAGTCACCTGGGGTGCATGCTCAAGGCATGCCGCTGCGCGGGCGATGCCGATCGCGCCGAGAAGCTCCTGCACGACATGGCGGACGGGCCCGTGAAGCCCGACGTGGTCCACTACACGATCGTGATGGGCATCTACCGCGCCTCCGGCCTGGCAGGCGCTGACCCCGAGGCGGGGCACAGCCGTGTCTCGCGGCTGGCCGCGCGGATGTCCCAGCAGGGCGTGGCGCCGGACAAGTTCTTCCTGGAGGAGCACCTGGCGGCCGTCCTCGGGGGCAGCCTGCAGCAGGTCCTCGACGGGTCGCTGGCGCCCACGCCGCCGGCCGCGGCGGCGGCGAGGCGCCTGCTGGAGGCCGCCCGGCGCAGCGGCACCCAGCAGACGCGCGTTACCCAGGCCGTGGAGCGGTGGCTGGCGGGTGGCACGCCGACGGCCGCGGCGGGGTCGGCGCAACGGCCAGGCGACGCGGGAGGCCTGTGGCTCGAGGCGGCAGACCCCGCCAGCGGGCGGTCGTATTACTACCATTCGCGGACGCGCGCCGTGAGCTGGGAGAGGCCAGCGGGCGGTGCTGCACCCTGAAGCGGCAGCGGGGAAGCAGCGATGCGGAAGACAGAGGGCTTGCCCGCGCTCCCGGAATCATCCACACCGGCCCCCCAAGAGCCCAGGGCGGCCTCAGAGGCCACATGATTGCCCCGAAGGGTTCTCGGTGTAGCTTTACCGAACGTCTCTTAAGTTTTCTGGGAACAGCTTTGAAAAACTCTTCAATTATTCATTGGAAGATTGTCACACCCAGACATTTGGCCTCACGGAAGGGGCTAGTTCGACGGCGCCCATGGGGGGCCCCTGATGTCCCCAAGACAGCCCCAGAGGGCCCAAGAAGGCCCGAAGACGCTCCCAAGACGGTCAAGACGGGCCAAAGACGGGCAGGCCCAAGACGGCCTAGAAACGACCCAACGGGCTCCCAAGACGGCCGAAGGGGGCCTTTCGTGGGCCCCTCCTCGGGCCCTCTTGGGCCGTCCTGGGCACCTCTTGGGACACTTACTGTAGGGCGCTATGGGGGGCCGCTTGGGCTGTCCTGGAGCGTGGGAACTCCGAAGAGGCGAGAACTCTTTAATCGTTCAAAGCCCTGAGGGAAGTCATTGGTTTTGGCATCTTGGGACGTTATGGGAGGGGCTCTTGGGACTCTCGGGGCATCTTGGGGGCCTCTTGGGCCATCGTGAGGCCATCTTGGGCATCTTAGAGCGGTCGTGCACCGACCCAGGGCCCTCTTGGACCGTCTCGGGCGCCTCCTGGGGCCCTCTTGACCTGTTTTGGGGCCCTCTTGGCTCCGAGGAAGACATGCGGGGACACGCCCCAGGATGCGGTGGACACCCCGCGGCATGCGGGCCGCCCCACGAATCCAGCAATTCTGGACCCAGGCCATGCCATAGTTGTTCATCAGGACTGAGGACGGAAGGCTCAAGGGACCTGAGGACATGCCAACTCATGCCGCAGGGCACGGTGGCGGATACAGCTAATTACTCGCTGGTTGGACAGAATACGTAATCTCTCAAGTTTCGGTCCAGGGGGCCCAGAGGCTGAATCGGCGCAGAGAGTGGCGAACTGTCTGGCGAATGCCCTTGCGATGACCGGTCCAATTTCGCTTGAGTTTTTCTCCTCGGAGAAGGCTTCACCCCAGCAGCGCACCCTGACAGCAGCAAAAGGTGAAGAGACGGGTCGAGGAGCGAGAGGTCGGCGAGGGGTCTAAGATGCAGCTGGGACAGGGTTGGGAGCACGGCCACGTGCACCCTCGTGCCGTGTCACGCTGGTCCGTGACCGTCCAGGCAAGCAAAAAGTTGCATCGGGGCGAGAGCGCGATTCCCGAGTCGAGCGTGCGGAGGTCTCAGGCGAGGCGGCTGCCAGACCGGGCGGTCCTGTGGGGCTCTTTTTCGGGTCTTCGCGTACATACCACGACGAGAGCCATCTGGCGAAGCGCCATTCTGGAGCAATTGCTTAAACATAAGCTTTCCCAGGTCCGCGCGGACTTCTTGGATCGGCGCTGGGCCCCACTCCCTGGCCCGCAGAGCGCGCCGGGGGCGGCGCCCGAGGCGCCGCCAGGGTGGGCCAGCGCCGATCCGAGAAATCCGCGCGGACCTCCGAAAGCTTATGCTTACGCGCTTACGCCGATGCTTCTTCCTCGAACTTTCCCCCCCCCCCCCCCCTCTCTTTCTCTCGGGCTCCTGGACTCCCACAGTGCACATCCCGGGCTCCGGGGGCCGTCCTTCTGGACGTCTGTCGGCGCCTTGCCTCGCTTCCGTCTCGCTTTCTCCTTCTCGCTCTCTCGTTCTCGCCCTCGCTCCCTCTCGCTCTCCCCGCCCCACCGGGGGTCCCCCCCCACCAGGGAACGGGGACAAGGGGCCGTAATGCCACCCACCAAGGTGATGGAACCGGAATGCCCGCGGAGCATCGTGCTGAGCACCGTATTGTCCGGAGGAAAACCCTCACGCAGCACCTCACTGCGACCAGTCACCAGCGACAAGAGGATCAAGCACGTCACGAACGCGCCAACCAGCTGGTGACTTCTCTTCAGCAGATACAGGACCAGGCAGCACCGCTGATAGATAGGTTCTATCGTGCATAAGAGTCTAGGGTTCTCACAAAACGAGTTTTCCGCCCTGGTGCGACCAGAGGGACCACCCTCCAAACCATTAAACCATTTCCCACTCCCAAAAGGGCGGCACACCAGTGCTAGCCTCCGTCCACGGGTCCCGCGAGAACATGTGGCACCTGCTCCGTTGTCTGCTGCGTCTCGGTCGCTGAGGGGATGCCCAAAGGGGCGGCGCGTCTCCTCGCAGGGCGCCGAGGCGTGCACACCAATCCACGCGTGGAGCCGGCGCCTCCCTGCGCACGGTGGCGCAGGCGGGCCCCCGTGCGGTCTGATCGTCGCCGACCGTCTCCGTTCTCCAGCCGGGGACGCACTGGTCCGCGCCGGGGGGGGGGCGCATCCCGGGCCACCCCTGTTCCGCAAGCGACGCTCGTCGCTTTGTGAAGTGGACCCACGGGACAATCGTGTTTCGGGGGGCCGGGCGACGTTGCCGTCCGATGTGGTGCGCTCTCCTTCTCGCTCTCCCCTCTTGCCCTCTCTCCCTGTCTCTCTCTTTCTTTCTCTCTCACTCTCTCGTTCTCTCTCTCTCTCTCTCTCTCTATTTCTCTCCATCTCGTTCGCTCTTTCCCTCTCGGTCCTCCATATCCGCTCTGTTCTTTTCGCGCCTCCCCCCCTCTCTCTCTCCTTCTCCCTCTCCCCTTCTCTCTCGTCTTCCTCTCTCTCTCTCTCTCTCTCCCTCTCGCTCGCTCTCTTCCTCGCGGTCCGTTCCATTGGCCGACCCCGAGGCCGCGCGCGAGGGCGCCGCCTCCGCGGCGCGCGTGCGGCAGCTGAACGAGCAGCTCGCCCGCCACTTCGAGGATTGTCCCCCGAAGCGACGGACTGCGTTCTTCTTGTCGACCTGCTGGTGGTTTTGGCGTGGCATTGACCGAACTTGTCGCAGTCCTTTTCCACTGCCCAATGCTGGCAATGACCAGAGCAGAGGACCGTTAGCATGATTGCATGCTTTTGCGCAGTCGCCTTGCTTCTCCTGCTCTTCCTCCTCCGAGGTGGCGCGAGCGATCCATCTCGCACCCCCACAGTCTGAGCGCAGGCGGATCCCGAGGTTCCTGCTCCTGACTCCTCCTCCTCCTCCCCCTCTTTTTTTCCAAGGGGTCCCCTCTTCATGTCCACCTCCCCGACCCTCTTCCCACCTTCGATATGCGCCCCCCCTTCTTCCATGTACCATTCATATCCTCCCCTTCCGCTCCCCTTCTTCACCACACCCTCCTTCCATTTCCTCCCGATTCTGTTTCGAGTCGTACTAGTTCCTCCTTTCCATCTCCTCTCCCCCCGACATCTCCTCCCCCTCTACAACGGAGCACGATGACAAAGTGCAGGATGCCGAGGAGGGGAAGGGATGATCAGGAACAGCGGAGGAGGCGGGGGAGAGAAGGGAGAGAAGGAGGAGGAGGAGGAGGAGGAGGAGGAGGAGGAGGAGAAGGAGGACGGAACGCAACAGCTGTAGAACGCATGTCCGCTCAATATCAAAAAGAAGGAGGAGGAGCATGACCAGGAGCAGGAGGAGCAGGAGGACAGTGACAAGAGCAAGGAGGGGAAAGGGGAGCCAGTGGGGACGGTGCGGGAGCGGCGGGGGCAAAGGTGGAGCAGGAGGAGGAGCCTTATTCCTCCCCTCCCCTCCCGGGCAAGGCCGAGGAGGGCATGTCCGAGAAAGTCGCCCGGTGCGCCGCTCCCTCCCGCCGCGGAGTCCGCGCGCCGCGGCGCTTCCTGGGGGGCCGGGCAGTGCCAAGGGGGAGTCGCCACACGAGGGTGGTCAGCAGGCCCTTTGGAGGATCGAAGTCCCAGGATCGACGCTCGAGGAGGTTTTTGAACGTCAGGGGCTGCGCTGGAGGGCTCTGGAGTGTTCTGGGGGGCCGGGGGGGGGCACTTCTCGGAGGAGCTGGCGCTTCCTCGAGCAAGTGACGACCCCACTGGTGGTGACTTCTTCTCCTGGCGTTGCCCTCAGGGGGCAGGGATGCAAACGGCGGAGGCGCCCCGCCGCCAGGCACTTCCACGCGGGCGAGCAGCGCCGGCAGGTCCGCCGCCGATCGCGCGCGCGCGCGTTGCGCGCCACCAGGCCCTCGCCTGAAGGATGGGCCTGGGGTCCGGGCGGGCGGGGGCGCTCCTTTCTTCGACTACACGTAAGTCAAGCAGTGGCGAAGCGTCCTGGCGTGCCTATAGCCTTATGATGGCAGCGGCCTCCTCCAGGAGGGATATGGAGGTTTTGCTGGCAAGTGTAGTCAAGAGTGTCAAAACAGTCTGCAGGCCGCGGCGCTCAGGAGCCTCAAAACAGTGTCGCGGCGACACTGTCGCGCAAAAAAAAAAAGTGCAGGCCACTCAGGCGACACTCGGCGCTGCCACGCCGCGCGCAATTTCGCAAACCCGCCCCGCCGAGTGGGCGGGGGGCTGGGGGCAGAGCACCCGTGCCGCGCGCTGCCGAACCAACGCGCGGCACATCAGGAAGCCAACGCGAGGCGCAAGAACCTGCGCAAGGGGGGCACCCACGGACGCGAGCTCGCGCTCGGGCCACGCGCAGGCCGCTTTGGAGCCAGGCGGCCTTGAGCCAAAATGGCCACGGACGGAGTGGAGGGGGATGGATGAGGAGGGAGGGGCGGGGGCAGCGGGGTGGTCTGGGGAGGGGGGGTGCGAGGGCATAGCGGCGGAGCCCCATAGGGAGTTCCATCGGAGGCCCCATTGCCAGCGGTCGCATTCGGTCCGAGGGTCCACTTCGGCGCGCTCACACGTTCCGCGCCTTCATAGAGAGCTCCACCGAAGGCGCCAGCGGCAGCGGTTGCCTGCGGCCCGAGGGCCCACTCGGACACGCGCTGGTTTTCGGAATCGCGCTCTCGCCTTAGGCACCTTCGCACCGCGGGCTCCTGGCGGGAAAAAGCGTCGGCCCACTCGGAATGAGAGGGGGTGGGGAGTAAGAGGGGGGGTTCGGCGGCGGCGACGGCGGCGGCGACGACGGCGGCGACGGCCGCTCGGGTGCCCCCCCCCGCTGGCGCGGCGGCGCCCTCGGGCCGCCCGTGGCGGCCTGCCCCCTCGGGTGGCCGCGGGCGGGGCGGGAAGCAGGAGGCAAGAGGGGGGGAGAAGGGGGGGGAGAGGAGGGGGGAGGGAGGGGGGGGAGGAGGCGGGGGGGCTAAGGTCGCGTGCCAACTCACGATGAAAACAGACGAGATGGAGAACAAGAACTAATGGCTCTCAGACCGATGCAAAGAACTCAACGAACAAAAACATCACCTCCTTGCCATTGTACATTGTAACAATGACAAGGAGGCGGACAGGAAAGCCAGAAAGGCCTCGAGGAAGGAGCATAAGGAGAAATATCGTGAGGCCTCGGAGGGGAAGAAACGCAACGCTGCCAATAATGAACAAGACAACGGAGCGCACGGGCCCCAAGGAAAGCAAAGCTGGGGGAAGAGAAAGGTGAGGAGGGGGAGAGGATGAGGAGGGGGAGGAGCAGAAGGGGGAGGAGGAAGAGGGAGGGGGATGGGGAAGGGGAGGGACATGGGGGCGAAGGGGAGAGGGGTGAGGGAAGGGGTGAGGAGGGAAAAGGGAGAGGGGGGCGGGGCGGACGAAGGGAGGCGGGAGAAGGGAAAAGGAGAGGCCCCGCCGTCATCACGCCTTGTTCCATTTTCTCATTCCACCATCCTTCCTTCTCCTCCCTTCCGTCTCTGTTCCACTCCTCCGCCTCCTTCTCCTCCTCCTCCTCCGCCCTCCCCTTCCCCGCCGCCTCGACGCGGCTGACTTCGCCCTCTGGCGATGCCAGGGGCGTCGGACGCAGCCGCGGGGGCACCCCGTCGGCCCGTCGGGCCCCTCTGACTCTGTCGGGCGCGGAGGGGGGGGTAGGTGGCGACGGCTCGAGATCCGCGGGGGCGGGGGGCGGGGGGCAGGGGTTAGGCCGGTGGGGGATCGGGGGGGTGGGGTGGGCGGAAGAGTGGGGAAGAGAAATACGCACCCCCGCCACACGTGTTTTTCTCCTCTGGCCTAGAGAGCTGGAGATACCGCGTCCTGACTGAGTCCAGTCAGGCCCCGATGCGGACCGACTCGCAACTCGTAACTGTCAGCCCGCATGCTGTCTGCGGGCTGGGACCTGGGCTGGGTTTGTGCGTGCGTGTGTGTGTGGTGTGTGTGTACCTCTCTGTCGTGCTGCGTGCTTGCACGCTGCGGGAGAGGGTGCTGCAGTGTTTTCTACACGCGCACCCAGCACCCGTGCTGACATGCACGCGCGGCGTCTGCGTGCGCTCGCTGCGTGCCGAACGCCAAAATGGCAGCTCGTTTCACCACACCACTCGGCCCCAGGAAACCTAACTACACATTAATCATTAATTTTGAATTGCATGGCCAGCTGCACCCGCGCCGACAGGGTTGGATGCAAACGGTCCTGCGAAATGCCACGCTCCTTGAGGGCGCTCGTCGTCTTTACGATCGTAGCCCTCAGCAACTGCTTGTCAGTCGCTTTCTTGAAAGCCATGAACAGACTGCCTGTCACAAGAGTCACCCACGCGTTGGTGATGATGTCTGACACCTTCTGGTAGTTCTGATCCCCCTCGATGCGCAATCCGTATTTCTCACCCTCGGACTTCCAGTGGGCCAGCGCCTTCCAAGAGGGAGGTGAAGGAGGGAAGGCCATGCAGCGGTATCTTAGGCTAACTGGTGCGCGGCTTTCCTTCTTTCACCTTCCTCCTCGAAACCCATCTGCGACCCACTGAACAACTTAAGAAACAAACGCAAAGATACGTCGGGCGTGAGCCCGCGCACGTTTGCACCAACATAACTGGGGGGGGCACACAGCCGCCTTCTCGGCAGCGTCCACATTCTTCTTCAAGGGGCCGATGGTCTTGCTCATCTCCGTGGACAAGATCGCACTGTCGGCGTGGACCGCCAAGTTTTTCCACACGTGGAGGTTGGCTGGGCCAGCGCTCAACCAGTCCGTGCCGTCGGGGAGGCCGTGCATGTAGGGCTCGATATTCGCCGCTGTCGTCTGGGTCTCGGCCGATGCCACGTCGACGGCGTGCTGCCCCACCGTCTTCACCACGCGCCTCGCGTCCTCCACGTACTGGTGGATCTGCGCCTTCATGTGCTCGTGCAAGCTGATGTCCGAGTCGGCCTCGTCCTTGATGTAGGCGTCCAGCTTCTCCAGGAGGACGCGCAGGAGGGCAAGCTGCGGGTCCCCGAGATCCACCTGCTCCGCGATGAGCTTCTTCTCATCGTCGAAGAACTTCTGGACGATCGCCTCCGTGGTCGGCCTCAGCGACCGACATGCGCTCGATGCCTCCAAGCTCCGCTGCTGTCCCTTCGTGGCCGTGCTCGGCAGGAAGTCGTGCAAGTGGTGCGCTGCCTGCGTCGCGGCGTCCGCCATCTCCTTGCCCCCCTCGGGCACCGTCAAGATCTTCTTGATGAGGGCGCAGGCGCACTCGCCGAGCTTCGCAGTCATCGTCGAATCCAAGTCGTCCTTTGCCATCTTGCCCATGATAAGGCGCAAGTCGTCGCGAAGGTTGACCGCGGTCGCCGCGTCAGCAAATATGTCGTTGACCAGCGTGGTCAACTGCGCCCTGATGGCATCGCGGGGCATGGAGGCGTCGGCTTCGTCCATCTCCGTCTTCATCTTCAGAAGCTCGGCGTCCGACGGCATGGCGTCGACCGCCTTGCCCAACAGCTGGATGAATGTGCTCTGCTGCGTCTGCGCCAATGACCCCGTCGGCGTGGCTGAGGCGACGCTGGCCGACAAATCTTTCAGCGCGGCCTTCACCTCCTTGACGACGGGGGTCGCGAGCTCGTCGCCCAGGGAGCACGCGACTTTCGGGGTGGTGCTCAACGCCGCGGTGGCCGCAGCAACCGCCCCGTCGAAGCCCAGGGGGCTGCGCGCCACCGACAAGAGGGCGGACGTGGATGCTGAAACCTGGGGGGCGAGCTCCATGGCCATGACTTTGTCCTTCATCAGGGTCGCCCACGTCTTGCTGTACTCGGCGCACGCGCCGATGGCGATCGCCACCCCCTCCAGCCCGCTGAAGATGTCCCCGCGGTTGGGGTCGAGGGAGAGGATGTCGCTGTAGAAGGCGTCGATGTCGCCCGCCTTCCACGGGCTGGTCGGGTCGCAGATCTCGGCGACGCCGCCCACCATGGAGCCCAGCGCGCCCAAGAAGTGCGACGCGCCCTCGCAGAACTCCTCTGCGTCGGCCAGCAGATCGTCCATCAGCGAAGCCATCCGAGAAGAAATCGCCACGAGCATATCCTTCTTCTCGTGGCCTCCCTCGATCAGTGCAGTGTGCACGCCGCTGATGAAACTCTGGTTGAACATGCGGATCTTCTCGGCCATCTCGAGGTCAATGAAGTGGAGCTTCGGCGAATCCGCAGTGAAGGTGAGGCCCGCTTCCTGAGATGATGTGGGCCATGGCCACACCATCTCAAAGAAGAAGGCGACGTCGGTCATGGACTGGAGCTCGACTGTCATGCGTTCCTGGAACATCTTCTTGCACATGTTCTTCTGGACGACGGGCGGGGCATCGATGGACTGGCGCAGGCGCTCGAAGGCGTCCTTGACATCGCCAGCCGAGGCGCTGAAGATGTTGGTCTCGTGAAGCTTGTTCGCGAGCTCGTACCTCGTCATGTGCAGGGTGAGTCTGTTCCACTGGTCCTTATCCTTGTCCTTCAGCCTTTTTCGACTCTCCAGTGGCGTGGTGCGCTTGGGCGCCCAACTTCCCAGCTGTGAGCACCTTCGACAACGGGAGCTTCGCAATCCACTGGTCCCCCTTGCCCACAGCTGGGCCCCCTGCATTGGGGGCCTGGCTCGCCGAATCGTCAGCATCGATGCTGCAGGTGTTCGCCGCCGCTGCCTGGAGTCGGCCGATGGCCGACAGGGCGGATGGCACCCCGCTCACAGCGCTCCTCGCAGCACGTCGCTCCGCCATGACGTTGATCGTCGTCGCCGACAAGGTGCCCTTGCTGTAGAGCATGGGCGCGTGCGGAGAGTCAGTCTCGCCATCTCCCGCCCCCCCCGTTGGCGTGGACTCGATGCCGCCAGAGAGGACCGAGCACGCTCCTGACATGGTCATCGGCGGCGACGTGGAGGACACCCCGCCTGACGGCAACCCCCCGCCGCGGAGACGCCGCGTCCCCATCGAGTTGGCCATCTCCTCCGTGAGGGCCAGGCCGGCGCCCTCGTGGGTCTTGAGGTTCGCGAGCAAGGTTGACGGGCCACTCGAGTGAGTCTGCTCGCCCATGCTCCAGTCGAACGTCCGCGTGCTCTGGGAGGCGAAGATGTGGTTCTCCTGCTTCATGTACGCACAGCTCTTCTCGCTAACGACGCCCATGCTGATGCTCAGCGCGCGCAGGAAGGACCAATCGATCGTCCACATGAAGAGCCATACGCCCTCGACGTCTAGGCTGTCCTCCGAGTGCAACATCATCGAGGGGATCGATTTCGTGTTCTTCTTGGTGGGCTTGAAGCCGCAATATCTGTGCAGCTCTGACCTCGACATGATGAGGGCCTTCCGCTTCACTTTCATGGAGAAGACCTCGCGCTTGCCCACCTCCTCGGGGAAGAGCGGCCTCTTACCCTGCTTCTTTATCTGCATCTTCCCCTCGATGAAATCCTTCTTGAATACATCGTCGCTTATGCTCGCGACGACGTCGGTGATCGTCATGAGGCTCAGGCTGTGGATGTAGACGTCGTCGCAACTGCGGCGCGCGAAGACGGCCTCGTCCTCGCGGGCGCGCTTGACCAGGTCGTCGCACGCCTCGCGGCGGCAAACAATTGCTGTTAAGCAAAAACTTGCTTCTCGGATCCTCGACCCCCCCCCCCTCCGCGCCCCGCGCGCGCTCCGCCTCCCCCCCCCGCCACTCTGCGAGCGACGGGGGGGGCGGGGGGGGGCGCAAGTGGACGAGGGGGTAGGGGGCAGGGGGAGGGGAGGAGGGTCGGGAGCATCAGAGGATGGGGGGAATGAAGGACGGAGGGAGGAGGGGAAGGAGCAGGGAGCAGAAAGCAGGGACGGGGGGTTGTTGCTGTGTTGTTGTGATTGTTGTTGATGTTGTTGTTGCTATTGTTTCGACTGTTGTTGTTGTTGCTGCTATTGCTATTACTAGTGGTGTTGCTGTTGTTGTGTTGTTGTTGCTATTGGTGCGGTTTTCAGCTGGACCCTCGGCGCCTCGCCGCAGAGACCACGCGTCGTGGACTTCGCACCGAGGCGGCGTTGGCGACCAGCAGCGGGCATCTCACCGTTGGAGCTGCGCTTGGCCATCTCCGATGCGAGCGGCTGGGCGTCGGGCGGCCGCGGCGCTGGTCGGGCACTGGCGGCCGGAGCACGCGCGCTCAAAGGCTCTGCGAAATTTGAGCCAAGAGGGCGACGCGACGCCGACGGTCGAGCGGGGGCCCCTCGGGCCCCAGGGCGGCCCAGGGCCTTCAACAGCTGGGCCCCATGGCGGCCCAGGGCCCCCTAAGGCCCAGGCCCCGTTCAACTCGCAACGGCCGAAGCCATGGGCCCCAAAAGGTCAACGACGAAACCTATGTGGGGCCGTTGGTTGCGCCCAGGATAGATTTATAGCGCGGGCCCCATTTTCAAACTTAACGCCCAGGCCGACTCCGAACTTGCCCCGAGAAGGGCCCCGATTTCGAGCAGCCAGATGCTTGTCTGCAGGACCCCTTGCTCTAATGGTTATAATGTAAACATGAAACGGATGTAGCGGTGCCCAGGAGGTCGGTCCAGGGCCTTCTCGGCGCCTTCTTTGCGACCCCCCTAGGGCGCAACTTAAACCCATCCGAAACATGTGTGTTTCGGCATTGCCCAATCCTGGGTCCTCTCGGCAAGCTTCTTGGGGTTCCGAGAGGGCCCCACGAGGAGCCCAGGGTGGCGTTGATGCCAGAAACCCAAACACATATGTTATTGTTTGGCCCCCCGCGTCTGGAGCACCCTCTGGGGCCTCTGGGTGCCCTTTCTGAACCCTCTCAGAGCCCTCCCAGGGGCCTAAGAGGGGCCCAACATGGGCACGATGCGGCTCCAATGGGGCCCAAGAGGGCCCCAAGGGCTCCCCACGAGGGTCCAACGTCGCGGGAACTGGCCCTCTTCGCGACCCCGCTCGGCGCCCTCTCGGGACACTCTTTGGGCACTCTTTGGGCGCGCGGGGGTCCTCAGAGTCTCCCCCCTGGCACATTTTGGGCAGCTGAAGGTCTGAAGAGTCCCCCCCCCTGAGACTTGTTCGAGACTTTTCGGGGGGCTGTGGTTTCATTGGTTTTTCGCAGTGCGCTGTTTAGCTACTTTTTTTGAGACTGGTTTGAGACTGTTTTGAGACTCTTGGGAATCGGGCGGCGGGTGCCCAAATCGCTGCTGGGACTCTGCCAAAACACTATTTTGATACTTTTTTGGCACTTGTTGGATACTTTTTGGGAGGGTTCGGCGCGGGGGACTGTTTCGAGACTTGTTCGGGACGTTTTTTGGTACTTTTTTCTGTACTTTTTGAACGGCTCCCCAAACCCCCAAACAGTTTCAAAATAGTTTCAAAACAGTCTCAAAACAGTCTCCTGGCCAAAAACGGCACCAACAAGTCCCAACACAGTTTCAAAAACATATAAAAACAGCCCCCTTGCGGTCGCCGCTCCCCCCCCCCCCGTGCCGGGCCCCCAGGACGCGCAAAAAAAAAACGCAGGAAAAAGTCTCAGACAGAGTCTCGAAACAGTCTCCATCCGAATCCTTCGAACAGCTGCCCCCGAGAGGGCACCAACAAAGAGTCACGCAGTCTAGCGGGGTCCCAGGAGGAGTCTCAAGAAGAGTCTCGGTGCCAAAGAAGTCCCCCAGGGGAGTCTCGAAAAAGTCTGAGGGTACAGAAGGCCCCCCTGGGGGGACCTCCAGGAGCACCCCATGGCGCCCCAGCCACACCGACTGGCCGAAGGGCCGTCGTCGTCGCCGTCGTCGCCGCTGTCACCCTTGCCATACTCGCCGTCGTCGCCGCCGTCGCCGCAGCCGCCGCCACAGTGCACAGGGGGCCCTCATCGCCCCAAAGGGCGCTCCAAGATGCGCCAGCACGGCAATGATGACTGCACTTACCGCAGGACGGAGTCTGAGATGCATGAGCTCGCGGGCCAGACATGACGAAGCTGAGGAGAGGGGCGGCGGCGAAAGCCAAGAGAGGGCGTCAGACGGGGAGATGGGGGTGACCAATCACCTCGAACCGTTGCCCACCCCCTTGCCAAGCCCAGGCTGTCAGGCACGGGGCACGTCGCCACGCCAAACCTCGGACAGATCCGTTCAGCGATGGGGGAAGTGCAAGTGCTGCAAGCTTTGACAATGAGTTTGCGCGGCGCCAAGGTTAAGGCGAGAGCGTAATTTTAACACCGCCCGCCCTCCATCAGTGTAGCTGATGCAAGTTGTAGACGAGCTCAGGCGAGAGCCGCAACTTGAAAACCGCCCGCCTTCCATCCGCGTCTGCTGCGGATGTTTAAGATGAGCGTGCGCGGCGCTAAAACGAGAGCCCCCGCCTCAACGTCGACCCCTGTCCCCCTCGCCCATCGGCGCCCCAGCCGCCCTTCTTGCACGGCAACCTATAAGGGAAGCGAGGGCCTCACCCCCTCCTCATTTCGGTTGTCCCTGCTCTTCCCCCTCATCACCGTTCCCCGGCATCCTGCTCCTCCATCCCCCCCCCCCACACCCATTAATCGTTTTTTTGTTCATCGCTCATCGGGAGGGCGCCAATCCCTCTGGCCCCTCGGGCTCTCCAGGGCGCTGCGGGCGCTCCTTCGACATGAGATCCAAACCACCTGGCAGGCCACGAAGGAGCTCCCGAGCACGCCGCCTCATGTACGGACGCAGCGTCAGGAGTGCGAATTTGTTTTCGTGCGACGGCTTGTCGTCACAGACCTCCCCAAGGTCCAGCGCCCACGATACTAACAAGCCAAGTGGGCGGCCCTGCGCCGCCAAATTCTCAAGATCGCTGCCGTGCGCTGCTGCGCTCATTGTGCAGCGGCCATGGCCACGATGGCACCTGGCCTCGAAACACCTGCCTTCCCTGTAATACACAATCGTACCTTTTCCTTGGACATTGACAGCATGCTGCACAGGCTCGCGGCTCGCCCGCGACCCCGCCTCTGAGCGGGAGGCCCGAGAGACAGGAGGCGGGGGCGGAGGCAACGGAAAAACAGGCGGTGGCATAGGGGCCTCGGGCGGCAGCGGAACCTCGCCGCCGCCGTCGCCGCCCTCGCCCTCGCTGAACAACTCGTCGATGTCCATGCCGACCTCGTCCTGTGCGGATCGAGGGGCAGGAGGGCGATGCAACCCCAGCCCTCCCACTCCACCCCAGACCCACAGAGGAGGCCTGCCGAGACGGCCCGACACGGCTCCAAGATGACCCCCAAGAGACATACATATGTTCCTCGTGTTGCTTCCGCCTCTTCACATCATCTTCCTCCTCCGTAATGTGCATCTGTTCATCTTACCAGGGATTGCTTCATATCCTGCCTGCCTTCCACCGCCCCCTCCCTAACCCCCTGTCGTCCAACCTCCTCGTCACCTCCCGCTCTTGGGGACGTATAGGGCCGTTTCGGTGGCGTGTCGGAACCTATCGGGGCTTGTTTGTGATGTGTTAGAGCCGTTGTTTTGTTTTACGTGTTGCTTGATTGTTGTGCTTTTGTTTGAAGCGCTGCTGTTTTACACTTTCCACACCGTTAACCTAACTAGCTAATGTGTTAAATGTAGAGGCCTCCCCACCTTAGGATTAGGCGATGCTTGCGGGAACTTACATTCAAGTATGCTGTCCTCGCCACCAGCGCGGACGTCGTCCGCGCCGCCGTGGTCGTCGCCGCCCACGGGCCCGTCGTCCAGGGGGAGGGGGTCATCCAGGTCCTCCTCCTGGTCCGACGCGATGCTCCCGTGGTCGCCGTCGTCGCCGTCGTCCGTGGCGGCGGGCCGCGCAGCTGTGGCCCGCCTCGTCGCCTTCCCTGACTGCCGCAGCTCGGACTCGGGGCCCATGGAGACCACGACGACGTCGGCAGGGCGAAAACGGGCGACGGCACGATCACTCTCGTCGATGACCCAAAAGCTGATCGACCAATCGGCCGTGAGGTCCAAGCTACTGAACGCCTCCCAATCAACCAAAGACTCTGTGGCACCCCTCGTGGGGGGCGAAACTATAGCAATGACGGGATCACTCTCACCCCATCCCCAATCATCCTCCCCCCATCGATCCCTATGACCCCTTTCCGACTAGCCCCCTTGCGTTCCCCTCGCCAGTGTCGTCCTGGTCTGTCTCGTCACACCCTCCTCTTCTCCCTCGTCCCCTGTGCCCGTGCCTGCGTGCCTGTATGCGTGTGCGTGCGTGCGTATCTGCCCGTATGTGCGCGCACCTACGAATATGCGCACGCGTGCGTGCGCGCGCGTGCGTGCCAGCGCGCATGCGTGCACGCGCGCGTTCGTGGTGGGAGGAGTGTGTTTCCGTTCCGCTAACGACTCCTCCAACAATACCTCCACCTGGCCGCCGACGGCCTCCTGCTCGACGAAGGCGAGCGGCCTGAAGTTGGAGCAGTAGGGGCTGAACTCGTGGGAGCCGATGTGCCACCACACGTAGGCGCCCACGCCGTCGGGGTCGTCGCCAGAGGGGCCAGCTGCCACAACGCCCCGGCCATCGACGACAGCCGCCTTGATGCCGCGCAGTCGCACGACCAAGCTGGAATCGTCCAAGAGCTTCCGCTCGGGCGACCCCTTGGTGCAGAGGCCCTTCAGCTCGGAGTAGAAGCGCCTGCGGAACTTCTTGATGACATCGGCCTCAGGGCAACAGATGCACATGCCGATCTGAGCACAAGTGTACTTCTTCTTCTGGACGGGCACGTCTACGGGGGCACAGTCGTCGCGCATGATGGCCCTGTGCCTCTCCATCCAGCCTGATGCGAGACAAGCTTTCATGTTGCTGCCGTGCCCTGACATCCACAGCGAGCGAGCGATCGAAGCTGTCGACGTAGTAGGGCGCTTGAACTCCAGCATCTGGCCGATGTGCGAGGGCATAGGAGAAAGCATAACCTGGAAAGCAGCCACGCCCTTGAAACTGTTGCACATGGATGCCCACTGGGCAGCGCCCGTAGTCGACTCCCAAGCCTCCATCGCGTCGGCCATCTTTCGCTCCTCGGTCTTGGCCACGCGGCGCAAGCTCACCATGTGCGACTGGGCAGCCCGCATCATCGAGTCCATGTTCACGGTGGCGTTGGGATCTGCCGATGCCCGCCGCATTGCCAAATCAGTCACCCCCCCGCGGCTGGTCGGCACGACAGCCTCCGCGACGAGCTGCTGCTCAGACGCCTTCCGCCGCCTCTTGGCCTGGGCGCGAGCGAGGTCGCGGGACCGGAGGCCGAAGGCGCTGCCAGGTGCATCCGCAGCACGGGGATTCCCATTGGCCGCGGCTGCGACGGCAGCCAGCCTCGCCACCTCTGCTCTTGGTAAAGCGCGGTACGCAGCGCTCAAGGCGGCGATGCACTGGCGGCCAGTCTGACCAAGGGATTGCTCCCTCAGGAGAGCATGCCAAGAAGACACCGTGCCCCTGACAGTGGCGGTAGCCTCCTCGCCTGGCGGCCCGCCAGGGCCCCCTGCGTCATCGCCACCACCTGCTGGCGCGCCCCCCTCACCGACTGCTCGAAATGCCCTGCCTGATAAACGAGCTTGGGCAACCACCCATTCGGCCGACGACTCCGCGAACGTTGCCGAGTGGGTCTGCACTCCCCTGACCATCAGCCGCCTGCGGATCGAGGCGTGGTGGGACTCGATAGCCTTGATGTCCAAGTCGATCGTGGCGGCAAGCAGGTTCAACACTGCGATCGCCGCTGGGTTCGACAAGCCTCCGTCCGCGTCCTTGTGTCGCAGCACGAAGTCCTTCGTCCAGCTGTCCATGCGGCAATCCTGGAGGTCACTCACTTCCTGCGCAACGGCTGGGTCCACGATCATGGCGAAGGTGCGAGTCGGAAGCAAGCTATGTCGATGCGTGAACGCCTCCCGGACCTGGCACTCAGACCTCGAAAGAAGCTTGAACGCGAGGGCGCGCGCCTTCCGAGTCATCGCCGACGGCTGCACGAGGTCCTTCCACAGCACGTGCTCGCGAAACAGAGGGTCCCACGCAGCCTGGAAGACGCGCGCAGGGGTGCCAAGCGCAGCCTCCACGATCGGCCACGTCCTGCTCGTCGAACTGGCTGCGCCCTTGGACTCAGCCTGGACAACCATGCCCCTCTGCTTGATCTCCCAGTGCTTGCCGCCGACCTCGAGGTGCCAATCCATCGTCCGACGTAAAGGCTCCAGCACCTGCCGAATGATCACCACTCTGTCAAGCGGCGACGTGTCCATCCAATCTTCAGCGGTGCTACGATGGTACTCATTCCCCAGCCGCTTTGCATTGAAATCTCCATGGCCCTGCCCATCGCCGCCGCTGGCAGCCGCAGCCTCTGCGGCGCCGCCCTCGCCGCCATCGGCGGCGGCAGGCCCAGCGGCAGCAGCTGGCAGAGCCCCGCCATCGCCCAGCCGAGGTCTCCTCTTGGAGCCCCGAGCCATCTCTTTCGCCCAGATAGCCCAGACAGCAGAGCCCAATCCGTGAATGCCGTCAAGTAGGATGAACTCGTCCATGGCAACGTCGGACCCCGCCCACCTGCTCCTCGGCCACCGGGTGAATCGAGCTCCCAAGAGGACGACCTCCAAGGCCTCCGACACCGACTTCTTGATCTCGCTCTCGTCTATGTCGATGCCCTCGGGAATCCATATGTCGACGTGCTCTCGGTCCCTCCAGTCCCCGTTCGGCAAATGGTGCAAAGCTGTCTTCTTCTCGATCAGTCGACTCCCCCTTGCGAGCGAAAGGCACAGCAAGTGCCGCTTGCGCGGGGTGGCCTCTGGAGGGGGCCTCCCCCTGCGGATGCGAATCCGCCGTTGAACCACAGCGCGGAATATCCGACAGAAAGAAGAGAAGCCCGAGCCCTCGTTGACGGCAAGTGCGAAATTGATCTGGCTAGACACGTCGGAGCCCGTCAGGTCGAAGGTGTGCGTGAATACGTTGGCGAGGCAATGCGTGGAGCATGTGAAACCAATCTTGCCCCAGCCGTCGCCTCGTCGGTCAACCCCGACCTGCGCCTCGCAGCGGGCGTCCGGGCCAGCGCCGTCCAGGACTGACACGCGCGTCTTGCACGCAAAGTCCTTAGCAGCCCGTCCAACAGCAGTGGTGCGACGTTGGTCCGCCTCTCGAAGACACTCCCCAGTGTTCCGATCCAGCCACTGGAGCGGAGCAATGGACGCGCCGACGATGCCGACGTACTCGCCCGCGTTGGTCCTCAGAAGGTACCCGAACCTCGACGAGCTCTGCAGCAGCTTGATGACAGTTCTCTCTAACTTCGGCTTCCCCCACTGTCGAGATCGATCCATGTGGTACACGGCCACCTGCTGCTGATCGGAAGAGCCCACTGCACCGCGACCACGTGCTTGGAACGAATCGTTCACTGACAGCTTCATCGGGGTCTCGTCGTACTTGACCGCCTCGACGTAGTGGAGCAAGTTCTCCTTGGGGACCGTATTTGCCAAATAGCACTCCAGCGCAAGCTTCTGGTCCCGCTCGAAATGTACGATGGTGTTGGCCAAGACGATCACGCACTCTGTGTAGCTCCCATGGGTCACGCCGATCGAGTCCTGGATCGATGCCTTTGACGTGGTTCTGCCAGCCAGCTCGGACGACGAATCCATCAACATGCTGTTGAGCTTCGCTGGCACGTCTTGGTCTGATACTCTCTGGCGCTCGATCGCGAGCGCTGCCATGCGAACGTACGGGAGCAGCGGCCACTGATCTGTCGAGCCTCTGCCCGTGCATTGGACGATGTGTCTGGGCACGGTGGGCAGCTTCACTGACTCCGACAGGGGCAGCGACAGGGCGTTGGTGCGGCCCGCCGCCGCGACCGACCTCGCGGCTGCCCGACTGGGCCTGCGGGGCGGGGGGCGCGGCCCTCTGGCCGCGGCGCCCGCGGGGCCGCGGGGCGGCGGGTGAGGCTCACCCGCGACCTCGGCGAGCACATCGCCCCAGCCGTCCGCCATCGCGGTCTTGCCGCAAAAAAAAAGACACAAAGTGCCAAAGCCTTGCCGAGACATGTGCGATCCAAAACGGCAGCGCGTGGTGATGATGATGGCGGTGATGCTGCTGCCGTTGGCGACGGGGGGGGGGGGGGCGTCCTGAATCCCTTGGGAAGGGGGGGGGGGGGGGGGGGCAAGGGGCGCCTGCACCCGCTCATCACAGCCCTTCCTTTCTGTCATGTGTCATGTGCCCCCCCCCCCCACCCCCGCCCAGTCCCCGACCTTATTTTGTCTCCCCCCTCGCTCATTACCCAACCCCCGATTCAAAACAGAGCAAGGCGGACGTCGAGTCGGTGCGTGTCCTGCCCAAAGGGCACGGGGGGGGGCCTGAAAGGGCCTAGGTTGAACCATACGGAACCTCGCATCGCACCTGTGGGGAAAGGGGCTGAACCCCGCCAAACTACACATCGCACTCAGCGCGCGCTGAGGTTCTTGGGGGACGATGCGCTGCGGACCCGAGGCACACCCAGCAAAACGTTAGAACTATTGTGTTTTCCGCATTATCGCATTGATACGAGCGAGCATTGTTTTTGATATTCTTTAAAACTGTTTTGGGGCTGCGTCGGAAACGTAGGAAACAACTGTTTTGAGACTCCCTGGGAGATGTTGTGGGGAGTGATCATTTTCCCAGCTGGAGGAGGCCACGCATATCATAACTATAGCCCCACCAAACAATGGTTTAAGAACCTCTTGTGGTTTGCACGACATGTTCTTAGAAGATTTCTGGCTGGGACTGTCTTGTTTGAACACACCGGGTTTATGTTCTAAGAACATTGTTTTTGTTATTAGAACATTGCTGTGTTCTAAGAACCCTTCGTGGTAGGACTATAGGAATGCCAGGACGGTCGGCCCCTGATCAAGTACGAGTGGCCCTTTGCCCCAGTGGCCTTTGGGTCGGGCGCACCGGGGCCCCCCGATCGCCGAGCGCGATGCCTCAGGAGCGCCTTGCGCGCTTGTGTTTGGTCCCCCCGCGGCGCCCAGAGAGCCGCGCACCGGAGGCCACTCCCTGCCCAGAGGCCGCTCCTGCGCGTGGCCGGTCTCCCAGACCTGCGACGATGTGTCTGTCTTCGGCCGGCGGTGTTCCCTTGACCTTCGGCCCTCGGGGGCGGCTCCTCGGGCCCCGGGAGGATCAGAGGCGGGTCCCAAGGGGGGGAGAGGCTGCCCCCCCATGGGAAGCGGTCGGGGCCTCCGGGGCCGCGGGCAGGAATAATCGGATCGGCGGGTGTCCAGGGCTTCCTGTCGGCATGAAGGCAAAGTTGTGGCAAGAATGCGAGACGCATGGGTTCCGCTGCATTCGGTCCTCGTGGGCCCTCGAAGGGCCACAGGGTAGTCAAAGACCTGCTGAGGACGACAAGTGGCCCTACGGAAAGGGTCGCGTTCTCTGGGGGCACCGCATTGAACAATTCTAGACGCTTCGCATATCCCCACCAGCCCGTCCAGAAATGAGTCCCAGGGGAGTGGAGGTTATGAGGGAAGCGGGGGAGCGTGCAGAAGAACAAAGGGCGGGGTGAGCCGCCATATACCCCCAGAGGGGGAGGATGTAGGAGGAGCCGTCGTCGTCGGAGTAGGAGGAGGAAGAGGAGGAGCAGGAGGAGGAGCAGGAGCAGGAGGGGGAGGAGGAGGAGGAGGAGGAGGAGGAAGATGAGGAGGAGGAGGAGGAGATGGAGCACTGCGAGGACGAGGAGGACGAGAAGGAGGAAAAGGAGAAGGAGGAGGAGGAGGGGGAGGAGGAGGAGGAGGAGGGAAAGGGGGAGGAGGGAGGAGGTAGAAAAAGAGGAGGAGGAGGAGGAGGAGGAGGAGGAGGAGGACAATGGCGAGCTTGGGGGCCTCTTGGGCCGTCTTTGGGGTCTCTTGGGGGTCTCTTGGGGGCCTCTTGGAGGCCTCTTGGGGGCCTCTTGGGGCCTCTTGGGGCCCTCTTGGGGCGCTCTTGGGGCGCTCTTGCTCTTGGGGCCATGTTGGAGGAGATCTAAGGGGGGGTCGTATATTAGCGCTGCCCCTCTAGAGTGCCTCGAATCGCCTCTTGGGCCCTTCTTGAAGCCAACATCGTTCCAAAACCTGAGGAAAGTCAATGTTTTGTGCTTTTCGTTGTTTCGCTATTGGAGCCGACTTGGGCCATCTTGGGAGCCTCTTGGGGCCTCTTGGGGGTCTTGGGAGCTTCTTGAAGGCCTCTTGGGGGCCTCTTGGGGCCTCTTGGGGCCCTCTTGTGGCGCTCTTGGGGCGCTCTTGGGAGCCTTCGGGGCGCTCTTGGGGCCATGTTGGAGGAGATCTATCAAAGAAGCGGGGGTCGTATACTTGCGCTGCCCTTCTAGAGTGCCTCGAATCGCCTCTTGGGCCCTTCTTGAAGCCAAACTCCTTCCAAAACCTAAGGAAAGTCAATGTTTTGTGCGTTTCGCTTTTTAGCTATTGGAGCCGTCTTGGGCCATCTTGGGAGCCCCTTGGTGCCTCTTGGGGGTCTCTTGGGAGCTTCTTGAAGGCCTCTTGGGGGCCTCTTGGGGCCCTCTTGGAGGCGCTCTTGTGGCGCTCTTGGGAGCCTTCGGGGCGCTCTTGTGGCCATGTTGGAGAAGATCTATCACAGAAGGAGGGGTTCTTCATTAGCGTTGCCCCTCTAGAGTGCCTCGAATCGCCTCTTGGGCCCTTCTTGAAGCCAAAATCGTTCCAAAACCTAAGGGAAGTCAATGCTTTGTGCGTTTTCGTTTTTTCGCTCTTGGAGCCGGCTTGGGAGCCT
Organism: Prorocentrum cordatum; assembly: GCA_963575745.1. NCBI lineage: Eukaryota > Dinophyceae > Prorocentrales > Prorocentraceae > Prorocentrum > Prorocentrum cordatum. The sequence goes on along the minus strand of CAUYUJ010000001.1, from coordinate 2,768,779 downwards.
CTTGGGGCTTCTTGGGGGTCTCTTGGGAGCTTCTTGAAGGCCTCTTGGGGGCCTCTTGGGGCCCTCTTGGGGGCGCTCTCGGGGCGCTCTTGGGAGCCTTCGGGGCGCTCTTGGGGCCATGTTGGAGGAGATCTATCAAAGAAGCGGGGTTCTTCATTAGCGTTGCCCCTCTAGAGTGCCTCGAATCGCTTCTTGGGCCCCCCAACAGGCCAACATCCTTCCAAAACCCGAGGAAAGTCAATGGTTTGTGCTTTTTCGCTCTTGGAGCCGTCTCGGGCCATCCTGGGAGCCTCTTGGGGCCTCTTGGGGGTCTCTTGGGAGCCTCTTGGAGGCCTCTTGGGGGCCTCTTGGGGCCTCTTGGGGCCCTCTTGTGGCGCTCTGTGGGCGCTCTTGGGAGCCTTCGGGGCGCTCTTGGGGCCATGTTGGAGGAGATCTATCAAAGAAGCGGGGGTCGTATACTTGCGCTGCCCTTCTAGAGTGCCTCGAATCGCCTCTTGGGCCCTTCTTGAAGCCAAACTCCTTCCAAAACCTAAGGAAAGTCAATGGTTTGTGCGTTTCGCTTTTTCGCTATTGGAGCCGTCTTGGGCCATCTTGGGAGCCTCGTGGGGTTTCTTGGGGGTCTCCTGTGAGCTTCTTGAAGGCCTCTTGGGGGCCTCTTGGGGCCTCTTGGGGCCCTCTTGGGGGCGCTCTCGGGGCGCTCTTGGGAGCCTTCGGGGCGCTCTTGGGGCCATGTTGGAGGAGATCTATCAAAGAAGCGGGGTTCTTCATTAGCGTTGCCCCTCTAGAATGCCTCGAATCACCTCTTGGGCCCCCCAAGAGGCCAAACTCTGTCCAAAACCTACGTAAATCAATGTTTTGTTATTTTTCGTTGTTTCGTTCTTGGAGCCGTCTTGGGCCATCTTGGACGTTCCAGCGCGTCGCGGAACGCCCCGTCCAGGTCAGCGGGGAGGGGTAAGGGGAGGGGTAAACCCCTCCCCGAAGGGAAAGAATGGGGGTTGGAAGAGGAAGCTCTCTAGACCACCGACGCCCGAAAGGGCTGGTGGGATTACATCAGATTTGCGGGAAGAGGTCCTGAGGGAAGCGAGGCCCAGGCACTGGGGCTTCCCCAGGTCAAGTTGTTTCACCCCGAGTCGTTTCTTGACGGGCCCGAGACCAGTGGAAGGATCCAGTAGCCCAAACGGCGGCACAGATCCAGAACCCGCTTCTTTACTGCTACTCTTGCTCCTCCTCGCTCCTATAAGCTTTCGGCAGAAAAGGTGAGGGGTGTATGCGCCTCGTCTCTGCGCCCTCGTCTCGGCGCCCTTGTCTGGTCAGGTCGAGGATTTCAGGGGGCCTGGGGACATCCGTTCGACACAGGTGGCTTGGCGGTGGATTACTTGCATGCATGTGTTATTCATGAGGCTTACAGCATTCCGCCGACCCTCAGACAAAGTGAGGCCCTGTGGGCGTCTTGGTGGGCGTCTTGCAGCCTCGTCAGGGTTTCCTGGGCGCTTGCTGGCTGTTTCTTGGACGCCGTCGCGCGCATGGGACGCCTTCAAGTGTCCAGGTGCGTGGGGGAGAAGTGGTCGCCGCGCATTTGCTACTCCGCGCATGTGGCCTACTCGTCCTGCGCTTCTCTGACGGGAGCACTGAAAGATGTCGCGCGTCGCGCATGGAGCGAGATGTTTCGGGAGTGACGTCGCGGATGGCCGATCTGAAAGAGGAAAATTATACATAGATAACGACGACGCTGAGAGGAAGGAGGAAAAGGAGGATCAGATCGAGGACAACAGGACGGTTTGCACGGTTGTGAGGGCTCTATTTGAGGCCCCACTCGTGCAGCTGGGGGGGGGTCTTCAGGAACTCTCAGGAGCCTTTCGGGGTCTCATTTTGAACATTTTTGAAGCCTGCGGGAGCTGATGGGGGCAGCTTCGGGGCCTGCTGGCGGCCCAGGTGGCGGCCTCGTGGAGCTTTGTCGAGGCTCCCAGGGCGTTTGGGGGGCCCTTTGGGTTTTTGTTAGGGGCCTCTTGGAGCCTGTCGGGGGTCTTGAGGGCCATCTTCCTGCGGATGGCTTCCAGGGCCTCTGCGGGTTTCCCCTCTTGGGCTTCTCTCGGGGCCACATTCAGGTTGTGTGTCTGCCGTCTTGGGAGCCTATTGGGCCGTCTTGGGGCCTTCCTTGCCCGTCTCCAGGCCTTTTTGGGGGTCTCTTGGGCCAGCGTAGGCCAGTCTTGGGGGCCTCTTTGGCCATCTTGGGCGCGCAAGCGCCAGAGAGCCGAGAATGCGAAAATCTTGCAAACACTTAGGGGAATCAATGTTTTCTGCCTCTGGAGGCCCTCGGGGGGGGTCCCATTGGGGTTTTCTTTCGGCGTCTTCAGCCGTCTTGAGACTATCCTGGGTGTTCTTAAGGCCTCTCCGGCGTATTGGAGCTATTCTGAAGCCATCTCAGAAAATATGTTGGGACCGTGGCGGCCACGGAGGGTGGATTCGCAGGCTCCGGAGGCCTCAGGGGTGCGTCGGGGAGCTCGGGAACCTCCCCACCCCCTCAAACGCGTTTTTGGACCCTGGGGGAGGGCCAACTGGGACGGCCAACTGTTTCTCATGACTTTCCGCCCCTGGGCAAGCGGGGATGGGCAGAATATTTCGTGTGTTGGTTACGTCAATGGGCAGCGCTTCTCCAGAAGTCTTCGCACGGCCAGCGTCCGTCGCCGCCTCGTCGCCGCCCCGGTGCATCGGCTGGCGTTTCGGGGCTTCCGCGAGGTGGGTAGGCGCTTGTCGCCGCCCCGCGCGCTGGCCGACATCTGCGGTGCTTCGTCCGGGCTGCTTGGTGATGGCTAGGGGGGGTGGATCTCATGGCGGGGGGCATGATATTTCCTCAGATTTCATAGCGCCTCTTCTTATTTCATTACGTCCCTGGCCCCCCCGCTGGGCCGCGCACATGCCGCCGGTCATGATTTGCACCCCCCCCTCTTGGACACCCCCCTCTTTGCCGCTCCCGAGTGAGTGCGCGTGTTTGTACTTGTGCGTGCGTTTTCATAAAATGCTGAACGTCGATGCCTTCTTGAGCCTCGGTGCCCGAATGAGGACTCCCTCGCCAGCACCGGTGGCAGCACCGTCGCCAGCGCCAGACCGACCTGTCTCTGTCTTTGTCTCTCTGCAGTTCGGGAGGGAAAAAACGCACAGACACAATGAATCGTCGATCCCCCAGAAAATATAGGAAAATGTGGGAAGTGGGGGGGAAGACAAAAACCCAGAACCTATTGGAAAATATGTGGAGTCCTGTTCTCCGTAAGGGCTTCGCCCCATGCCACCGGCCCCCTGTCTCGGATAATGGGAGATGCAAAAGCTAAATCATGAGGTCTGGGCGCCACCGTGAAGCAGTGTCGGGACCTGTTTGTTTTTCGACCCTGACCCGACGCATCTGCGTCACCGATGCCACCGAATTTTAGAAATGCGGCAAATCCTTTGTGTTTTTGGACCCTGAGCCCGCCGATCTGCGTGAGGGGCGCAACCGAATTTAGAAATGTTGCAAATCCTATGTTTTTTGGGACCCTGGCCCCGCCGATCTGCGTGAGGGGTGCCGCCGAATTTCAGAAATGTGGCAAATCCCTTGTGCTTTTGGACCCTGACCCCGCCGATCTGCGTGAGGGGTGTCATTTTTTCCCACGCTGGTTTTCGGCCTTCCCCCCTCGCGCGGTCTATCAACAAGGAACAGTAAGCAGCAAGAAGCATCATTGTAACAAGGAACAGTAAGCCGCAAGAAGCAGAACTGTAACAGTGGAAACTGCAAGCTGCAACTGGCACAGGAAACTGCGAAGCTTCGGCCTACAGCCTGGTGGCCCCACAAGGGGGCCGGCGGATTTGTATCTATCTAATTGTGCGTCCCAGGGCCCCTCCAGCAGTCTTGTCTCACGTCTGTCGTGCCGCAGCGGGTGCTCTCCAGCAGGGCTTCGCGTGCCCCTCTGAGCGAGGGGGCCGGCCAGCCTCCGACGGCGCTCCCAAGAGGCTGGCAGGTGGCGCGCACGCCCATGTCGGGGGCGGCCAAGAGGGGGGCGATGGCCAGGGGGGGGTGGATATCATGGCGTGGGCCATGATTTCTCCCCATATTCCATGGCGCCTCTCCTTATTTCATGACGTCCCTGGCCCCCCCCCCTGGGCCACGCACATGCCGCCGGCCATGGTTTGCGCCCCCCCTCTGCGACGCCCCCCTCTTGGCCGCCCCCGATTGTGGCAACTCGCTTTCTTTCGAGTTAGGTCGCTTAGAACATGAGACCCCGGTCGCATATGGTTGCGGCGTGCCGCCCAAACCCATTGGGACCAAAAACACGTGTCATAGTATTACAAGTCCAAACCATAACACTTCAGAGTTTGCGCGACGATGTGGAGAAATGTTATACTAGGGATCTTGTATCTCAGTCGCGATACCCATGCACCTTCATACCCGTCATAACTTCATAATGCTTAAAATAACGATCATTGCAGTTGATTTCCATATTTGGTGGTTATGGCTCACTCTTCGTGACTGAGTGGCGCGACTTCACATGGTATGTCTCCATGGTTAGTATTTTTGTTGAGAGGGCGCAGCTATCTCCATGGTTTTCTCCTCTTGAATGGGCGGCTGAACTTACAACACTGTTGCGCTGGCAGGATATTCGTTTGCCCACACCAGCATTGTCGTTCCAGCTTGAAGACGCCACCATGTGCATACACATATGCGAAATTATGTATATATGTTTACATATACATGTAGAGATATGTATGCATATATCTTCAAGGAACGAGCAGGTGCGCGACCAGATCCAGAATCGGTCCGGTGGTGTTCTTTCCCGTGGTTTTTGCCTCCAGTTGTCTCCTGTGGCCTCCTATTGCTTCCCGTGGCCTCCCATGGTCGTCCTCATCCTTATCCCTATCCCTCTGCATATATCTCGGTCCGCTTGATCCCTACGCAGTACCCCTATCCCCAGTCCTATATCTCTATCCCCGTCCCGATCCTCCCATCGCGGCCCCCCATCGTGGCCCGCAAAGGCGTTCGCCCTGGCTTGAAGAAATCGCAGCGAGGACGCAGTGGGGAGGCGTATAGGAGCCCTCTTCGCGAATTCGTTATGTCTTCGTCTGCCCGTGCATTGGTGCTGCTGCTCGGTGTCGCGTCCAGCGTGTTACGAACCCAAGCAACAAACGTTGCCCTCGATGCGTTGAGCTTCCGTTGCAAGAAAGTGCCTCGCAGCGAGGTGTTTTGCTTCGATATTATGGATCGGATGACCTCGCAGCACGGTCAGCGCAGCGCCTGTGCCCATACGTTGGCCTCTCTTCCAGCCAAGTGGACCAAGTCAATCCAGCCGGCGGCTGCTTGTCGGACAGGAGAGTTCATCAGGAATAGCATAAGTGGTAGCGCCAGTCGTATCATTGTGCACCGACCTAATGGCCGACCAGACGATGTCGTGTATACTTCGCCCAGTGCCCTACTTCCCCTGCGCCCGATCTACAGGCCGTTTTGAAAGGGCCATCGTGATTTGGGTCGGAGGATGGCGCCACATCGCCGATGCATCGGCGATGCGGCGCCATCTGGAGCCTGGCTTCAACATCTGGACTTTGCCGGCGCATCCGCGATTCAGCGCGATCCTGCGACCCCATCTAATACGACCCCATCTGGGAGATTCCCATTATCATCCCACACTCCTCTGCTCTTTCTCAGGCTGCCGACGGTGTCCCAGGGCCCATGGTGTCCCCAGGATTTGCTGGGAGGTTATTGCCCCAAGAGCACCCCCCACGCGGCCCAGATGGGGCTCCCAAGGCCAGGAGGCACTGTTCGCAACCCCCGATCTCTGCGCCGGAGCAGTCGCGACAACCGGCTGACTGCTCGAAATAAGGCAGGTGGGTGGGCATTGGGCGTGACATCGGGGGGGGGGGGGATACACTACCAGCACCGCTCCTCCGGCACGGAAGGCAGAAACCTCCCCCACGCACGGTGGAAACGCCTCCGGCGGCCACCACCCCCGCGGTCTGGGTACCCTGCCCCTGCTCATCAAGGGAGGGCACCGGTCGCGGGGATGGTGGGCGCCTCGGGGGGGGTCCTAGAGAAGCCTTGTGCCGTCCACCTGGGCGAGTGTGGCAGGCCACTGTGGCGAGAGTGGCCAACCCCACCACCGCCTGGAAGGCGTACGCCTCCATCGAGCTCGGTGGAGCCCCCCAGGCGCCCCCGAGGTCAATGCGCTGGGAGCCCTACGCCTGCTTGCAGGCGGGGGATCCTGTTTCTGACTTCGGGGACTCCTGTGGAGGGTTCCTTTGCGCAGAGGGAGAGGCCCTCGTGCCTTGCCACTCTGGTCGTGGTGACCGCGGGCCTCCACCGCCACTCTGGGCACTGCACCTCTTCTGCGCCGCCACCTGTACCGCCGCGGCCGCTTCCATTCCCCAGCCCTCCCTCCTACTATCGGGCCGGGCGAAAGGGGGGGATTGGGAAAGGGGGGGTTACGGAATTTGCTGCATGCAGCTGGTTTCGGCCTCACCGAGGGGCCCATTCCTCGATACATGGCCGCCTCCGGCGCCGGGAGGCGCCGGGAAAATCAGCTACGTGAGCTGATTCTCAACCCCCCCCTTTGCTATCCCCCCCTTTCGCCCGACCCGATACTACTGTCTGTCGCTCCGTATTTACCAGCCGGCAGCCTTTGGAGCGGTGCTCCAGGGGTTGTTTGGTTCTTGTTTGATCAGCCCCCCAGGGCCGACCGACCCTGCGGGGGGGAGGCAACGCCCGAGGGGGCCACGTGCCACCAGGAACCAGGAACCAGGAGCAGGATGACATGCCGAGGAGGGGGAAGAAGAAGAAGAGGGGGCCAGAGCTGGGGGGCCGCGACCGAGGGGGCGAACGCATGTATGAAGACGTGTGGATTGGCGTCGGGCCCCGTTGCATACGGAATCGGCGCGATGCGTCGCCAAATGAGGTGGCATTGGCCGCGCGGATTGGTGGGGGGGGTCCGCGATCTGTGGAGCTGGCGCCCATGCGCCAGATTCTCGGATACCTACGTACTCCATTTTAGCGAACGCTCGACTGGAGGAGGAGGAGAAGGAGGAGGAGGAGGAGGATCAGGAGGACGATCAGGAGGACGATCAAGAGGAGGAGGAGGAGGAAGAGGAGAAGGAGGAGGAAGAAGAAGAGGAGGAGGAATGGGAGGACGAGGGGGGGGATGAGGAGAAGGAGGACGAGGAGGCGGAGGAGGAGGAGGAGGAGGACGAGGAGGAGGAGGTGGAGAAGGAGGAGGAGGAGGAGGAGGAGGAGGAACAAGAAGAGGGGGCAGGGACACGAAGGGGGCGATGGAGGGAAGGAGGAGGCCGACGAAGGGGATGTCAGCACATGGAGGAGCGAGGCCGCATAATAGGACGACGGAGAGAGGGTGGATGATCGGCGGGGGGCGGGGAGCAGGCTCCTGGGAGTGGGAACGCCCCCCAGCGCCCGGAGGAGGAGGAGGAGGAGGAGGAGGAGGAGGAGGAGGAGGAGGAGGAGGAGGAGGAGGAGGAGGAGGAGGAGGCCGGCAGGCCCTCGCGACCGAGCTGTCGGACTTGGAGGACGCCGCCGTCCACGAGACGCTGTCGCCCTCGTCGTCGCCGCTTTTTCGACGGTCGCCGTCGCCGTCGGCGGCGGTCGGCGTTTTGCCGTCGTCCCCCGTCCTCCTCCCCGTGGTCCCTCCTCGTTTCTCCTCGTGCGGCGTCCCCAGATCTCTTCCCCTCCCTCCTCCTCCTCCTCCTCCTCCTCCTACCTCCCTCCTCCTACCTCCCCTCCTCCTACCTCCTCCCTCCTATCCTCCTCCCTCCCTCCTCCTCCTCTCCTCCCTCCTCCTCCTCCTCCTCCTCCTCCTCCCTCCTACCTCCTCCTCCTCATCCTCCTCCTCCTCCTCCTCCTCCTCTCCTCCTCCTCCTCCGCCTCCTCCTCCTCCTCCTCCTCCTCCTCCTCCTCCTCGTCCTCGTCCTCCTCCTCCTCCTCCTCCTCCTCCTCGCCCGGGCCCTGGCTGGATTCATAGGTTTCCAGCCCTCATTTAGGCTGCGCAGTTGAAAATCTCGGCGCCCATAGCGCATAGGAGACGGCGTGCAACAAGGGCATGTATCTATGGTTCTCACATGAGCGTCCTCAGTCACCTCCGGATACGCTTCGTCATCCACCTCGGCTGTGAAGCGTCCTGCACGGGGAGGCGATGAATAATAGCATATGATACGGTACCCGCGAGATCTCACAATAATATCAGGGCACTGTCGGAATTTAATTTCGCCGCGTTGTGGAGCCGAACCGAGCCGACTTTCGGCCGAATCCTCCCTCCACCTCCCCCTACTCGTCCTCCTGCCGTCTCCTGCATCACGCATTCCTTATCACCTTATTCCTCCTGTCATCGTCCACCCGCCTCGTCCACCCCATTATTATCCTACTCGTCCTACGCCTGTCACGAGGATCGTAATAGGAATCGGTGGTTGTGGTTGTAGTCGTGGTTGGAATCTTGATTGTAATCGTGATTGTAGTCGTCATTGTAGTCGTATGTGTAGTCGTGATTGTAGCCGTAGTCGTAATCGTAGTCGTAGCTGTAATCATCGTCGTCGCCGCGGCGGAGATTATTTTCCCTCTATTCTTGGGCGGGCTGGATAATGTTCGGGGGGGCTTTTTTCTCCCAGGGAATATGTTCCCTGGGTGCCCTGCACGACAGAGGAATTTTGATCACGTTTGTAAGAGGTCCGCAGTATAGATCGACACATTCTTCGCCGAAGGCGTTGCTCACAATCTCCTCCTTCATCTCGTCGTCGTCGTTGTCGTGTGGCGGGTGCCGATTAGAAAAATATGTTCCGCTCTTGGTGGGACCCCAATCCGCCAATAAGGTCACTGAACACATGCTGTTCCTGCTCGTGGGGGGTTCTAAAGACTTCTACGGGTTACCCCCTCCTCCTATTATTGAATCGTTCTTCCTTATGGTCCTTCTCTTTCTCGCCTTACCGTGCCCCCTCCTTTTCCTCGTCCCCCAGCACTTCACCACGCAGAAGCCTATTGATCCAGAAGCGTTCAAGGTGCTGAACCTGTATTGGCAGATGGTTGTCAACATTAGCAAGGGAGAGGCGATGGCCCACCTTCAAGAGCAGATCCGCCACTTGAGGACCCGTGTGAGCTGGTGCGACCGCAAGAAAAGCTGGAAGCCGACCCGCTACAAGCTACTCCGAGTTTCTTAATAAGGGTCGGGGGGGGACGTCACCCCCGCCGACAGCCCCACATTGACCTCCGTCGCGGGCAGCCACCGCGCGCCGAAGGCGCTCCGACCTTCGTCGCCGTGCGACGGCGAGGCGAGGTTGACTCCCGTCGGAGGGCTACCGCCCCGCGCTTACCAAGAAACCTAGAGTGGAGCTCGTGATGAGCCCGAACTGCCAGTCCAAATCCGTACGGTGGGGGCGTTCGTTGAGGAATGTGCCCAAGAGGCTCTGGACCCTGGAGGGCGGCGGTGATATCCATGGTCAAGCTTCGATTGGAGCTCCTCCGGCCTCCAGACCCTGGAGTCCTTATCTAAGGGTTCCTTATCCAATGCCCCCAGCGTAGTCGGCCCTGCGAAGCTCGGGTCGGGCGAAAGGGGGGGATTGGGAAAGGGGGGGTTACGAAATTTGCTGCATGCAGCTGGTTTCGGCCTCACCGAGGGGCCCATTCCTCGATACATAGCCGCCTCCGGCGCCGGGAGGCGCCGGGAAAATCAGCTACGTGAGCTGATTCTCAAACCCCCCCTTTGCTATCCCCCCCTTTCGCCCGACCCGAGAAGCAGCAGAGGCTCTGGCCCCCCCGCCCGTCGCCCTGCCGGGCGGCGGAGCCCGAGGGCGGAGAGCACCGGGCGAGAGGGCCGCCGTGCGGCCTCGTGGGAGCGCGAGGCGGAGCGGCTCGTGCGCCGGGGCGCGTCCCGCTGCGGACCCCGAGGGACCATTTTGAGGGGGGGGGGAGGGGGAGGAGGAAGAGGAGGAAGAGGAGGGGGAGGAAGGGGAGGAGGAAGAGGAGGAAGAGGAGGAGGAAGGGGAGGAGGAAGAGGAGGGGGAGGGGGAGGGGGAGGGGGACAAGCTAGGTGCGCTCGCGTCATATCTGGCATCCTACCCCTCCCTCCCATCCCTTGCCGTGGCGCAGATCCCCTCTCTACTCGCACAGTCGGATGTCGAGCAGGGCAATGATCCCGGAAGGGTACGTCATGCATTGTAGAGCACGGCATGGCATGGCGTAGAAGAGCACCGCAAAACGTAGTATCAACCTAGCATTGCATTGCATGCCGTGGCATGGCACGGGAAATGACGCCAGCGCTGCAGCGGGAGCACGAGTCGAAATGAGCGAAAGCGCGGAAATGAGGCCAGCGCTGCAGCGGGAGCACGATTCGGAACGAGCGGAAGCACGGAAATGAGGCCAGCGCTGCAGCGGGAGCACGATTCGGAACGAGCGGGGCCCGAAAATGAGGCCGGCGCCTCAGCGAGAGCAGAATTTTGAAAACAAATGCGGGCGAAAAACCTTTCCGGGGAAACCTCTGTGAAAAAAACAGTACGCGGGGGGGGGGTCGGACACTTTCAAACCGTCATCAGGGGAAGAGGGAGAGTAGTATTCATATTAAGTAATTGTGGAGCAAGAGGAGGAGGAGGAGGAGGAGGAGGAGGAGGAGGAGGAGGAGGAGGAGAAGGAGGAGGAGGAGGAGGAGGAGGAGCAGGAGGAGGAGGAGGAGGAGGAGGAACGCGCGCATCTGATGTGCCTCTGTCACGCTTGGGGGAGGAGGAGGAAGAGCAGGAGGAGGAGGCGGCGGCGGCGGAGGAGGCGCAGGCAGCCGAACCCATCTTATCCATAAGGGCTTCGCCCCCAGCCGCTGGCCCCCTCTCTCGGATAATGGGCAATGCAAGAGCGAAATCATGAGGCTTTGGCGCCGCCGTGAAGCAGCGTCGAGACTTCACGCGAAGACGATGAATAATCGGCAAGACGAATTGAGATTGTGTGTTTCACTTCTTTGGCACTCGCTGGCCGTCCAGACCGTTACGGCGTGTGCCCAGTGAGGCTTAGTCCGTGGCTTCACCTTTCGCCCGGCCGCGCTCGGCATCTGCAATGGTCCGCTCCCTCCTTCCAAACAAAGAAGAAGAATGGGTCCCCAGGGCAGCAGGACGCAGCAGCAGAGGGGTGCCGACAGAATCGGCATCTCGGGCGACGAGTTCTGAATCTTTCGCCGCTCCCTTTGGCGGCAGTCAGCAGCTCAGGGCGCATGATTGAGATGATCCGTGAGGGTCGTTTGTCAGGCACTGCGATCTTCAGATTGCAGCATCGTTTTCCTGACCCTATCTTTCATTGTTCAAATCAGCATCGTACTTTCTGAATTTATGAGAATGATGATGCCAATCCTGCAGTTGTCAGAGGGAGGGGGCCGAACGGCCATTCATTGTCCCTGGGTGCATGGGTGACGGGATCCGTGGTGAGGATTATCATTGTTGCGTTGTTGTTGGTGGTATCGTTGGTGTTGTTGTTGGTGCTGTTGCTGTTGTTGCTGTTGTTGCTGTTGTTGTCGTTGTTGTTGCGGTTGTTGTTATTCTGATTGTTGGTGTTGGTGTTGTTGGTGGTGGTGTTGTTGTGGTTGTTTTTGTTGGTGATGTTGGTGGTGTTGTTGTTGGTGTTGTAGATGTTGTTGTTGTTGTTGTTGCTGTTGCTGTTACTGTTGTTGTTGTTGGTGGTGTTGCTGTTGATGTTGTTGTTGATGTTGCTGCTGTTGTTGATGTTGGTGTTGTTGGTGGTGTTGGTGTTGGTGTTGGTGTTGTTGTTGTTGGTGTTGTTGATGTTGTTGTTGTTGTTGTTGTTGTTGTTGGTGTTGTTGTTGTTGTTTTTGAATTTGTTGTGTTTGTTTTTGTTTGTGTTGTTGTTGTTGTTGTTTTTGTTGTTGTTGTTGTTATTGTTGTTGTTGCTGTTGTTGTTGTTGGTGTTGTTGTTGTGTTTGTTGTTTGTTGTTTGTTGTTTGTTGTTTGTTGTTTGTTGTTTGTTGTCGTCGACCCTCCCGCGACCCACCCCGCGACCCACCCCGCGACCCACCCCGCGACCCACCTCTCGACCTACCCGCGACCCACCCGCGACCCATCCGCGACCCAACCCGCGACCCACCCGCGACCTACCTGGGACCCACCCGGGACCCACCCCACTACCCACCTGTGACCCATCCGCGACCCACCCGCGACCCAACCGCGACCCAACCGCGACCCACCCGCGACCCACCCCGCGACCCACCCGCGACCCACCCGCGACCCACCCGCGACCCAACAGCGAGCCACCCACGACCCACCCGCGACCCACCCGCGACCCATTTGCGACCCACCCGCGACCTACCCACATTGGTTTAACTAGAACCATCGCGCGCGCTTCGCGCGCGCTCAAGTTCTAGCCCAGGCCGGGGGGGCGCTGAAAGATCTTGGGCAGCGCTATCAAGCACAGGCGCGTGACATAATCGTGCCTCCTGAGGGCCTCTTGGGTCTTCGTGGGGGCATCTGAAGGGCTTCTGGGGGGTTCTCCGTGCTTCCTCAATTTGCTGTTGGAGGCACCTCTTGGGTGCTTTTTGGGGGGGCGTCTTGGGGCTTCTTGGGGTCCCTTGGGAGCATCGTCGGGGTTCTCCGAGCAGTCGGAAGGTGATGTTCTACAATCTGAAGCCGTCATTGGCCGTCTTGGCTGCGTTGAGGCCCGACTTGAGGGCGCCTGGGGCCACACTGAGGCAATCCGGAAGCCTCCCGGGGGCCTCCTGCAGACAGTTTTGATGCATCGAGGGCACTGTTGGGCAATCTTGGGGCCGCTTGTGCGTCTCCTTGGGGTCTGTTTGGGCCACTTGGGAAGCTTATGGGGGGCCCCGTCGGACCACTTGGGGACTCTTGGGGCCTTCTCTGGGCCTCTTAGGGCGGAAAAATCTGCTGTTGGGTTCGCGTTCCCATTCTTGGGTCTCTCTGGGGACCGTCTTGGGCGTCTCAAACACCGTCTTGGGGCCTCGTGGGCCGTCTTGGGTCCCTCTTGGAGACCTCTTCGGCTATCGTGGAGCGGTCTTGGGGGCCTCTTGGGCCGTCTTGCAGCGTCGGGGTGCCAAAAGGATGAAACGCTAAAATGCACCAAAAACCAGAGGAAAATCAATGCTGTTGGTTTCTTCGGGCCCTTTTGGGAGTGCGGGCCATCCGGAGGCCATCTTGGGTGGGTTAGAACGAAAAATCTGCGATAGTAGGCCTCCTGGAGGCCTCTGACATAGTAGGCCTCCTGGAGGCCTCTCGCGGTCCTTCTCATGTGTGTTGGGGCTGTCTTGGGCGGTGGGTTATGTGTCAGAAGCCGTTTTGAAGCCTCCGGGGGGGCCGTGTTGGAACATCTTTTGGGCCTTTTGGGGACCTCTTTTGGGCCTCTCGGGGGCCTCTTGGAGCCTCCTGGGGGGCCTCTTGGGGCGGAAAGCTCGACATGCCGGTTCGTATTTCCCCTCTTGGGTCCCAGGTCCCTCTCGGGGTCGTCCTGAAGCCCTCTTGGGCCGTCTTGGGCCTCTCTCGGGCCGTTTGGGGGCTCTCTTGGGCCGGCTTGGGGGCCTCTTGGGGGCATCTTGGGGGCCTCTTGGGCCCTCTTGGGACGATGTTGGGGGCTTCTTGCGTAGTCTTGGCGTGTCGGAAGCCCGAAAACGCGAACAGCAAAAAAACATCGGAAAACACAATGAACATCGGCAATGTTGGCCTCCTGGGGCCTTCTTGGAGGTTCTCTTGGAGCGCTCTTGGGGCCTCTTGGGTGCCTCTTGGGCCATCACGGGGCCATCTTCGGCGGCTTGGTGCGCTCTCGGGTTGTCTTGGCGGCCTCTGGGCGCCCTCTGCGGGCGCCAAGGGGGGCCCCCGAGGCGCAGGGAGCGCCCTGGAGCGTTCAAATAGGCTCGCCAGCGCCGGGGACTAAAGTCGGGTGCGGGGGGGGTGGGGGAGTTTTGGAAAAGTGGGCTGCCCCTGGGCCCGGGGACCTGGACGCCCGGTATAGGGGCCTCTTGGGGCGGAAAGCTCGACATGCCGGTTCGTATTTCCCCTCTTGGGTCCCTCTCGGGGTCGTCCTGAAGCCCTCTTGGGCCGTCTTGGGCCTCTCTCGGGCCGTTTGGGGGCTCTCTTGGGCCGGCTTGGGGGCCTCTTGGGGGCATCTTGGGGGCCTCTTGGGCCCTCTTGGGACGATGTTGGAGGCTTCTTGCGTAGTCTTGGCGTGTCGGAAGCCCGAAAACGCGAACCGCAAAAAAACATCGGAAAACACAATGAACATCGGCAATGTTGGCCTCCTGGGGCCTTCTTGGAGGTTCTCTTGGAGCGCTCTTGGGGCCTCTTGGGTGCCTCTTGGGCCATCACGGGGTCATCTTCGGCGGCTTGGTGCGCTCTCGGGTTGTCTTGGCGGCCTCTGGGCGCCCTCTGCGGGCGCCAAGGGGGGCCCCCGAGGCGCAGGGAGCGCCCTGGAGCGTTCAAATAGGCTCGCCGGCGCCGGGGACTAAAGTCGGGTGCGGGGGTGGTGGGGGAGTTTTGGAAAAGTGGGCTGCCCTTGGGCCCGGGGACCTGGACGCCCGGTATACATATATATATATATATATATATATATAGATGTGTGTGTGTGTGTGTGTGTGTGTGTGTGTGTGTGTGTGTGTGTGTGTGTGTGTCTGTGTGTGTGTGTGTGAAAAGATCGGCGTTTGCGGCGGGCTCGTTATATAATGTGTAGACTTTGGCGCCTCCGGCGGTCTTCTCCACAGTCTCGCAAATTGCCGACGTCCTCACCGCCCCCTCACTCTTATCCGCATCTGCGGGGTGCTACATATTTTCGATGTCAGGGCTTCAGGAGTAATGCTCGCATGTTCAGCGAGCAGGGGTCAATGTTGAAACGATCTTGCTGCAGTCGACTCAGAGGGCGTCTAGCCGCCCTCTACACCCCGAGCCCAATGGCTTGATTAACGTTGCGGCGGCACTGGCTGTTCACTGCTATTGCCAGAGGTGTAGTTGCAACGGCAGGTGAAAGCTACGTATTGCATGTGAGTTGAAATTTCGACCTTGCACACGTCTCCCTCCTCTCTTTCCCCCTGCTCAGCTTGTCCCGCATCTCTTTCACAGCAAGTATGGTGCCGAATGCGGGCGGCTCGGCGTCCTCAAATAGCCGTCCCGCTGTTTGCCAGAGAGGGTTGTCCTTCCAGCGGTAGCCGCTGGTAGGCGTATCCATACGCGTCTGGGAGCCAGTTGTCTTCCCGAGCAGTCTTGAGGAAGTCGGGCTCGCATCAGTTCTTGCCTTGTCTCGTCCTCCCCCTCCTTCGTCCCCCTCGTCCTGCTTTTCCTCACCTCCTGTCCTGAGCCACGCTGTGCTGAGGCTGTGGCTCGGAGCGTGAATTACCTACCCCGCTTTCGCTTCCAGGCAAAACCAAGCCATACCACGCGCCTCCTTGTCAAGCAGCCTGACCAGTACAGGCTGCAATTTGGCATCGTTTGGTATCTCTTGGAAGCGAGGGTGGTCAAAAGCGAGGTAGGTTTGTTTTCCCCTTAGTGGCAGCAGGAGCACTGCGCCCCACTCGTGCGACGGACGCTGCGCACCTCTCGCCGCTGCCTGCCGGAGCTCCGCAGCGGGACCTCCCCGGGCGCCGCACGCCGACCCTCCAGATTTCCATCGCGCCGGGCGGCTGCTGTTTTGCGCGTCTCGCTGTAAATCGGGCTTGATTCGGGGGAGCGTAAGACCCGGGTTTGCCGGGACTCGGGTTCGCCATCGTTTTTTGACGACCGCGCCTCGGATTTTGACGAGGAGGAGTTTCGTGGGATGTCTGCAGCGGGAGGCCTCGTCAAAATGCAGGCTCGGCCTCGTCATTTTTTTGACGACCTCGTCGGGGATTTCCGAGTCCCCTGTACCCAGGTCTTACGTCCCCCTGATTGATATTCGAAGACAGTCACGAATTCGCCGGGGGACCATTTTGTGGGTTTTTTTCCGACCATTTTGGAGCACTTGTAGGGTGTTTGAGATTTTTCATCGATGATCCCCCTGTGGGGGGACACGCACGACTTAAGTCTCGGTCGTCGGCACGGCGTCCTCATGGCTCGCACCAGCAAGAAGTTGGCCAAGTCCGATCGGGATGGCTGGGCGTACCGATGCCCGCCGCGACGCGCATGGTCCACCGAACGCTTCACCGCCCCCGCTGCATCGAGAAGCGAGAGGTGAGGCAATGGCTGGTGCCACGTGAGTCTGGCGTGTACCACTGCGGCCCCCATCGAGATTCTCCGCACCGCGTACGACGTCGGCGTGTTGACCGAATGCTCTCCCAGCTGTGCCCCCAGTGGTTCGCCTCCCAGCCTTGCAGGCTTCCAGGCCTCGCCGGTGCCGCGCCAACATGCGCACGAACCAGACTGATGACTCCCTCGAGATTTGCACGGGCGTGTACATCGTGGACACGCCGCACTTCGCCGACACCGACGCGCTACTCTTCTACAGTGGGCACATCAAATAGGACATCGGCCAGCAAGCAGGTTCCCCACTGGAACTTCATACCCACCCCCCGATGGCCCCCATGACCCACAGAAACCTTGGGTCACATTAGGCATTAGGGTCCTCCAAGATTCGAAGAACGTGCCCCAGGATGTCTTATGTCAAGCGGCACGGCGCCGCTGAGCTCCTGGCCTTGGGCATCTGAAGCTCGGGGGTCGGTCTTTGGGGAGCAGCCCGAGGAGCCCGAGGAGGACACCAGCGCACCAACGGCCAGGGTGAGGAGCTCGAGGAGGAGCCCCGAGCCCGAGGAGGAGCCCCGAGCGCAGCGCGGAAGAGCCGCGGAGCCCCGAGGAGGACACCAGCGGCCAGGGCGAGGAGGACTCTGCGAAGCACCGGCGCTTTGACGGCGACGCCTCGACCGGCTTTGGGCAAGGGCTCCCTCGAGGGCGCGAAGTTATTCGCGCTTCGCGCTTCGCGGTCCTCGCTCCTTCTCCCCCTCCTCCTCGTCCTCCTATTCTCCCTTTGGGGGGGCGGCGCGAGAGCGCGAAGTTATTCGCGCTTCGCGCTTCGCGCAGCGCGAAGCGCGAAGTTGGGAGCCCTAGTTGGGGATGACCGGGGCCGAGGACAGGCCCGGGAAAGAGTTTGGTAAGTTCTTGGCAGGCCCAAGCCCGCGTGCAGCCGATGCGTTGAAGTGCTCCGCAGCTCGAGTTCGGAAGGGTGCGCTCTTGAGGTCCTTCCACAGTTTACTTGCGCAGGAGCTCCATTAGCATGCGAGCAGCTCGTGCAGTGCCCCTTTCGATGCTGCTAGCTTGCCTGCGCAGGGGCTCCGTTAGCACGTCGTGAGCTGTTGAGTGCTCACTACGAGTTGTGTTGCCTCCAGCGGTTCACCTGACCTTACCTTCCATGGTTGTGCCTCCAGCGCTCCTCTCGTACCCAGGCGCGTTCGGGGCTGAACGAGGGGTTCCTTCCTTATCCATTGTTCCTTGCGGTCGTAGGTTGACTGTGTGTGGCCACGTCGACGCCGAAGGGGCGTTGCACGCGGAGCCCAACCCCGTCTGTTCTCGCAGTGGAGCCGTGGGGAGATGATACGAGCGCGCTGGTGCTTGTAGCCAGTGCCGTGCCGATGCTGTTGGCAGTCCGCTTGCGGACAGGGTCTTGCGAGAGTATGTGGCGCGAGGTCGGGATTTCGGGCTGTGATGAAACCCCATGTGTGCCCATTATCGTTGCTGCTGGCCGCCTTCGTTTCCAGAAAGCAGGATCAGCTTCTTCGTCGCCGCAATGTGGTCGCTTGCTCGTTGCCCAGACCATACTGAAGCCGCTCGCTGTGAATGGCGCCCGCCTCTTGGGGAAAACCGAGCGTGTGAACGCAAATTCTCTTGGGGAAAACCGAGCGTGTGAACGCAAATTCTGGAAATGCAATGTCTGAGCCGAAACGCCACTAAGCCATACAAGGTCTGTAGACACATTGATCTACATGTATGTATGTATATACATGTGTACATATATATATGTATGTATATATGATCCCGGGCTCTGGGCCCACGCCCCCCCCAGATGGGACGGGTCTCAGGGTCCCTCTGGCCGCCCCCCACCCCACCCCCACCCCAGATGGGATGGGGGGAGCGACGACGACGACGACGACGACGACGATTACAGATTGGCACCTCCCCGCCGTCAAGGGTAGAAGTTTTGCGTCATGCCGAGGACGGCGATGCATGTGCAGATGCCGATGCCGACGCTGATGTCGTCGTCGTCATCCTCCTCCTCCACCCGGACGGAGGGGAGGGCCAGACCCCATACCCACCACCGCACGCCCACAGGGAAGACCCCACCACGCCATGCGCACAGGGTGGTTGGGGGGGTCCATCGCGCGAGCAGCAGCATCACCATCACCATCACCATCATCCGCATCATCATCAGCATCATCATCATCATCAGCATCATCATGATCATCATCATCATCATCATCATCATCATCATCATCACCATCATCATCATCATCATCATCACCATCATCATCATCATCAGCATCATCATCATCATCATCATCATCATCATCATCATCATCAGCATCATCATCATCATCATCATCATCGTCGTCGTCGTCGTCGTCAGCAGCAGCAGCAGCAGCAGCAGCATCAGCATCAGCATCATCAGCAGCATCATCACCCCTTGCTGGAGGCATGTGAAGATGCCCAAACCAGCCAACATCGGGCACCAGGCCGTTCTCACAGCGGCAGGAAAAGCAGGAGAAGGAGGAGGACTCCAGTGGACCACTGGTAAGCCTTCGGGCTGCACACGGAGAGCTCCACCCAGGTAGACTCCTCCTCCTCCCCCTCCTCCTCCTCTTCCTCCTCCTCCTCCTCCTCCTCCTCCTCCGGGAGGTCTCAACACCCCGACCCTGGGGTGCGGAGCGCCCAAGGGGCGCCGCCACGGGCGGTGCAGGGTGTTAAGACCGCCTCGCACTATTGTACTCCGCGGGCCTGTTGACTGTCTGTGCGCAGACCCGAGTAGCCCAGGGCGGTCTCAACACCCCAACCCGGGGGTGCGGAGCGCCCAAGGGGCGCTGCCACAGGCGGTGCAGTGTGTTAAGACCGCCTCGGGCTACTCCGTGGGCCTGTTGACTGTCTGTGCGCAGTCCGAAGCCTCACCAAGCTGCCCCCCCCGTCCCCCGGCCGGTCCTCTGCAGCTGGGGCACGCTTCCAGAGGGCCACCTCTGCCCCCCCTCCCCCCTCGGAGGAGCACTTCTCTACACACGACGCCGCCCTCCAGAGGACGACGCGGCCCCCGCTGGGGAGGCCCTCTCCCTCAGGGAGGAGGAGGAGAATCAGGAAGAAGAGAGGAGGAGGATCTGCGGCGTCTGTGGGGGTGGGGGAGCGCGCGTTGTCTCCCGACCTCCTTTTGTGATTGCAGGAGGCGGACGACGACGACGACGGCAGTCACGAGAATCGAGGTTCGAAGTTGGTGGGCTTCTGGGAGCTTTTTGTGGCCCCCGGTAACTTGGGGAGCCTCCTCCCTCTCCGAGGAGGCAGAGGTCGCGTATCAATTCTTTTGTGGACGATGTTGCCCTCTCGCGGGGGCATCCTTGCGACGCGTCCTGGCCAACTCAAGCAATGTTGGGGCCGTCTGGAGGCATGCTGGAGTCAATGTTTGACATGCTTACGCCGTTTTGCGCCACCCTGGTGGCCTTTGGATTGCTTGGACCATCTTGGAACCATCTCGGATGTTCCAACCCCTCGCTGAGCCCTTGTCCAGAAACTTCGGGGAGGGGATACGTAGGATGAGGGGTAACCTCTGCCCAAAGGGGAAGAAAAGGTCTGGGAAGGAATCGTGCTCTAAACCACCTACGCCCAGAGGGCCAGTGGGATCCCATCTCGCTCCCTCCCGCCTTCCTCCTCGCTCCTCTTTTCCATCTTTATCCGACCTCGTCCTCTTCATCCTGCTCTTCCTCTTGCTGACCCACCTTCCTCAGATCCTCCCCCTCCTGTCCTCATCATCCTCCTCATTCCGCCCACTCTTGCTCGAATCTCGCCTCTGCCTCCTCCCCCCTTCCGACTAACCTCGTCCTCCTTCTCCTTACCATCATTCCCCTGTTCCCTTCGACCATCTCTCTATCTTAGTTTCCCTCGTCGTCTTCTTGGCTTGCCTACTCAGCTTCTGAATCCTCCCCGCCTCATTCCTCATCCCTCCTCGCCCTCATCGTCGTTCTGGTCTCTGATCCCTCATCCCTCCTCCTCCTGCCGCTGGTTCTCATCCCCCCGTCCCCCCACCTCCCCCCTTCCTATTTCCTTTTCTCTCATCCTTCCTCGCTCCCCTCCTGCTCCCCCTCCCTCTGCCCCGCCCCTGCTGCTGCTACTACTCCCCCCTGCTCCCCCTACACCCCCTTATCATCCTCCCCTTCTGCCCCTGCTCGTACGTTCTCCTGTCGCTCTCCGAAGACCTTCTTGCCTGAGGCAGCGTGCCATCTTTGCTGGACAGCGCCTGCAGACTTTTTAAGCGGCGTTCGGCACGCCATGGACGCCGGCTCGGGCGTACCTGGCGCGGTCAATGCCGCGGTCAAGGCCCATCCAGCTCGGGTGTTGCCAAAGGTGTCGCTGACCCAGGACGCACCCAGTTTTAAACTGCATTTTTAGAGCCCCTGGTGCCAACTGGGCTTCGTGGGGGGTGCTCTGGAGGCCGCGGGGGTCTCCTTGAAAATCCTAGCGGCACTTTGTGCCAGGGACACTTCCAGCAACACCCGACCAGCGGGAGTGGCTGGAGTTGTAGCGGCGTTGGATCTGTCCGTCCAGGAGAAGCTCCTGGAAGAGCTACAGAAGGCGACGACTACGAGCACCGGCGGCGGCCGCGACGAGAGAGACGGCGGCCCGATGGACACCGTGTCGAAGAAGGGGTCGTTCGCGATGACATACGGAATCCCCGACGAGGAGCCCGACCCAGAGGTCGCCGAGTCGTGTTCGCCTGCTGCCTCGGGCCCGGGAAGGCGGCGAAGCTGCGCGGGCCCCACTTGGCGGCGCCGCCTGCAGCGGCGGTGGCCTGCCACCAGCACTTCGGGCTGCTGCTCTCCGTGGTCGCGGAGCTCCTGGGCGCCGCGGCGAGGTGGAGCGGGCGCGGGGCCCGCCAGCGCCCGGCAACCCCAGCGCCGCGCAAGGCGGCCCGCCAGCGGAGGCAGGGAGCCGCTGCCTGCGACGGCAGCACCGCCGCGCCGCCGGCCCGCGGCGGCCGCGCGGCGCCCCGCCGGCTCGTCGGCGCCGGCCCATGCTGGAGCTGTTGTGCGGGGCTGGCGCGATCGCCGCTGCCGTGGCGGACGCGGGCCACGGCGCGTTCGGCCTGGACCGGCGACGCAGCCCTCTGGAGGACCGCGTGGCGCCTGCCTTCAGAAGCACCGTCCTCGGCTGGATCAAGTCTCGCGCCGCCGTCGCGGTCTGGCTAAGCGCCCCTTGCACGGGCTGGATCTGTGCCTGGCGACATCCTCTGAGGTCTGACCGCTTCATTTTTGGCCTGCCCGCCTTGGCTGGTACTGAGCAAGCCCGCGCGGGCGCGGGCATCGCCACTGTTACAATCCAACGGCTTCTCGTTTGCATTGCCGCTCGCGTGCTCGTCTTTCTCAAGGACCCAAGGACATCCCAGCTCTGGCTTTGCCCCGAGTTCCAGAGATTATTCCAGAGCTGGGCATGTCGTCATATTGTCTTGCGTCAGTATCAGCACAACGCCTCATATAACAAGGCGACCACCATCGTGCCATGGCACGCTTGCTCGACGCTCGCCCTGCGGCATCGGTGCACAGGTAAGCGTGGCCTGTACAGCCGCACGGATACTCGGTATGAGAGTTTGGACAGCAGCGACGATCAGGGGCAGAAGAAGACTGCAGTCGCTTCGGCGTATCAGCTCCCGCTCGCCCAGGCTGCGGCCCAGTGCATCGTCGAAACCCATCCCATCCAGCCCGTTCGGGCCCGTCATCTCCTAGCTATGTGTTGATGCTTCACGAAATGATGTGTGAATGTTCGGCCTTCGACCAGTTGTATATTCGTGACCGGGCGCGGGCCACGCTATTGAGCTCGCCTGCCAGCCTGCGCTGATATCTTCCGTCGCCCCGCCCCTGGCTTCAGATCCCCGCCTGGCCTTGTTGGCGTCCCAAAAGCCACAGAAGAGCTTGGCCCAGGGAAGCTAAAAAGTGCAGGTAGTTTTCGCAACTGCATGCCCAGCGTCTGCGACAGGTTGGACGTGCTCGCGTTCTGGCTCGACATTTTCCCCAATGCCATCCCGATAATAGCTTGTTTTGCCGATCCTCGCGAGAGGGTGCGGGCCGCGCAAGTGAATTCGCGCGCCAGCCTGTGCATATCTCTTCCGTCGCCCGACCCATGGCTTCTGATCGCCGCCTGGTCCTGGTGCGTCTCACAACGTGCAAAAGAGCCTGGCCCCGGGAAGCCACGTAACGAGCGCTAGTATACCAATATAACAAGTATGCATGTATACGTATACGCGCTCATAAACTCACATACTTATATAACAACCCTGTGAGGTCCAGGATTCCACTAAGTGCCTGCGGCATTGTGGTGGATGATTCACTAAGTGTTGTAGCAATGGAGTCGCGGTAAAAAAAGTACGGGCGGAGAAGGAGCAGGAGCAGGGGGCGAACGTGGGTCGGAGTTGTCAGAAAAATTGACCTCGGTTGTGGTCGGTCCCATCTGTGCCGCTGTGTCCGCCAGTGCCGCAGGTGTCAGAAAAGGAGGGGGTGGAGTCTGATGCGGGGCAGGAGCTGGACGAGGAGGAGGAGGCGAGGAGGAGGAGGAAGAGGAGGAGGAGGAAGAGGAGGTAGAAGGGCATGTAGGGGGAAGGACTGGAGCAGCTCTAGCAGCAACAATTTCTGGATGAAGAGGAGGAGAAGGAGGAGGAGGAAGGGAGGGAACATGAGGAGCAGGAGCAGGAGAAGAACAATTATCTAAATGATGCTGACGATGATGATGTCGCTGACAATAATGATGATGGTGATCCGGAGAAGGAAGAAGAAGAAGAATAAGAAGAATAAGAAGAAGAAGAAGAAGAGGATGCGGAGCATGAGCGGGAGGATGGAGCACGGTTGAGCAGCAGCAGCAGCAGCAGCATTCGGCCCAGCGTCGGCGACGGTTTGGACGCCCCCCACCTTCGGCGCGCGGCGAGGAGGTTGGTCGAGCAAGAAGCAGCTTTGCAGGAACGCAAGAAAGAGGCCGCCCTGGATCCCCTCCGTCATCGCCGACGTGTTTCGTCCGTCGTCCGTCGCCGACGTCCGTCAGGCGTCGTCTGTAAACGTTCGTCCGCCTCCTGTCATCAGCGTTGTCATGCTCCGTCCTCGTTCTGCCGTTCTTTGATAGTCGATGTGGTCCCTTCCCTCGTCATCATCCTCTCCCTCGTCGTGCGTCTTCGTCGTTCGTCGCCCGATGTTCGTCATTCGGCGTTTGGCCGTTATCGGTCGCCCCCTCTTCCAAGAGGAGGACGGGGGAGGCAGAGGAGGTGGACGAGGGAGATGAGTACCTAGGAATTTCCCAAGTCCGTGGGCACCCCCAAACGCGCATAAGATCGGCCGCGAAGCGCCATCGCCGCGCGTCCCAACCTCAAACGCATGTTCAGGGAAAGTTATCTCAGACTTCTCTCTGATCCGGGAACAAGCAGTGGGGAGCGGCAGGAGCTGCAAGGTTTCGCCAACCTTCTCTGGCGGCGGATAGGAGTCAGGAGGCCCAGACTTCTGGCGTCACGATGCTGCTCAAGACGTGGGGTCCTGGAGTTCTCGACCCTCCCCTGGCACCGCTCTGTCGTCGTCGCGAGCCGTTTCCCGACGGCCGTCGGCGCCCGAAGGCAGCACCTGGAGGTCCTGGCGACCACTGCAGAGTCGCCCCCCCCCCCCCCCCCCCCGAGGCTGCCCTGGGAGGGGGAGAACCAAGAGCTGTCCTCTCCACTCGGGCCCCGCCGCCGCGGCGACGAGGGGGGGCGCCCTGGGCGGGACCCCAAAGGTGCCGAACCAGCGTGGACAGCGTCGTGAGCCGCGGGGTGCGAGTTTCTCGGGCGGCGGGCACAGCGGCGCGGCCGGCGCGCAGGTCGGGGGGAGAATCCCCTCTCGGAGGGAACGCCCCAGCTTTACGTCGGGCCTGTCCCTCTGCAGGAGGAAGGTTCAACAATACTTAGTCAAAACATAGTGTGGGGACGACTTCTTGACCAGTTCTGCCCATTTTTGGGGGGGTATGTTTGAGTATCTTTCATGTCTCGCCCAAAGTCCCCCTGTCGGGGGACACGCCCGACTTAACCCCAGCTCTGCACCCACCACGCCGATCCTGGCCAGGCCGAGGCCGGGTCCGGGATGGGCCCAGCCTCGATGGGTGCAGTTGTCGAGATGGCGTCCTCCCGCCCGCACCTGCCCCGCGCCTCGCCGTGCTCGTCATCGCCCTGGCGGACGGCGCCGTCGTCGAGGAGGCGGAGACGGGGGAGGAGGAGGAGGAGGAGGAGGAGGAGGAGGAGGAGGAGGAGGAGGAGGAGGAGGAGGAGGAGGAGGAGGAGGAGGAGGAGGAGGAGGGAGGAGGGAGGAGGGAGGAGGGAGGAGGAGGGAGGAGGGGAGGAGGGAGGAGGGAGGAGGGAGGAGGGAGGAGGGAGGAGGGGAGGGGGAGGAGGGGGAGGGAGGGAGGAGGAGGGAGGGAGGAGGAGGAGGAGGAGGAGGAGGAGGAGGAGGAGGAGGAGGAGGAGGAGGAGGGAGGAGGAGGAGGAGGAGGAGGAGGAGGAGGAGGAGGAGGAGGAGCGGGAGGAGGGGGAGGAGGGGGAGGAGGGGGGGGGGAGGAGGGGAGAGGGGGGGGGAGGGGAGGGGGAGGGGGGGGGAGGGAGGAGGTGGAGGAGGAGGGGGAGGAGGGAGGGGGGGGAGGGAGGGGAGGAGGAGAGGGCAGAAGGAGGAGGAGGGCCAGGGGCGCGCGGCGGGGCAAGTCCGCCCCGCAGCCGCTGCTCGACGCCGCGGTTCTCTGCGGAGCCGGCCTCGGCCGTGCAGGCACGCGCGCCACGCCAGGGCCCAGGATAGCTCCGGCCAGGCACGGCGGCGGTGCGTTGCAAGCGTTACGTCGGGCATGTCCCTCTAGAGGAGGAGGAGGAGGAGGAGGAGGAGGAGGAGGACGAGGAGGAGGAGGATGAGGAGGAGGGGGAGGGGGGGACTTCCGGGGACCGCGCGCTGGAAAGACCAGGGCCTCGCACGCCAGGGGCCGACCGCTGCCGAAGGCCGCCGAGGGCCGCCAGAGGCCTGCCGGAGCTTCTAGAAGATCGGCAAATAGTCTGGTGACAATGTTTCGTGAGTAAACGTTGTACATGCCGAGGCCCTTCACCGGCAACACGACAGAAGTGAAACATATAACATATGAAGTCCACCCGGAAGTCAGCACCTTCCAGGGGTGAAACCTTCCTCCTCCGCCTCCTCCTCCTCTGCCGCCTCCACAGATTCCCCTGCGCCCTCCTCACCCTTCTCGTCCTCCTCCCTGCATTCGCCCTCTGCCTCCTCCGTTTCTCCATCCCGGGCATCTGTGCGCTGCCCTCTGTTCTCGTCGTCTTCCTCTCTGCTGGCGGGGTCCGCCTGTGCGGGTGCCTCCCCGCCTCCTCTACCTCCTCGCCGGGTGGGATGCGCCTGTGCGGGTGCACCCACCCCGGTGGGATCCGCCTGTGCGGGTGCACCCGCCCCATCCTTTGTGGTCATGTTTGAGTACTTTTTGACTATCTTCTCCTCTTCTCCAAAATCCGCCTGTAGGAGGACATGCCCGACGTCACGCAAGTGCCTCCTGCCTGCCGTGCTGGATGGGAGCATGGAGGAGCGCCAGAGAAGGGCGCCGCCCACAGGTCGAGGGCGCCAGGGATGCGGATCGATTGTCCACGTTTCTTTTACGCTCCAGGCCCTTGCTGGTCGAGGACCGAGGGCATCTTCTGCTCGGGGAGGATGCCGTCCAGCACCGCCCCCACCCTCCCTCGTCCACCCTTCTGCCACTCGGATCGAACAGATCGCGCAGGAGTTGCTGTTGTTTTAAAGCGGATCTGGGTCCAGGGGCGGCTCCTGCTGCTGCGTTGGCTGCTTCTCCTCCTCCGTCCATCCTCCCTCCTCCTGCTCCTCCCCCCCCTCCATCATCCACCCCTCTGTGCCCCCCCAGTCCTGCCCCTCGGCCCCCTGCCCCCGACGAGGCGCGCGAACCAGCCGGCCGGTGCCGACTCGCGCGAACGGCGCACCCGCGAAGGAGCGACGAGCGACCATCCGCGGACGACGGCGAGGGGCGACGGCGGCGCACGCGACGGCGCACGGCGCGGGGGCGGCCGAAGACGACCGCGGCGGCAACGCCGCGGGCGGCGGTGCGGCGGCGAGCGGCGGCGAGCGGCGTCGGCCTGCGCCTCTGTGCGCGGGCGCCCCGCGCGCGGCAGAAGGCCCGTCGCCTCGGGGAGCAGCTCTCCGCGGAGAGGCGCCGTCGGCGCCGACGGGGGAGGGGGGGGCAGGGGCGGGCAGAGGGGGGGGCGGGGGAGGGCAGAGGGGGAGGGCGGCAGGGGGCGAGCGGAGGCAGAGAGGAGGAGGGGTGACGGGAGGGGGAGCAGGGATAGGGGAGGAGGAGGAGGAGGAGGAGGAGGAGGAGGAGGAGGAGGAGGAGGAGGAGGAGGAGCAGTCACCGAGCGCGTTCCACTACTCTCAAATCGCCCACTCCCAAACGTCTGAAAACACACATGTGTGCTTCGATCAATATATCGTAAATCCCCCGCGGCGGAACCAGGCCATGTGCGAGTAGTTACTTACCGAGCAGTGGAACGCGCTTGTCCAAACAGGAATGACGATGAGGAGGACGAAGGAGAAGAAGACCAAGAACATGTAGAAGAAGAGATCGCTAAGAGAAGTCGACAAAGCAGTGAACGAGAAGGAGGAAGCCAAAGGCAGGAGGAGAAAGACGACGACGACGACGAGGACAGATGAGCGGGATGGGACGCAGGACGTGATCGGACCCTGCCCGAGGCTCCAGTGGCCCTCCCGCCCGAGGTACCGGTCCGAGGGCCTCCAAGCCGAGCTCGTGGACCTGCGGAACCTCACCGCGGGCCTGCAGGCCCAGGCGGCCGAGCGCGAGGCCGAGGTCCGGAACGTCACCGCGGAGGCGGCACACAGCGGGGCGGCGGCGGAGTCGGAGGCCGCCAGCGCCACGCCCCCCCCTGCGACGGGGGCCTTCCGCGGAGCCACCTGGAAGCGGCCCCAAGAGGGCCTCCAAGGGGGCCTCCAGGGCGGCCAGTGGGCCTCCTCTTCCTCCTCCTCCTCCTCCTCCTCCTGCTCCTCCTCCTGCTGCTCCTCCTGCTCCTCCTCCTCGGCCCCAGGAGAGCCCAGGATGGCCGCAAGAGGTCTCCAAGGCGGCGTCAGGATCGCCCAAGACGGCCCAAGAGGCCCTCGAGAGGGGGGAGAGTGTCGTTGTTTCCGCCAGATTTTCTCGCCTCGGGATACGTTCCAGCAGCTGCGCCTCGCCGAGGGCGTTCCGGGGTGCCTGGATCGTCCCGAACGGCCGCTCCGAAACCAGACGAGGTTGAGGGGGGGGGGGAAGAAGAAGAAGTCCCCTCGCGCGGGCCTGAACAGGCCCCAACTCTGCCAGACTCGCGCGCTCGCTGGCTCGCTCGTCATTCCCCTCATTGTGGTCGGCGGTCGTTCTCCTCTTGACTCTTGACCTCATCATCCTCCTTCTCGTCCTCATTGTCCTCCTGATCATCCTCCCTCCTCATCGTCCTCGTCCTCCTCCTCCTCCTCCTCGTCCTCCTCCTCCTCCTTATTGTCTTAATCCTCCCTTTCTTCCTCCCCTCTCTCATCTCGCGTCCAATTATTGTCCACCACCTGCTTTTATCCTATTCGTATTCGTCCTCATTGTCAGTGGTGGTTATCCTTCCCTCCCCACACCCATCATCTTCTTTTTTGCGTTGGGCAAACGCTGGCTTGCGTGAGCCATTGCGTCTTGATGGCCGCGACCTTTAGACAAAGAGATCGGAACGCAGCGCTCGAACAGCCTCAAAGTTATGGAACCAGTGCGCGCACGATGGAAAACATCATGGCGCATAACATCGGACTGGCAGAGAAGCCCGCTGGGACACAGCGCACCGCACACTGGCAAGGGTGCCCAGAACTCCCCAAGCTGCAAACGCAATGCTCCTGCCCTCCCCGACGCTCCTGACGAGCAGGTGCGGCTCTTGCCGAGGGCCTACGGTGCACAGGGCCTATGTTGCGGTGCCCTGACTCCGGCGTATGGCGGCAGCGTGTAACGATGAGCTACGGTTTGTAAGGAAAGGCCTCCTCCTCTTTCTCCTTTGCCATTTTGGCTCAAGGGGCCTTCTCCTGAACTGCCCAGCATTTCTCGTGGCGCCTGGTGGCCGTGCACCAAATGCGGGCCGCGGTCGCGCCTCGTGGCCCTCGGCTGCCGCTCCTCCGCGACGCCCTCCTGCGCCTCCCCCTGCCCCTCTCGCCATGAAGGCGATGCGCCGGGCCATGCCGTGGCCTGCTCGGGTCCTGCTCCCAGTCCTCCTGGGGTGAACGGGGGTGGCAGCGGCCGGTTCGTCAGCCCGCTTTCCCCAGGTATTCGTGCGGCTGGCACGAGCACGAGTGCCGCCCAGAACGACCTGATCCAGTCTTTCTCTTGCAGTGTGGGTTATACTTCTCTTTTTCCCTGTCGCAGCAAGTTGATCGGGGACTCATTGGAATCAACGGCCAGACTCCGGGGATCCAGGGCCAGATGCTGCAGGCGGAGAAGAATTTCCAGATTTTGCGAGGACGACCGTGGCTAATGTCGCACATATTCCTTATATCCACAAGCAAGCTCTTCTTCATGGCATTCTGGGCTGTGAGATTGCTGACAGGTGATAGGGGGTCATTGGTATTGTTAAGGAGGGGCTAGCAGCGTTGGGGACTGCCCCAATTGGCGGCATAGTAACCCCTGATGATGGTGACCAATTCGCTCGTCAGTTTCGTCGCCGCGTCGAGTTGGGCGACGTTGGCAACCCGACGCGTTTTGTGGCCCTGGGATTCCGACGCCCACTTCTCGAGGCTATTCTTCGCCAGGCGGTCAATCTGATCGTGAGCAAATGTGCCTTTGCGAGTGACATCCCTGGTGTCCAGAACGAGGCTTTCAACTGCAGTAAGAAGGTGTTCGTCGGTTTCCCGAACACCCTGATGGCCTCCACGTTCCTCGCGTAGTGTCTGTCTGTAGGCCCGTTTGCTTCTCCTGATCCTGGGGGTGCAAAGGGGCCTTTGGTTTCGCGTCCTTTGTGACCTCCCACAGAGGTCTCGCAAGTTGTTTCAATATCTCGGGAACATGAGGCAGGCTTTGGCACAGATCTTCGGTCAGGAGCGCGCTTTATCTACGGGGATTGGGGGGGGACTCATTGGACGAAGGGTGCGATCCCTGTTCCAGTGGCGAATGTTTTCATGGTTGATAACGGCCCAACAGTTGGCGTCATGAACACGGCGGTGGGCAGAGTTTGCTTGGGCGAGACCGAGTGCGAAGCGCGCGCGCAATGCTTGCAGGTCCGAGTCTCGGAGATCCGCCCCCTTAAGCGGGCGCGACAGCTGTCTGGAAGAACGGGGCTCGACGAGAGTAGATCTGCGGCTTCAGCGTCTGCGAGCTCAACTGGGCCCCCGTCTCTTGGGGGCAGCGTTCCTTGCGATGCAAATCGCAAAGCGTAACAATTCGCTTGCCCTCTGGCAGGGGCTGCTGGTGGAGTGCATCTTCCGTCTGCCCCGGTCGCGCTCTGCGCGCGGGGCACTCGCGCTCTCTTCGCGCCCATCGCGCCCCCTGTTCTAAAAGTGAGTTCAAGTTTTCAGCGGGCAGAGCGGTTGCTCGAACGGCATCGGATTGCATGTTCCTCGGAAACCCATGGCTCCAGGGCCGACTTGGCCATGTCAGTTGACGAGATGCGCACGGGTATGTTGCGAGGCCCTTTGATGGGGATTCGGCAGCCGGCGGGGCGGCCACCTTTGTCTGGGATGCTTTCGCTGCTTTGTTTCCAGTGGTATTACCTAGGTGGTGCAAGGGGGTCCTCATCCAGCGTTGCGTGGGGCCTGCTGGGGGGCGTCGCGATTGCGCATGTTCACATGTCATCGCATGTGATCACATCAGCATATCTAAGCAGCATCCGAAGAAACTCCTCGATAAGGCACCTTCTGCAGCTCACAGCATGGTGCCAGTAACAGGTGATTGGAATATCGTTCCGGTGGAGGATGGGGGAGTTCTGGCGGGGGGGAGTTCTGCCCTGGGGATCGGTTGCCGCGCGGCGCCTTCCATGGTCACTGCATCTCCCGGTGTGAAATATATCAGCCAGACCCCGCTCGCAGGGGCATAGTCGGCGGCGGGCTTCGAGGTTTCTCTCGGCTAGCTAGGGCCTGTACCACTCCCCCTTTTGGAGTCGTCAACGAGTTTATTGTTGCTTCTCGTGCGACAGGGGCTCTGACCTACAATGGGGCGCCATCTGACCGCGCCCCTGTTGCCGCGACCATCGCCTGCCCCAAGCTTTGGGGGGGGGGGGGGGGGGGGGCATCTCAGCCCCGACGTGGATGAGCCATCGTGCAGCGCATTGGAGGATGGCGTCGGAATGACTGAGTGGTTTCACATTCCCAGTGGAATTAGCGGAGCGCGTTCGAACAGCGAGAGCTTTTCCCCCGATGCGATTGCGACTGAATTTCAGCAGCCCCCCGAGGGCCGACAGGCATCGAATGATGCGGAGCGCCGCCGCTTCGCTTTCATGGCGCCCTGAGGGTGGATGGGGGCAGCAGTGGCACCTTGTCATGCGTGCATTGCGCTGCTACGATGCTCTCATCTCGTTATTTGATGTTGGCCGCGGTATCTGCGCTGGCCCGGGCGGATTGGACCCTACGGTTGATCTTCTGAAGAACCGATGGTTTGACGAGTAATGCAGGACTGAGAGACCGACGGGGGTCAAGGGAGCGCAGAAGAAGCGCTCGATGGCATGGGGGAGAGGTTGGTCACTGACGAAACGTCGCAGCGGGCTGAGGGGAGGCGCTGGTCGAGAACGGCCCCCGCCCGCCACCCCCCTGCCCGAACGCTGTAGACGCGGCCTGTGCGCTGGCCACCCATTGGGAAGAAGCGCCCGCCCACTCCCCCCGCGGCGATGAACGGCGCTGGCCTGCGATCTTTTCCCACGTTCAATCGATTGGCCGGCTACCGCGCGAATAAATTGAGCGCCAGGACCAGGGCGAGTTCGAAGCTCGCGCACGACTCAAGCAGCACTCTGCCCCAGGCCCCGATGGCATACCGCTGGGTCGTCGGGCGGTTCCTGAAGCTGCGGATGTTTTGTTTGTTTAAGAGGCGACTTATGAGAGCGAAGGTGTTTCTCTTCTTGGGGGTTGCAGGGTCAGTGGAATGGTTTTCACGCTGACAGGGGGGGGGGCCTTGCCAATCTGGGTTCTTATGTCTCGAGGCCCCCTGATTGTACCCGCCCCTTTTCGTTCTCCGTCGCGGGCGCCCGGGGTTTCTCGGGCGCGTTTTGCATCGGGCTGAACGAGGCGGCCCCGAATGCGGCCATGGAGCAGCGGCGCGGGGGCAGCAGGGGCGGCGCCATCCTTAATACGTAATGTGGTTGAAGTGAAAAGGTGGGGCTTTTGCGGTGCGTGCGGGGCTTCGACGAAGCTGGCGTATTATTCGCGGATGTTCGGCGTGTTTGCCCCTTCGGATGCCTGGGCATGAATGTCCCGGGCCCCCGGGGCCATGGGCGCGCCGCAGGCCGTCGTTGGATTCTACAGCCCCTGTTCAATACGCATTGCAGTGGCCAGTTTCGCCGGGGCAGCGGACATCCGATTCCCTGTCATGCGTTGGGCAAGGCAGGGGGGTCCGTTATCGAAGACATCATGCTCTTTGGCGTTAGACTCAGTTCCCAGATGGATCATGCACCAACGCGCACCTCGGCTTGATCTGGGGCGTGCGCGCGCTGATGATTGCTGCGTCGTTCTGCGGAGTGTCCTGGTCGATGCGGTGCCTGCACTGCTCTGGCTGGGCCCTTATCGTCTGCTATCGGTCACTCGCTGCGCATTGGCAAATGCCGCGCGCTTGTACGCGGGGCGCAGCCGTGCGAGCGATTCTCGGATCACGCGAGGAAGAGGGGGAGCTGGGCCCACTCTGCGACATCCGGGGCCCCCGCATTATATCTCGGGCTCCGTCTGAGCCTGCGGCTCACGCAGTGGCGCGGCGGGAAGTCTTGATTCAGTTCTGGCAGAGGGCGCGGCAGCTTCGGTCCCTTTCCCAGCGCCCCCCGACGACGACTCGGCAGTGCCATTCAAATTGTTCATCGGCACTCCAGCATCGGCTGCATTTCGCCTGGGCCACCCCGATGGTTGCGAGGCAATATCGGGGGGCGGTGCAGATCCGAACGGCTGGCCCAAGGCGCGCGCTGAACCGTCGCATGCTGCTCAGCTTCGAGGGCGCGTGATGTCGCTCGAGTTGGTGGGCCTGCATGCGATGTCAAAGGCGATTCAGTATCGGGTGTTAATCAAATGCGAGGCGATCGATCTGGAGTTGCACGACCTAGAGCAGCGCACTACTGGGACGCATGATCACGAGTTCCGTTTCTTTCGGCGCCGCTCCCTTTGGTGGAAGAACTTCACGATTAGATGCGCGAGTCTGGGCGCCGCATCCGCTCCCTCCCCCCCGCGTTCAGCGGGCGCGGGGGGCGGGGGGGGGCGCGAATATCCGCGGGCTTCGGGCCCCGATGGCTCCGTTGATCCGCCCGCAGGTTCGCGGCTCAGGGCTCTTGAAATGGCCGCGTGCGCCCGCCTCCCCACTGGCGTTCTCGGGATTCTTCCTGGGGGGGTGCACGCTTCGGCCAGGTTTCGTCACGAGGACAGAGCTCGCTGTGTCCGCCATGGGTGCCCTAGCGACGCGCGCCGCTACAAGTGCTGACCAGCGTTCAAGTCTTTAGCCGCCCCATGGGCCCCGGGCGTTCAGAACCTGCCTGGGCGGCGGAGCGCGCACCTGCGCGATGACGAGTCGTGATCCTCCACCTCATCTCTCCTGGGACATGCGCGGGGGCTGGGTCGCGACGTCGATGCCGGCGCTGTGCTCGACGAGTTTGTGATGGCGCATGGCCGCCGCCTCCTTTAAGGCATTGCGTGCGCGGCGGTGGCTTCTTGCCGGGCGCTATGAGAATGTAGCCGTTGTTTACCGTGGCCGCTCCTGACCATTGGGTCCCAGGTGATCTGTTTCCCGCTGCGAGGGTCCCTGGTTACGTTTTGCACTTTCCACGCATTCGGCTAGTTGCGCGGGATCTCGGGCGCCCTGTCGATGGAGGCGATGCGCCAGATGCCACGGCCTGCGCGGGCTCCTGGGATAGCGGGGGCAGCGGCGGCCGCTCCGTTTGCCCACCGATTCCCAGGCACTATCACAGCGTAGGTCGCCCCCTCTGGCTTTCGGCGGCGACCCATATTCCAGCGATTCGTTTTGGCTGTCCCGCGGTGCCCCTGCGTCTTGCCCCTCGCCGCTTCCGCGGGCCCTTAATTGCATCAGTGCCCTTGTTCACAGGCCCTTGGGGTCGCGTGGCCCTCGCGCAGTTCCCCCTCTGAGCGTCGCTGTGTCTGGCGTGTGTGGGTTTTTTTTTCCCTGGGTGCACTGACCCGGTGAATTGTTATCTCAAGGCTTCATGGATCTAGGACCCCTTTTTCATTAAGACCTGTTCCGCCCCTGTCCCTGCTGCTGCCTCCCTCGCCCGCGGGGCAGGGCTGCCTTGGGGAACTCGCTTTTGCCTTCGCTCCTGTGTCCCTTATGTTGTTCCCCTGCTGCTCTTGCTGTTCGTCGCTGGTGCAGTTGCTGTGCGCCCCATCCTGCGCGTCCGTCTGCTGTTGCTCCGCGGCGCCTCTGCCGCTGCCTGCCGCGCGGCGGCGTTGGGCCGGGCGGGTCGTTTTGATTCCGGCGTGGGAAGGTGAGGGAGCGAGCGGCGGCGAACGCGAGAGAGCGCGGCCGCTCCCCCGGCCCCGACGCCGCACCCGCTCTCTGGCGGGGGACAGTTTTTTTGCTTGGGTCCTTGGCCCAGTCGGGCTCTCCCGAGGGTCTCCCGTCCCAGACGCAGGCGGTGTGGCGAACGAGAACGTCATCTCGTGCGGGGCATGGGCTCTGCCCCCCCCCCCCCCCCCCCCCTGCGTCGAGCGCACCACCCCCCGCCCGCGATCGCGGTCTCTCGCTGCCTCCGCGCACGAGGTGCCACGGTCCTCGCGCGGAGGGTGAAACTTTTGTTAGTGCTGTCGTTCGTCAGCCAGTTCCTTTCTCTTCCTTCCTCTCCCTGCTGCTGCTCCTGCTGATGCGCCTGTTCCTTTGCGTCTGCATGGAAGCCAGCTGTGCCTGGTGCGCTGAGTCTCACGCTCGTGGACTACGGACAAAGATCAAACGGCTGTGTGCGCCTGCGGTAAAACAAATATCCTCCTCCTCCTCCTCCTTTTTCTCCCTCCCCTTTCTCCTCCTCCTCCTCCTCCTCGTCCTCCTCCTCCTCCTCCTCCTCTTTTTCCTCCGTTTCCTCCTCGTCCTCCTTCTCCTCCTCTCTCCTCTCCTCCTTCCTCCCTCCTCCCCCCCTCTCCTCCTACCCCCCCTCATTATGCCGTGTTTTGCCCCCCCCCCCCCCCCTCGCCTTTCAGTTCGAACCGCTGTCTCTCTGGGACCCAGCCCCTTGCAACGGCGCGCCATAAAATTGGAGGGGTACTCGGCGGCGCCGCCCCGCAGCTGTTGGATCACGAGGGCGGCCCGAGGCACTGCCGCGCCGCCCACGTGCAGCGCCGATCGTCTGCAACATGCGTTGCGGGCGAGCCGCTGTCCTGGCGCCGCAGCGCCAAGGCACGAAATGAATTTCATCATTCACCCACGGGTTTTGTCCCCAGTCGTGGTGGCCTCCATGGACCATTACGACCGGGGACAAAATTGGGGGCCCCAGAGCAGAGACGGCGACGCTCCCAGGGGGAGGCAGAGGGGGCAGGCTTCTTCAGAAGGCACAGGCCCCCTGCCGCCATGCGAGAAACTGCCTAAGCTTCCTCCGAGGATGCAGGGGGTCCTCTGAAGGCTAAATGGCTGCTGACAAGCCCTGCCGCCTTCTGAGAAGGCACTTGCTGGCATCCGTCGAAGCTGAACCCGGCGTCCCTGGCGGGCCCGGGGTTCCCCCAGGGATGGTCTGGGTCAGAGAATAACGCATTCCACATTTGTGTCAACATCCGGACTTTTCACCTGGTCATATGCACTGCGCGGTCCGAAACCTCTGCTGGCTTTGCTGATGCGGTTGCTTTCATATGTTGGGCCGACGTTGGGTCAGCTGCGCGAGCAGTGGGTGTATGAGTTCTGCGCAGATTTTTGGGATCGGCGCTGGACCGCCCTGGCGGCGCTGCCGGCGCCGCCCATGGCGCGGTCCACGCGCCAGGCAGTGGAAGGGGTCCGCGCTCAGAAGGCGTGTGTTTGTGAAGTTGTCCCTTCCTGTATTGGGGGGGGGGTTGTTGAGGATAGTCGTGCATGTGCGCTTTTTGGGGGGTCTGTCCGTCAGCAGGCCGTCGGCGGCGTGCACAAGTGGGTGCCGCTGGCCTTCTACGAAGGCAGGGGGGGCTCCGTGAAGGCACGGGCCGTTCTGGAAATGCCTGGCGGCTTTCGAAAAGCCCCGCCAGAAGCCTCCAGGCGCGCTTCCAAGAGGGCCCGTGCCTTCTAAGGAGCCCCCCTGCCTTCATAGGATGCCGGTCCCTTGTTCGCGCTACCGAAGGCCTCCGCCCCGCTCCTTCTGGAAGCCCCTCCCCCTCGCCGCCCGATAGGTCGTGCCGCTGCCGTGGCGTGGCCCGCTCTTTGAGCGTCTTTGCTCTTCGGTGTTGCCCGCAGCAGCGGCAGCAACAGGAGCACACGAGCCTGAAGGGCACGAACGCGGGGGAGGGAAGGAAGGAGGACGGAGGACGGAGGACGGGCGACCGACGACGAACGACGGACGACAGAGGACGGAGGACGGAAAGGGGGGGTGAGGGAGGACGGGGGACGGAGGAGGGGGGAGGGAGGACGGAGGAGGGAGGAGGGAGGAGGGAGGAGGAAGGAGGGAGGAGGGAGGACGGATGAGGGAGGAGGGAGGACGGAGGACGGAAGACGGAGGACGGAGGAGGGAGGACGGAGGACGGAGGACGGAGGAGGGAGGACGGAGGACGGACGACCGATGACCGGCAACGGAGGACGGAAAGGAGGAGGGAAGATCAGCTGAGCGGAAGATCGGGACAAATCGGAACCAGAGATTCTGGGAGAGTTCCAAAGAAAAATAGAACGCCGAATTGTGGAGCGCAGCGCGCGCATTCGCAGAAGTCCCCCAAGGATTTTTCGGGGGCTTGAGGAGCCCAAGTAACGCATGGGCGCTCCATTAAACTGTTGAGGGCGGGCAGAAAAGCTGGTGTGCACGAGCATTGGGAGCGGGCGCGCGGCTTACACGGGGGGCGCAGTAGGTTTGCGTTTCAGGGGCTTGGGCGCTGGCCGATGCGTTGATGGGGGCCCCGAGAGTGCGTCGCACATAGTACGCCTGTGGCGCCATGGAGGCCGCATGTGCGGTTGCAGTGGGGCGGGCGCCCCGCCGCGCGCACCGTCGCGACAGCTCTCTTGGGCGCCCGCCCGCCGCCGTGGACGTAGTGGGTCCAGCTAGTCTCGCGGTCGGCGCGCGGCGGGTCGGCGGCCACGACGCTGGCGGCTTGAAAATGCTTCGAAAGTGTTTCTCCCCGAGCCCGGGGCTATTGCACGTTTTCGGTGGCACGCGCAGCTCGGAAAAGAATCGCCTCGTCTGTCGGCGGCCAGTTGGCTGTCGTCGCGCAGAAGTACCGGCGGATGGCGCGGTCCACGCTCAGCGCAGAGAGCGTGTCCATGAGCGTGGACTCGTCGAGGGGCAGGAGGAAGGACCTCGTGGTCGGGACCATCGCGGCCTGCGATGTCCACGGCCCCCACCCTCGGCGCGTGAGGACCTGCTGGGCGCCGCCGCAGGCCGATTTCACAGAATCTCGGAACGGGAAATCCGGGCGCGCCAAATTTCGCGGGCCGAAAAAACTCTCAGAGAGAATGTTTCACGCGGGGTGTCTAGTTCAGAGATTTTCAGAGATTCTCAGAGAAGTTCGGACGCGAGAATTTGGCGCGCCCCGTTTTCTGGTTCTGTGAATCTCTGAAAAGCGGTTCCTCAGGTTTTACCGGATCTCCAGGCGTCCCACTGTCAGCCAGAGACGAGCGACTGGCTGGCGCCGCGCCCGATGCTTCCGGAGTCGCGAACTCGGTCCTCGATTCCCTGGGGCCCGCGGGCCCCTGGGCCAATCGCGAGGTTGCCGAAGCCCCCGGGCGGTTGCGCGCGATTGTCTCCGAAACCGGAGTTGGGCATCCATGGTGGACGCCCGCGCGTGCGCTAGGTGTCCGCGAGATTATTCGGTGGCGGATATTGATTGCATGGTGCGGGGGCCTTCCAAAGACTTTCCGGTGTTTTCTTTACGGTTATTTCGGCGCGCTTCGGGAACCTGGGGGCGGCGCGGGGAAGTCGCCAGGCCGCGCGCGGGCTCTTTTTCCAATGCCTTCTCGGGCATTCTCGCGGTGTTGCGTGGCCGAAGAGGTCACTGAGGACTGCGCTTTTTGACATTTACACGTGTTTTTCGTTGCGTTGGTTGCGTGATTGTTTTGGCGGTCCGCCTCTTTGGGGCCCCCTTGGGGCCTCAAGTTTGTTTTGCTGACGTCGGGTCTTCTGGAGTGAAAGGCGCTTGGCGCTGAATTCCCTCGGGCGCGCGCGTGGCCAAATACGCGCCGTGGCCCTATCTGCGCCGGGGCGCATTCCTTCCCTCGCGAAGCCGATGGCGCCCAAGGCGTGGCAGGCCCGTTCGGCGGCGCCCCCGGTGATTTGAAAAACCGAGCATGATTTTTATCCCGGTCAAACTTTGCCCCGATCCCGGCTTCGTCTTAGAAGAGGGAGGAGTAAGGGGGAA
This sequence comes from Prorocentrum cordatum, assembly GCA_963575745.1. NCBI lineage: Eukaryota > Dinophyceae > Prorocentrales > Prorocentraceae > Prorocentrum > Prorocentrum cordatum. The sequence continues at coordinate 2,730,929 of CAUYUJ010000001.1, read as the reverse complement.
GGAGGAAGGGAGGGGGGAGGATGGAAAGTGGGGGGGAGGGAGGGAGGGAGGAGGGGGAGGAGCAAGGAGGGGGAGGGAGGAGGGAGGACGGAGCACGGAGGAGGGAGGACGGAGGACGGAGGAGGGTGGACGGAGGACTGACGACCGACGACCGACGACCGACGACGGACGACGGACGACAGAGGACGGCGGAGGGAAAGAAGGAGAGAAAGGGGTTGAGCGGGAGGGGGGAGGGGAGAGGGAGGGGGGAGGAGGTGGGAGGAAAGAGGAAGGAAGGAAGACGGAGGACGGAGGAGGGAGGACGGGGGACGGGGGACGGAGGACGGAGGTCGGACGACTGACGGCGTACGACGGACGACAGAGGACGGAGGACGGAAGGGAGGAGGGACGCAAGAGGAGGGAGGAGGGACGAGGGAGGAGGGAGGAGGGGGGAGGGGGGGAGGAAGGAGGGAGGAGGGAGGGGAGGACGGAGGAACGGAAGACAGAGGACGGAGGACGGAGGAGGGAGGACGGGGGACGGAGGACGGAGGACGGACGACCGACGACGGACGACGGACGACAGACGACAGAGGACGGAGGACGGAAAGGAGGAGGGAGGAGGAAGGACGGAGGAGGGAGGAGGGAGAAGGGAGGAGGGATGAGGAAGGACGGAGGATGGAGGAGGGAGAAAGAGAAGGGAGGAGGGAGGGAGGTGGATGCAAGGATAGGGGGAGGGAGGAGGGAGGACGGAGGAGGGATGACGGAGGAGGGAGGACGGAAGACGGAGAACAGAGGACGGACGACCGACCACGGACGACGGACGACGGACGACCCTTGACAGAGGAGGGAGGAGGGAGGAGGGAGGAGGGAGGAGGGGAGAGGAATGAGGGAGGAGGGGGGGGAGAGGAGGAAGGAGGGGGTAGGAAGGAGGGAGGACAGAGGAGGGAGGTGGGAGGACAGAGGACGGAGGGCGGAGGACGGAGGAGGGAGGACGGAGGATGCAGGACGGCAGACCGACGACGCGCGAAGGAAGGCGGAGGATTGAGGACGGAACGGAGGAGGGAGGACTGATGAGGGAGGACGAAGGCCGGAGGAGGGAGACGGGAGGAGGGAGGAGGTCGGAAGGAGGAGGGAGGAGGACGGAGGAGGAGGGAGGAGTTGGAGGAGGAGCAGCAGGAGGAGGCAGGAGCAGTGGAGAAGAGAGGAGAGAGGAGAGGAGCGGAGAGGAGCAGAGGGGAGTTGAGAGGAGAGGAGAGGAGAGGAGAGGAGAGGAGAGGAGAGGAGAGGACGAAGGGGAGGAGAGAACAGAGGAGTGGACAGAGGAGAGGAGCAGACGGGAGTTGAGAGAGGAGAGGAGAGGAGAGGAGAGGAGAGGAGAGGAGAGGAGAGGAAGAGGAGAGGAGAAGAGGAGGAGAGGAGAAGAGGAGGAGAGGAGAAGAAGAGGGGAGGAGGAAGGGAAGAGAGCTGGAAAGGAGAGGAGAGGAGAGGAGAGGAGAGGAGGAGGAGGAGGAGGAGGAGGAGGAGGAGGATGGGCAATAGGAGGATGGGCAATAGGAGGAGGGGCATTCGGAGGAGGAGGAGGAGGAGGAAGAAAAGGAGGAGGAGGCGGAGGCGGTGGCGGGAGGGGCGGGAAGAGGGGGGGAGGACAAGCTAGGTGCGCTCGCGTCATATCTGGCATCCTACCCCTCCCTCCCATCCCTTACCATGGCGCAGATCCCCTCACTACTCGCACAGTCGGATGTCGAGCAGGGCAATGATCCCGAAAGGGTACGCGATGCATTGTAGAGCACGGCATGGCATGGCGTAGAAGAGCACCGCGAAGCGTAGTATCAACCTAGTATTGCATTGCATGCCGTGGCATGGCACGGGAAATGACGCCAGCGCTGTAGCGGGAGCACGAGTCGAAACGAGCGGAAGCGCGGAAATGAGGCCCGCGCTGCAGCGGGAGCACGATTCGGAACGAGTGGAAGCACGCCGGAATCGGTCCGGGAGGCTTCCCGGGCGCCGGAAGCAGAAATTCAGCATTTTCAAAAGAAAAATGTGTATTGGAATGTCCTTTTTTCGGCGCCGCCTCGGAACTCGATTTTCTGGCGCCGGCCGGAACCGGCTCCAGACCCGGCCCGAGCGCCGGCCCGGGCGCCGGCTCGGGCGTGCAGGCGCCGGCGGAAATGATGCCAGCGCTGCAGCGGGAGCACGATTCTGAACGAGCGAGGCCCGAAAATGAGGCCGGCGCCTCAGCGAGATCAGCATTTTGGAAAAATGCAGGCGACAACCCAACTCCGGGGAAACTTGTCTGTAAAAAAACAGTACGCGGGGGGGGGGTCGGCTACTCCCAAGCCGTCATCAGGGGAAGAGGGAGAGTAGTATTAATATTGAGTAATTGTCAAGCAAGGCGCTTCCACGCCATATTTTACATTCGATCCCTCCATCTCATCCCTTCCTATTGCGCTGGTGTGCTCGCTATCCGCGGATGCGTGTCATTTCCTACTTGGAACTCCAAAACAGAGCCCATCATAGTTTGCGCAATCGGACACGGGGGAGCTGCGCACAGAGGAGGAGCAGGAGGAGGAGGAGGACGAGGAGGAGGAGGAGGAGGAGAATCAGCAGGAGGAGGATGAGGCTGGTGAGCAGGAGGGCGAGCAGGAGGAAAAATATTTGGATGAGCAAGGAGGAGGACGAGGACGATTCGCAGCAGTGGAAGGAGTGGGAGGAGCATGTAAAACCAGAGGAAGGCGGAGGTGGATACATTCGGGAGGCAATAACGGTGAAAAAGGACTCGGATCCGGAAAATTGGTCAGCGCTGGGCCGAGGGCGCCATTCTGAACGACGGGAGCCAAGCTCCGATCCGAACATGAGGCCCCCGCTGCAGCGGGGTTACCATTTTGAAACACCGGAAACATTCTGATTATTATAACACACCTGAACATTCTGATTATTATAACACACCTGAACAAAAAAAATCGGCCCAATATTGCGTGTAGGAAGTACTACGCGGAGGGGGGCCAGGGATATTCTGGACGGGGAGTGTTGATGTTGTGAAATTGTGGAGGAGGACGAGGACGAGGGATGGCGGACGTGGAAGGGAGAGCACGGAAGAGCAGCAGCAGCAGCAGCAGCAGCAGCGGCAGAGACACGAGCAGGATGTCCATCACAGGAGCACGAGGAGAAAGGAGGAAGAGCAGGTCTCAGCAGTATTTCGAGGAGGAGGAGGATAAGGACGATAAGGAGAAGGGGGAGCAGGAGCATCCGACGGGCAGGATGAGAGGAGCGTGATGGAAATGATTAGTGGCGCCTCAGACCCGAAGACGTTGAAAGCAGCGCAGACTACTGAGAGTGAGCAGTCCGAGGCTTCATTTTCACACGCAGCCCAATCGCTGTCGGGGCTGGCATGCCGTCGTGCTGCCCGGCCCCAAAACTCGGCAATCCAATCAGGATCACACGCACGGAGTCCATGGCATATTATCACAAGTTGCTTCTGTTGTTCGGCAGCAGAACGGAAAGGAGGGACAAGGAGGGGTGATAAGGGCTGGAAGGAGGAGGAGGGCGGCGAAGGAGGAGCAGGATGAAGAGGGCGGAGGGAGAAGGAGACGGTGCAGTAGTCAGAGATGGAGGAAGAGGAGGAGGAGGAGGAGGAGGAGGAGGAGGAGGAGGAGGAGGAGGAGGGAACACGAGGACGTGGAGGGGACTCCTCTCCTTGCCCTCACGTGCCCACTTCTGCCTCAGCCTCCCTCGAGGTCGGCCCCCCTGGACCTGTCCTGGAGAGTGCAGCCAGACGGGGGCTCCGAAGCGAGTCCAGCCAGGGCGCCGAGGGCCCCCCCCCCTGCAAGCGGACAATGCCCAAAGCACTCCCCTTGTCGTGAGGGCCGCTTCGCGTGCCGGCCCACCGTGCCCGGCCGCCTCCCTGTACGGCGGTGCGGCTCGTCGGCAGAAGTGGTCCGACGACGTGGGAGGTCGCCCTCCTCCTCCCCCTCCTTCTCCTCCTCCTCCTCCTCCTCCTCCTCCTCCTCCTCCTCCTCCCCTTCCTCCTCCTCCTCCTCCTCCTCCTCCTCCTCCTCCTCCTCCTCCTCCTCCTCCTCCTCGGGTGCGACACCGCGCCCCTCGCGTCGGATGGGCGCGGAACCGCGCTGCCCTTTGCTGCTCGTTCCTCCTCCCTCTCCTCCCCATCCTCGCCCCCTTCCCAGACGTGCGATATCTTGATTTGTCCAGCACGGGCTCCCTGGAAGTCCCGAGCCTTTCCCCGGGGCCAGCTCTTCATCGCGAGTCGGTTGTTGACGGTCCCGGGGCCCAGTGAGGGCTCCTGGTGGTCGAAAATGGTCAGAATTCGTTTCATAATTTTGGGTTTCCAGCTCGAGGATGTTTGGGTCCTCCTCTCCCTCCTCGTCCCCCTGCGTCTCGTCCAGGAGTGGCCCGTGGGAGCTGGAGACTGCGGGCGGCCCCCCCTCCCCACCCGGCAAGGCCGCAGACCTCAGGAAGGCGTACGAGAGCGCGGCATCCGAGCTGGCGCGGGAGCACAACAGGACGGAGGAGCTCGAGGCCGCTTCCTTCTTGCCCGAGGAGGAGGAGGAGGAGGAGGAGGAGGAGGAGGAGGAGGAGGAGGAGGAGGAGGAGGAGGAGGAGGAGGAGGAGGAGAGGAGAAGGAAGAGGAGATGGAGGAGGAGGAGGAGGAGGAGGAGGACGAGGAGGAGGAGGAGGAGGAGGAGGAGGAGGACCAGGAGGAGGAGGGGAAGGAGGGGGGGAGTAGGTAGAGGAGGAGGGGTAGGAATATGATTAGGATGGGAGGAGGAGGTGGAGGAGGACGGGGATCAGGAGCTATGGCGCCATGGCGGAGACGTGGCTCCCAGGTGCTATCCTGGCCACCTCACCACAAGCACCTCGGAACATTCATTCTCGATTTTGGTGGGAGGCCGCGCCCGAGACGATTCAATGCCTCGAGCCCTTTACGGGTGGCTGCTGACAGAGCTCACGGAACCTCCTGATGCTGCCCACAGTGAAGCACGCGCAGTTTGGAAAAAAAGCAAGCCATTGAGAATCAATGTTACATGAGCCTCACGAAATTACGTGGCTAGTTGATGGGACGACGGGTCATTTTCGGCGGCCCCAGGACCATCGGCAGCCAGCCGATTCTCCTCAGGGGGAGGGGCAACACGCAGGACTAGGCCGCATAAGGGCCAGGCCAACAAGCAGACAGCACGCCCCTCACAGGGAACCGCGCAGAACAAATGCGACCCTTCATTCCAGTTCGCAAACGGACTGGGGAGTGCCCTCCGAACATACCACGCTCAAGACGAATGTGGGCGCTGGTGCGCGCGGTTCGGGCTCGCCCATGCTCATGCCCAACCCCGTCCCGCACTCTCTCTCTCTCTCTCTCTCTTTCTCTCGGCGGCAAGTTTGCGTTGGATACAGTCTAGCCTTTTTTCCCTACCTAGGCTCTGCCTAGAGGGTTCTTACCCTCTTTCTTAAAGGGGCCGGGCAGTGGAACGCGCCCGGGGCGGTTCCCCCGGCATCCGCCCCGCGGTTCCCCCAGTTACGTCCTTAGTTTTGTTCATCTCATCTTAGCTTAGCCTAGCTTAACTTAGCTTAGCTTAGCTTAACCCAGCTTAGCTTAGCCTAGCATAGCCCAGCCTAGCTTAGCTTAGCTTTGCTTGGCCGAGCTTAGCCTAGCCTAGCTTAGCTTAGCTTAGCTTGGCTTAGCTCAGCTTAACGCAGCGCAGCGCAGCATTAGCATTAGCATTAGCATAGCATAGCATAGCATAGCATGTCATAGCATAGTATATCATAGCGCAGCATTTCATAGCGCAGCACAGCATAGCATAGCATAGCATATCATAGCATAGCACAGCATATCATAGCATAACATCGTTTAGCTTATCATAGCACAGTGCAGCATAGCATAGCATAGCATAGCATAGCGCAGCATAGCATAGCATAGTATAGTATAGCGCAGCATAGCATAGCATAGCGCAGCATAGCATAGCATAGCGCAGCATAGCATAGCATGGCATAGCATAGCATAGCATAGCATAGCATAGCGCAGCACAGCATATCATAGCATAGCATAGCATAGCGCAGCATAGCAGGTAAGTGTAGGTGTATATGTGGATGTGGATGTAGGTGTAGATGTAGATGTAGATGTAGGTGCAGGTGTAGATGTGGATGTAGATGTACATGTATGTGTACCTGTAGGTGTAGATGTAGGTGCAGATGTAGATGTAGATGTGAGTGCAGTTGCAGATGTAGATGTAGATGTAGCTGCATGTGTACATGTAGATGTAGCTGCAGGTGTAGATGTGGATGCAGGTCTAGATGCAGATGTAGGTATTAAGCTGTACTACTACTACTACTACTACTACTACTACTACTACTACTACTACTACTAGTAGTACTACTACTAC
>CAUYUJ010000001.1:2679558-2717058 GCA_963575745.1 Prorocentrum cordatum | reverse complement strand
CGCCGCCGAGAGCAACAAGCCCCTGCTCGCTGCTGTGGAGAACCTCCGAGCCCTGGTTCAAGCCCACACCGAGACCCTCGAGGCCGATGTGCGCAAGGTCGCCACACCGCAGCTGGACTCCCTGTCGCGCAGGCTGCAGGCCCAGATCGACCAGCAGAAGGGCGTCATCGACGCCCACACTTCCAGCATCGCCAAACACGACCAGGACCTCGTGGACATCCGTCGGGAGATGGCCGAGCTCAGGAAAGAACTCGCTCTCGCTGAGGCTCGTCCTCGCCCCCAGTCTCAAGTACCCGCTGGCTTCAACCGCGACATTGACACGACCATGGTGGTGGCTATCTCCCAGCGCCCCTCGTCATTGGAAAGTGTTCGTGAGGTGCTGGCTCCCTGGCTGTCCTCCATCGGTTTTGAGAGTGCCAACAACGACTACCAGATCGCTGCCAAAGGCACGGTCCCATGCAAGCGATTCGAGATCAAGTTCAAGGGCCCCGTCGGGGTCGCTTCCCGCAAGGTCGACCGTGTCCTTGCCAACTTACGCGAAGGCAAAGAATGGAAATAATTTTGGACTACCCCGCCTGGAGATGTGCACTGCCGCATCCACCTCGGCCCCGACAAGAGCCCCAAGCAGATCAAGCAGGATATCGTCCTCCGTCGAGCGCGCAGACTGGTGGAAGAGGCTTACCTTGGTAAGCGGCTCTACTCCGACCGTGAGCGTGGCGCCCTGCTGGTTGGCTGGGACAAGGCCATGCAGATCGAGGTCGCCTCGGGGGGCGCCCCCCCCGTCATCTACTGGGACATCCCGAAGCTCGAGCACAACCACATGGACGTCGCCCGCCTCCGCGAGGCGACCAAGGAGATCTCCCACCCAGTCGAGACCAGCCAGTGGTCTCTTTAGCGCGTGCCCCCTCTTTCGCTCCTCCTCGCCGTCTTCTTCCTCATCGGCGAGACCGCTTCGCTTTGTCTCCTGGAACGCCAGGGCGCTCTTGCAAGCTGGAGGAGAGAACGCAGATCTGAAGCGCCAGTACCTCATCAAGCTCCGCCTGTCTGAGACGGCCCTCTCCCTCCAGGAGGTCCACCAGGATCATCGCCAACTTGTCTCTTTCCTGGGCACAGTGGCACGTGATCTTACTGTGCGTTCTGGCTTTTGTGACGCTGACGCTGGCGGCAGCATCCGTGGGGGCGTCGCAGTCGTACTTCCTCCCCTCCATCCTGGTGCTGTCGCCCATCCGCCTGTCCCTCTCGTTCCTGGGCGCGTTCTTCGGGTTGATATATCTTTGGGAGATGTGTGCCTTCAGGTGTACAACGTGCACAGTCATGGTCTTTCTTTGGCAGAAGTCGCTCGTGTTGCACGAGATATCCGTGCTGCTCGGGCTGCGTCTGAGCGGGCACCAGACTCGCGCATGGTCGCGGTCAATGGCGACTTCAATTTTTCCCCGCACGAGTCCGTCCTGCTGCATATGCCCGCAGCGGCTGCGCGGCGGAGCGCGCGGCAGCACCACGCCCGCGCTCCGCAGTGGCGGGATGCTCTTGCCCCGCTGCTTGAGATTGAAAGTGACGCCCCATCGCGCTATGAGCGTGCTGAGAATGCTGAATCGTCCATCGATCGATTCTTTTGCCCGCTTTCGGGATGGCAGATGTGTCAACTTGTGGTTCAGGCGTCGACTGTCGATTCGGCTGCGTTAGTGTCGGGCAGATGCGTCTCGGACCATGCCGCCGTGCTGATCTCTCTCGCCTCCAGGGCTCCCTGGGTTCTGGGCGAGCGAGCCATTCCCAAGCGCATCTTCCACGAGCCAGCGTTCAAGCAGCGCCTCGAGGGCCTCATCAAAGCCTCCGACTGGTCCCAGATGTCCCCGCCCGTCAAGCTCGAGCACTACAAAAAGCTGCTGAAAATCGCCTCTGCCGAAGTTCGGGATCGTCTCTTCCGTGCTCGCCCTCATCATCCCCGCACCCTTCTCCAGCTTGCACGAGCACTGGCACGAGTTGTCTGGCGTCAAGACGTTCCACTTGCACGCCGCCTTCAGGAATCACATCGCGTGGCTGTGGACATGATCGTTGCGCGGGCTGGCAAGGTTGAGCTGATGCACCCTCCTTCGTTCCATGCCTGGGTCGATGAGATCCAGTCTGATGCGGCGGCCGCCGCCATGGAGGAATTGGAAGCCCGCCGTCGTCGTCTGGGGGACCGTGCTCAAATCAGACTTCAGATCAGAGCCTTGGAGCGCAGAGCGAGATTGTGGTCACCTCTGAATCGTCGGGTCTCTCTCTCGCGTGTTCGTCTTGCGAGCGGCGAGACTGTCTCCGACCCGCCCCAGCGGTTGACGGCCCTCACCGACTACTGGGGCCCCATTTTCAGGAAGAAGCCTTGGGATGAAGACGCTGCTCGCCCCTACCTCCATCGTCTCCTGCCCCGTGCTGATGATCTTCATCTCCCCCCACATTCCCGTGCCATGCTCCGTGCTGCTATTCGTGGCGCTCAACATTCCGCTCCTGGCCCCGACGCTTTTCCACATGCTGCGTGGCAGGCTCACCCAATTATTGCTGTGGAGGTTCTCTGGGTGCTCTCGAGTGGATCGGAGATGGCCAGTTCCTGTTCGCCTCTGCATCGGACACTATTCAGATCTTCCTGCCGAAAAATGTCACTGACAACGAGTTGCAATCAGGGGGCTGCGAGCGGGCCCCAGACAAAGTTCGTGTCCTCGGTCTTAGGAATTGTGACATCAAGCTCATCTCTGCGACGATGAATCGTGCTGTTCGCCCTGCCCTGGACCTCATCCCCTCTTGCCAGCGCGGGTTCATCCCCCGCCGCAACTTCGGTGAGAATATCATCGAGCTCGACGCCTCGGCCAGGATGCTCTCGGTCATTCCCCATGGTTCCCTGGATATCCCGCTCTTGTACTCCCTGGACTTCGGCCAGGCCTTCCCGTCCCTGAACCAAGGCTTCATGACCCTCGCTCTTCGGACTCTCGGGCTCCCTGATCGTTTCCTCGGCTTCGTCGCTTTCCTGTGCGCTGCGATCGACGGGGTTGCTATGGTGCAGGGGACTCTGGAACATGTTTATTGGATTGACAGCGGCATCATTCAGGGCTGCGCTCTCTCGGGTTCGTCATTTGCGTTCAGTACGGCTGCCTTCCTCTCTGAGCTGGTCCAAGTGGTTGAGCTTCCCTTGTCTGGCCTCGTGCGGGCCTGTGCGGACGACATTGGGGGCGCGCTCTCCGCGATTGCCGACCTCGTTCGTGTCTTCGGGGTGATGTCCAAGGCCTCTGGCATGGCCAACCTCGCGTTGAAGGCCGGCAAGTGCAAGGCGGTCCCTCTCTGCGGGCCCTTCTCCCCCGAGCTCGCCACCCGCGTCCTCCAGGAGATCTCCTACTGGGTCCCCGAGTGGTCCTCCTTTGAGGTGGTCGACTGTCTGCTCTACCTGGGCATCTGGTTGGGTCCTGGGGCCGCTCCCGATCGTTCGTGGGCCGACCCGCTCACCAAGCTGCGTTTGCGGGCTCAAGCTATTGGCCGTGGCACCACTCACGCCAGCCAGTCCGCCCAGTTATACAATTCCCGTGCTGTTACTACTCTCTCGTACGTTGCACAGTTCTCCTGGATCCCGCGCTCGGTCCTTCAACCCGAGCTGGCAGTGCTGGCCCAAGTATTTCGTCTTCCTCTCGGCACCTTCGGTCTCGACGCGTGGGTGCAGCTGGAGAGGTGGGGGGCGCCCAGGGCCATCCGATGGGCGCACTTGGCTGTGGCATCCATCACGCAGAGACCTTGTGCGTTCGGATGCATGCAGCGATTCGACCCCCTCCGTCACTATGCGAGATGCCCACCCATGCACCGTGCTCTCAGACGGGCCTTGGCACGTCCTTTCCCGCTCGAATGGTTTTCTCGCTGGGGTCTGGCGTCTCCGTCGTTCTCCTCGTTCTCGCTGCTCACGGCCGCGTACAACATGTACAACGAGGCCCGCACCATCCGTGAGTGGCCGCTCTCTGCACAGCAGATCCACGCCTGCGCTCTGGCGGGAGTGAGGGCGATGCGTCTCGCGCACCCATCTCGTGCGTCGGAGGAGGAACGAGCTTCACTTGCTCCCCACTGGCATCCTCGTGTGCCCCGACCTGCAAGCTCCTCCTCAAGTTCATCTTCGTCGCCGAGTTATTCCTCCTCCTCTTCTTGCAGTGCGACCATGCCCCCGCTTTCGGCGACGTCTGGATCATCATCTCCCTGCTCCTCGCAGGATGCGGACGACTCGGACGACCTCGTCATGCTCGACTTCCGTCCTGATGCGGTGGTGCATGCTGTCAGAACGCCAAGTCCTGCCAGGGGGTGCCCCTCGAACCCGCCCGAGCAGGCATCTGGAGCAAATTGCGACGAGCTGGCTCGGTCTCTTCCCGTCTTTGGTGCTGAAGGCGTCAGATCGCAAAGTCCTGGTGGCGGGTGCTCCTCGAGCCCGCCTTCCCAGGCTCCTCGAGTAAATTTCGAGGCGCGGCCTTTCCCCTCCGTCGGTGTCAGATCGCAAAGTCCTGGCCGTGGGTGCTCCTCGAGCCCGCCGCCCCAGGCTCGAGTAAATTGCGAGGCGCTGCCATCCAGCTCTGTGGTGTCGATTGCGGTCGGCCGCTCGCTTCACGGACTGTCAACGGCGCCTATGGCCTTGTCTTCCCCGCGCCCGCCCTGCTCATCGATTCCGGCTACTCTGACGTCGTCGATTGCCCCGACCGCTCCATGGGTGGCGGCCTCCTCCTCGCGGATTGCCTCCTGCTGTGCTCCCTCGGCGTCTCCGTGCTCCCAGAGGCTATATCCTGCCTCTCCCAGTACCGCGGCGGGATCGCTTTCCCGTCATGAGCCCCCAGTCGAGAACATTTTCTCTTTTCATCCTGTCATCTCGCCTCTCTTGCACGTGCATCCTGCGCCTATATTAGAGCGAGCTTCCATCTCCTCTCTCCCTTCGTCCCTCGCTCCGTTGAGCTCTGCCCCTGCCTCTGCTTGCCCCCCGCCTGCCCCCCCTCCCTCCGCGTTTGTGCCTTCCCTGTTTCCCGCCGTCACCCCGTCGCCCGACCCATCGAGTGACCACGCCTCTCTGAATTTTCCCCACGGTCTCAGGATTGACCCACCCACCCGAATCTCGTGCACCCCAGCTGCTGGGCGCACTCGCCGCTATATCTTTTCGACCGCCCCCATCTCTTCCCCGTCCCCTCCTCCGCTCGAGACTGCCTTGCTGTTGCCCTCTGCCGTCTCGCCTGTCCTCCTCCCCCTCCGCCAGCCGCGGCTCCCGCCGCCACCGCTCTCCTCTCACCAGCCTCTGATTGAAACTATGTCTCGGCCGCTGGCCGCCCCGTCGGCAACGACGCCGACCTGTGCAGCTGCTTCGTCCAGGCCCGCCCCCGCACGACCCGCCTCGCCTCTCGTCGGCCTCGGTGTCGACAAGGCGCGGTCGCCCCGTGGCTAGCGCGGCTGACGAACCCCTCGGCACGCTGGGCTCCTCCTCCTCCTCCTCCTCCTCCTCCTCCTGCTCCTCCTCCTCCCCTCTCCTCCTCCTCCTCCTCCTCCTCCCCCTCCTCCTCCTCCTGCTCTTCCTCATTATCCTCATCATCACAGCATACTCATCACCGCCTCTCATTTCATGTTCGACGCTCGACTCCTTCTCAGGCTCTACCTTCTCCTGCTCCTCCTCGGCTTCTTTCCTACCCACCGTGGTGCCGACGCAACACCTACACCGACTGCGACTGTCCCGCGCTCCCAAGTCGCTGCGCCGCGTCCGCTCGCGGTAGCCCGTCTTCCCCGAGCAGGAACGGGGTAGGAAGGAAACCGATTTGCAGCGAACTTTGGGGGGAGGCAGAAAACGAGGGTGGATTAGAGTCAAGGCGCTGAAAGAAGCAGAGCCTTGGGCCCAGGAGGCCTCTGGTTTTCGGGCCGTTCCTTGGATCTAGAGCGTTGAACTTCTTCGTGGCTGAGGCTGAAAAAGCCCCTCCGTCCCGTGTTCAGTATTTCTTCTGGTAGGACGATGATAGTAGGTCGCCGTGGTTTTGGTGACCAGTGTTGGAGGCGCGGCACCCCTTGGCGGTCTCTTCTGTCTGGGCTGGGTGCAGAAGAACACCTGCACTTCCAGTGCGTGTCAGCCGGCCGCTACGTAGAAATTGCCGCGCTGAAATCGTGGCACCTACGTGGGTTGCCGAGATGCGAAAGAGCGTGTTCTACCGCTGCTGGGCTGCTGGCGGAACACCGGGGGGTCAGTGGGGTTTCCCAGCCCGTCCCCCCCCCCCCCCTCGAAAACCGGGGAGGGTCACTACCGGTTCGAATCCCACCCCCCTCGAGAACCGGGGGGGGGTCAGGTTCGACCCCCCCCCTCCCTTCGCCGCCGGTAAACAATTCCCGCTCCTCGGGACAGTTGGACATTAGCGGGGATACTGGGACAGTGATGGGGAAGGTGGTGGTGGGGACAGTTGTGTGGGGACAGTGGGACAGTGGTGCGGACAGTGGTGGGGACGGTGGTGGTGAGAGGACAGTGGCGAGGGGACAGCGGGACAGCGGCGGGGACAGTGGGACAGTGGTGGGAATCGTAGTGGTGGGGACAGTGGTGAAAGCGGTGGTGAGGACTGTGGTGGGACAGTAGTACAGTGGGGAGAGTGGTGGGGACAGTGGGACAGTGGTGGGGACAGTGGGGATAGTGGAACAGCACAGTGGCACTGCGGCGGGGACAGTGAGGACAGTTTGACAGTGGTGGGAACAGTGGGGACAGTGGGACAGTGGTGTGGACCGTGGGGGAAGTGGGGAGAGTGGGACCGTGGTGGGACAATGGTGGGGAGAGTGGGGACAGTGAGACACTGATGGGGGGGGGCACTGGTGGGAACAGCGGGAACAATGGTGTGAACAGTGGGGACAGTGGGACAGTGGTGGGGACTGTGGGACAGTGGTGGGGACGGTGGTGGTGGGGACAGTGGTGTGGGGACAGGGGGGATGTGGTGGGGACAGTGGGACAGTGGTGTTGACAGTGGTGGTGGGGACAGTGGTGAGGGCGGTTGCGAGGATGGTGGTGGAACGATGGGACAGAGGTACAGTGGTGACATTGGTGGGGACAGTGGGGGCAGTGGTGGGGACAGTGGGACAGCTCAGAGGGACAGCCGTGGGGACAGTGGGGACAGTGGGACAGTGGGGACAGTTGGGATAGTGGGGAGTGTGGGACAGTGGTGGGAAAAGTGGTGGGGACAATGAGCACAGTGCGACAGTGGTGGGGGCAATGGTGGGGGCAGTGGGGACGGTGGTGGGAACAGTGGCGACAGAGGTGGCGGGGACAGTGGTGCTGGGACAGCAGTGGGGGATGTGGTGCGGACGGTGGTGGGGACCCGGGAGTCGTTTGCCGGCGGTGAGTGGGGGGGGGGTTCGAACCGGTAGTGACCCCTCCCGGTTATCTGGAGAGGGTTGGGGGGGTTCGAACCGGTAGTTATCACCCCCGGTTTTCTGGAGGGGGGGGGGTCGAACCGATAGTACCCCCCCTCAGTTTTCCGGAGGGGGAGCGGGGGGGTTAGGGGCGGGGCGGTTTTGCGAGGGGAGGGGGGGGGCGGTCCAGCAGGGGGGGCGGGTTCCAGAGGAAGAGGGGGAGAAAAAATCCGCAGTAAAGCGGCGGTGGATCGCTCTCTCTCCAAAATGCTGATCGTATGTGGGGTCATTGGATTCCTCGCACGCGGCTCTCGTGGCTGCCGTACGTGCGGTCGCGTACCCACGGGTGTAGCAGTTGGCATTGGTGCAATTGTTTGCGTCTCTTCGGTAGCGTCAGATCCATGGATGTCGAACGCTCCGAATGCTGGCGCGCTTCCTTTATCAGCACGGGGTTGCACTCGGTCTGCAAGCTCGGTAGGCCGATTGTGCGCTTGCTCCCCGAGACGCCCTTTAGCAGCCGTTTTGACAGTAGGGTCTTGGTTGAATCATGGCTGTATGCTCGAGCAGGACCATGTCGATCTCGTCGTAGTCTCACACCTCGGCCTGAGGATGGTACTGGCCGTCGACGTGGCCAGTCGTACAGGGCCTTGACAAGCTCGCGCTTGAGGTAGATCTCTCAGTACGATAACTTGCTGTGCGGTCGCCTCGATCCACAGCGTGGAAGCCGATCTCCTCCAGGTGAGGGATGTGTTCCCACGTAGACGTAGCATCCCAGGTTGATATAGCATTTGTCGTCCAGCTCGGTAGCCGCCCCCTTACGACCGTCGTGTCGTACCGGGTCGCCTTCCGCAGTGTTTTCTTCATGCAGATGTGGCGCTCGCGGTGGGACTTGAGGAAGCGGCGCACGCACCCGCGGATCTCGTATGTATGGGATTGGTGGAAGTCTGCTCCGCTGTCACGTACCCTAGTGGGCAGTTGTGCCTGAAAGTCCCAGGCACCTGGAGTGTCGTTTGGCATATGCCCTGGCCACACGGCGGCTCCTTTTTACAGCCCTCAGTGGGCTTCCTCTTTGTATCTTCCCACGTCCTCGTCGATGAGGGCACTGTGGATCCAGATGTTCGGGGTCGCCGTGGTCGATGTAGCCCCCTTCAGGTAAGTTGGTAAGCCTTTCAGTTTCGCAGGGGCATCTCATGTTTGAGCCTACCAGGGAGGGCTGAAGTAATAAGCACACTGCCGCCCAACAGTGCCCAGTAGTACCAGAGTCGACGGACCGCCAATGGTAACGCGTAGGAGGTACGAGAAGCTTGCACCCTCGGCTGTACTTGAGAACTTGATATCCCCTCGTACACATGGAAACTCAGAGGCAGGTCGAGCCCACAGCGTACAACCATCCTGCAGCGTCAGGAGATAAACCACTGTTTGGCATGACACCGCTGCCCCCTCATATTCCCAGGTGTACAGCCCCCGATGGTGATGGTGTCTTACCCACTGTACCGTAGCAGACACAAGTGCCGATTGAGCATCTGTAATCAGTGCATGACGCATCTTTGGTTTGCGTCAGGTAGGTGCGTAAGGTATCAAGGTAGGGCGGAGACTGGCCTGGGCGGCTCGGCATGTGAACGCGATCTCGAGGTGGAGTTTCTAATGATGCACAAGCTTTCCATATTTACTAGCCCTCCAACATGTGGTGCCAGCTCTTGTCGTTCAGCCTGGAGCCGACCGACGCCACGGCACAGGCTCTTGCAACGATGGCCAATCCAGCATGTTGTGTGGTTGTACTCCAGGTCCGTAAACAAACGTTTTAATAACCGATTGTATCCCTTCTTTTTCGGCTGTCCAGTCATCGTTCGATTCCGGGGTAGCTCGTGGATGCCGGTTCGATGGGCTGCGTTGGGCAATCGCGCGCTGGCGTCGGGCAGTCGCGCGGGTGGACGTCGCTCAGCATCTCGGGGGCAGCTTTTGAGGTGGGCGAGCAAAGCCGATTGCTTTTCGCCAAGGAAAAAAAAAAGTACCACGCGCGTCTGTACGGGCGTAGGGCCCATCTTTCACCTTCACGAGGTCTTTTGTGGAAATTCATGGTTGGCCGGGTATGTCGTGGTAGTCCTGGCGTGGTCTGTTTTCGTCGTTGGCACGCAGTGGTGCAATTCTCGGTGCGCCTATGTAGGTGGCCCACCGGCAGGTATGATAGCTGGTCCGGCGTCCTCGACACAGTTTGGATATCTATTCGCGTCGTGGCGGCAGGTACCTCCTCAGGAAAGCCACGCGGAGGTTGCTCTACGTTGTCCGAAGCCGCGATGTGATTGGCATGGTGGATGGCACGGATGGTATTGCAATCGTTGTTCCGCCTTGGGCATGCGCATGCAACGTAGTTTGGTCGGTGTCCTGTTCTTGGCTCCAACGATTCATCAGTCACTAGTGGAAGCTCTGTGGCGTCGCGCGCGCGGGGCCTTGAGTGCGTTCCTCCGTGTTACATGTTTCCAGATTGAGGCGCACCTCGGCTTCCGCGCGGTGATGACGCGTGTTCCAAGGCTGTTCGTTTTCCCCAGATAGCCGCTTCAAGCACACAGGTTATCGCAATGCTGGGCCGCTTCCGACACGGACATGGGCCCTCGTTTCGGCGTCATGTTGTTTGCGCCCCCGCGGTCCCACCTTATCTCGCAATCTGTTCAGTTCACCGTTTCGATGATTTGGTAATTTGTTCCACCTGGATCCCTTCCACGGCCCGCACGGTGGCCCCGTGCGCGCGTGGTCACATCTCCCCCCCTCAATATTCATAAGTGATATCCATTACGTTTCGGCTTCTCGTTGGTGCACATGGCCAACGCATATTTCGGCCACGTCTGGGCTGACGACCTTGACCGGGTATCGGGGTTCAAATTCTTAGGTGCAAGGACAAATCTCGGTGTCTTCTACAGCCCGACATACATCTGCGTGGGCGGTATGCTTTTGTTCACGGGCATGGTTTGCCTACCTTGGCGATGCATTCGGCATTGTCGTTCTGGTCTCTGTCCTTAAATCCCAGCGCTTTGCGACGCTGCCCGACTGGGGGGAGTTGGCCTCCAGGCAGTAGTTGTAGTGGGTGGGTGGCTGGATACCAGCGCGCAGAATCAATGGCTTTTCGGCCTTGGGCTCGCCGCGTCCTTCACCGAGCAGCCTCGCTCGTTGCCCCCCCCCCCCATCCGCCTCGGCCGTGCCCCTCGCCATCGCCCCCCAGCCGACTCGGCGCAGCTCGACGCCGAAGGCCCGACCCCGTGTCATCAGATGGGGGCGAGCGAAACGCCGGGGCGCCAAAGTGCGACACGTCGAGGCGCTAAAGTTCGAGCCAGCTGGAAGTCCGCGCCCCCCCCTTTCAAATGGCTTCGAAACAGGCTCATCGACAGTAATTGCGCGACCAGCAAGAGAACTCATTCCCCGCGCTGCTCAGGTCGCCCGTCAGCAGGGCCCGCCAGACGACTCCAGAGCGTCGCCAGGTTGAAGGATGGGCTTGTCGCAGCCCATCAGTCAGGGGCACTTCCTCCGGCAGATTCTGCGGCGGGAGCCCCATCCGGGGGCGCAGCGGCGCAGCCGACCGGGCCGTCGATTCGGGCGCCCAGGACCTCGACCGCGCCATCGCGGCGGAGCGCAGCAGCGAGTTTCCCGAAACTGCCAAATCTTGGGCACCCCAGGTCCAAACGTCGCGCCAGGCCGGCGTCGGCTGCGCCCGCAGATGGACAGGGAACCTCGACTCTTGGAAACCTGCCACTACCTGTGGCAAGGGCCGCTGGACAGGCAGACCTTTCGGCGGGAGAAATGTTGCAAGCTTCCGCCAAAAGCTCCCCCCCGAGACAGCCTCGACGCGGGATGGAGCCCACTCGAGACACTTCCTGCCGATCACAGTGCAGCAGGCTGATCCGATCACTAACCTGTTGCTCATGATAAAGAAGCTCGGAACGCTGCCTTCGCCCATCCGAGCCATCGCGTTTGTCCTCGTCCTTGGGCACAAACAGCAGGATCCGAAAGCGTTGATGCCAGCTGCGCGATCGATCGGCACGGCGGTAGGTCTGCGCAGAACGCGGGCCCGAGCACATCAATCAGCGGCTCGCGAGTGGGAAAGGCAGCGCCGCGGACCCATTCTTGCCCATCCAGTAGGACAGTCGAGTGTAGAGCTCGCTTTCGCGCAGTAAAGCCTCGAGAGCGATTCCTAAAACAAGCGACACGATAAGCTGCTGTATTGCATGGCCCTCTACGACATCAGCAGCTGTTGCGAACGTGTTAACGGATCGAAGCTAGCTACAAGGGCTCTCAAAAACGGGATCCTTGCCTCCCTCCTCAGGAATATGTCTGGCGTTTATGCGAATCCAAGGTTCGCGGCCTTCCAGAACCTTGCAATGCACGTGGGGTGCATTAAATCCGGGATGGCCGCGGGATGAGAGTTTGCTACTTATCTCATACAGATGCACACCATAGACCCCGTGGGCTCCTGGACCCATCAGGGCCCCCAGCGTGGACCTCAACGCGTTCGCGCGCGACCTCCTGCTCGAGCGCCAGGCGGCCAAGATGGGCGAAGTTGTTTCAAGCCTTGGCAGGGGCTCTCGGGACCCCCCGGCCCGCGCCCAGCGGGAATTGGGCGGCAACGCGGCGCCCAATGAGACCCGCCGAGAAAGTTGCCCCAGGGGGAATTGCGAGGCAGGGCAGGAACCGACCTCGACGTCTCGGGCCACGCCCACGGCTGCGAGACAGCTGCCGCCCTCCCCGGGCGCCGCTGGAGGAAGGGCAGGTTGAGGAAGACGAGGATGGACAAGATGAAGACGAGGATGAGAATGTCGGGTGCTATAAGGGGCGCCTGGAGGAGAGACTTATATACATATAAAACAGCAGAATGTTTGTGGCGACCGAGTCTGGGCGCGGAGTAGCAGGCCCGGGCGATGCCCAGCTGGCAATCGCCAAGCGAGAGCATGTAAAGCTAGCGGGCCCCGAGTGCGCCGCGCGCCGCCGCGCCCCCAGCTTTCTATCTGCGGGGGACCCCGGCTGGAAGTTAGCGACGGGGCCAGCCCTAGTTCGGCATGGCGTCGTTTGGGCCCCGGCCGCGCCGACCCTGCGGGCCCGCGGCGAGGCCTTCAAGGGCCAACCTCCCCCCCCTTAGGGGAGCGCGAGGGGCCCCATGTGGCGTCTTGCTCTTTCTCCTCGCAGCGGATCGGATGGCCCTTCGCCGCGCCTCTTGCGTTCCAGAGGAGATCGGGGCAGCGGCGCCCCCTCACTTGTTTCTCGCCCGGTAAGGTCCGCAGTCGAGCGGGTGCATTTTAGACTTCCACGGAGAGCTGCCAATCGTGCACTCTTGTGCCCGCGCGCCCTTCAGGATGCTCGGCTCAGCCATGCCGCGATGTGATGCGGTTTTGCTGCCTATGCGCCGTTTGGCGCCTGGCTGCCGTCTGTCTGTCGCGGAGGTTCACGCGAGCCGAGTGCGTTAAGCAAATCACAGGGCAAGCGGCGCCCGAGCTACACCGCGCAGGTTCGCTAGACCCCTGGGGCTGCGACCGAGGTTCTGGCCAGCGCTCGCTTCGCCGAGCGCGAGAGAGGCGGGCCCCCCCCCCGCGTTCCTGGCCCGAGGCCGCTGGACCAGAGCCGGAGCTGAAGCTGCGGGCCGCGGCCTCGTCACACAGTGGGGGCCCATGCCAAGAAGCGCCCCGTTTGCCTGCAGGGCTGGGTTTCTTTGGGTTTCGATGGTTTCGGACCACGAGAAGCCTTCCGCAAGAAGCCCAACCCTGAGACCCTCGGGCGCGCCCGTTGATTTTTGGCGCGGGAACGTCGCGCTTCCCGCGGCAGAAACGTCGAAGCCCAAGAAGCCCAGGGCACCCTGGAGGCAAGCAGGGCGTTTCTTGGCATGGGCCTCCACTGCGCGACCTTGCCAAATCTTGCGCGGGCGGTGCCCAGTCTGATTGCCTCCGGCACAGACTGTTTGGCCGCCCTTTTTCTGAACCAGACAGAGTCAACGCCCATGCCCCACATGAGTTGCAGTTGCCGCAGAACCATCGTCGGGGGCCTCGTGCTCGGCTCGTGGTTTCAGGTTTCCCCCGAGCTTTGCCTCGGCGCCCCCCCTTTCTGGGGCGGGACTGGGCCAGTGCCAGCTCTGGCGCGCCGACCTTGGAGTTTCCCCGGAAAGGGGCCTTCGCTGGGCCCGTCTATGTAATTGGCATCTGCGATCGTTTTCTTTGCCCAGCCTACCACGCTGCAGACTGGTCGGTAGTCTTCATGAGGAACGGGGGCACGCGCGGCATTCTCTCTTGTCAAATCGGGGATCTACACGTTCGAAGCTGGAGTCGCGGAAATGCCGGCCATCGTCGGCGCTTGCGGCATGTCGCCCCTGGCCACCGCAGTGCGCGCTGACTACCTCGGCGTCCTCCAGCTCTTTTCGACCCCAGGGTGCCCGTGGAAGAACGCGCGCGTTGGTTTGAAGATCCCGGCGGGCAAGTGCACCGCCCCGCCGTCTGCCTGTCTCGAGAAGGTTAAAGCACAAGCACATCAGGATCTAGCAGCTGAATTTTCCAACGAGCTAGCTGGACAGCATGCCCTAGGTAACGGCCAAGCTTGACGAGCCTTCGACCTCCGATCTGGAGAATTTCAGAGCAGATCGCAGCCTTTTGAGATGCTTTCCGTTCTACGTTGCCAGATCTTTGCCCAGATGGCCAGCACTAGCTCCGAGGGCGGCCCCCCCAAAAGGCTGAAGGAGCCAGAGCGGTGCCTGAATCCTTCCATGGGGGCCGCGTCGGCCACCTCTGCTTGGAACCCTGGGGCCGACGCCTCCCTCCTCCGAGGCCTCTCTCGTCGGGCTCCTCCCCCTCCGTCCCAGGAGGCCCCCCGCGCTTGGGAACCCATTGATGTGGAACGCGAGCCACGAATCAATCCCAGTGTTTCATACGCAGAGAGGAGGTGTGTCAAGGGCATCGCAAGGAACGGCCTCCCTTGCCCAGACTGCCCGAGGTAGCAACGCTTGTGCTCTGACTGCCAAGGCCATCAGATTCCAACACCCCCAAAAGCGCCGCCTTTTCTCTGAATGCCCGGAGGGGCCCAGAGTAACAAAGCTGGTGCTCTGATTGCCAAGGCCTTCGGATTCCAACACCCCAAAAGAGTGGAGCCTTTGCCGAAATGGTCTTCCGACCGCTCGTGCCCCTCGACCAATTTTAACGCCAGTCCCTCCGAGCGCTGGCCGCCCGCGACAGCAGTCGCGAGGTTGCAGTGTGGCCGCCACTCCTCCACAATGGGTCTGCTGAAAGGGCCCCACGAGGGCCGCACGGATTTCGCAATCGGCAGCATCGCGCAGCTGTCTCGGCGTGAGCGTGCCGAGGACGCCACGAACCTCCGAAGCCAAGCGCTGGTCCTCCTCTTTCTCCTTCCCTTCCGCTTCTTCCATCCTACAGGTTTTCAGTTCCTTCTCTCTCTTCCCCTCTGTTCTCCCCCTCCTCCCCATTCCGGTTCTCACCCTCCTCCTCCATCCCCGCTCACTTCCCCATCTTGCTTCTCTTGCTCTGTGTCTCCCTCTCTCTCTCTCTTTCTCTTTTTCTCTCGTTCTCTCTCGTTCTCACTTTCTCCATTCGTCCTCCTCCTCATCAGGGTAGGACGGGATGGTGGGGGGGTGGGCGGGCAGGAGGCAGGCACAGAGGGGAGGTGAGGGGGAGATGGAGGGAAGCGGAGGGAGGGAGGGATGGGATAGGAGGGAGGGAGGGAGGGGAGGGGGAGACGGGATGGGGGCAGGAGAAGACGGAAGTGTCGGGCGCCAGGGGGGGGCAGGGAAAGCTCGGGGAGGGGGGGCGGGGCGGGGCGCATTTGGCGAGAGGGAAGGGCGGGAGGGGGTACGGTAGGTTTGCGTCGTGTCGACCAGCGGCGACCCCGCCGCCGACGTTCAAGGTTGAACGCCGACGGCGACCCAGAATCGGTCGATGTTGAACGATTGGACGTTGCGGCAGCGGCCGATCGTTCAAGGTTGAACGATCCCTGCGGTGTCAGAAACCAACGCCGGGGTCGGCACGACACGAACCTGCCGTATGCCGGGAGGGGAAGGGTGGGCGGCAGTGATGGCTCTGGGGACGGGCAGTGGGGCAGGGGCGGAGGGAATGGGAGAGCAGGGGGAGAAGACACCTGAGACAGAAGGGGCAGGGAGAGGAGAGGGGAAAAAATGACGGGGATGGTGAGGGGATGGAGAACGCTTCCTCCAATATGTGATTGGTCGTTGCTCAAATTGCACGTGGTTCCCTCGCCCTTTCTTCACGAGAAGCCTTCATCCGTGAGCCGAGGCGGAACTGAAGCAGCAGAAGACGAAGGCTGAGGCGGAACTAAACCAGCAGAGAAGGCCCCCGCCTGTTCGCCGCGCGCCAACATTATCGACCTGCTTGCGCGCCTGTTCCCCTTGCTCCCGCCGCTTCTTACAATTTCTCTCCGTAGTACGGCGCCTTGTTCTTTATCATTAGTTTCCGTGCCATTCGTCGTACTATTAAGTTTAGTCAGCGTGCGATTGGTATTCTTATTGGTAGAGTTACCAATACTATTACGAACATGTGTATAACTACTATTCGTAGTAGCCGTTTTGTTTGTAATCTGTTTATTAATAGACGTTATAGCTTGATTACTAGTTTTATCCATATTATTAATGGTAATAGTAGTAGTGGTAGTAGTTGGAATTGTGATTACAGTTCGTCGTCGTGGTAGTAGTAGAAGTCCTAGTCGTAGGTAGCAGTAGCATTAGCAGTAATAGTAGTAATAGTGGTAGCAGTAGTAGTAGCAGTCGTAGTAGTAGTAGTAGTAGTAGTAGTAGTAGTAGTAGTAGTAGTAGTAGTAGTGGTAGTGGTAGTGGTAGTGGTAGCAGTAGTAGTAGTAGTAGTAGTAGTAGCAATCGTAGTAGTAGTAGTAGTAGTAGTAGTAGTAGTAGTAGTAGTAGTACTCGTGGTAGTCGTAGTCGTAGTAGCCGTGGTAGTCGTAGTAGTAGTAGTAGTAGTTGTAGTAGTAGTAGTGGCCGGAGAAGTCGAATAAGTAAAATTAGTAGTAGTAGTAGCCGCAGTAGTATTATTATTATGATTAGTAGTAGTAGTAGTAGTAGTAGTAGTAGTAGTAGTAGTAGGAGTAGGAGTAGGAGTAGGAGTAGGAGTAGGAGTAGGCGTGGGAGTAGGAGTAGTATTAGTAGTAGCCGTCGTCGTCGTAGTAGCAGTCGTAGTAGTCGTCGTCGTCGTAGTAGTGGTAGTAGTAGTAGTTGTAGTAGTAGTAGTAGTAGTAGTAATAGTAGTAGTAGTAGTAGTAGGAGTAGGAGTAGTAGGAGCAGTTGGAGTAGTAGTCGTAGTGGTAGTGGTAGTAGGAGTAGGAGTGCGCGTAGTAGTAGTAGTAGTAGTAGTAGTAGTAGTAGTAGTAAGCATCGTAGTAGTAGTAGTAGTAGTAGTAGTAGTAGAAGAAGTAGTATTAGTAGTAGTAGTAGTAGTAGTAGTAGTAGTGGTAGTAGTAGTAGTAGTAGTAGTAGTATAGTATAGTAGTAGTAGTAGTTGTTGTAGTAGTAGTAGTAGTAGTAGCAGCAGTAGTAGTAGTAGTAGTAGTAGTAGTAGTAGCAGCAGTAGTAGTAGTAGTAGTAGTAGTAGTAGTAGTAGTAGTAGTAGTAGTAGTAGTAGTAGGAGTAGTAGTAGGAGTAGTAGGAGTAGTAGGAGTAGTAGGAGTCGTAGGAGTAGAAGGAGTAGTAGTAGTAGTGTCGTCCTCCCCCTCCTCCTCCCCCCCCTGTTCCTCCTCCTCTTCCTCTTTCGTTTGAATGCAACATTCATGCCTCTGAAAGTGACAGCTTGCTCCAACAGCCAGAGGCGCACTGAGGGCAAACAAATTGCCTGTAATTATAAAAGCGGGATGAATTCGTCGATATCGACCGAGACACCCCTCGTATCGGGGTGCAGTCCTTTTCGGAGCCGTCTCAAGTTTCTGAAACCTGTCTCCGTGGGGGGCCCGCACTTGCGGGACAAACCCAGGACCTTTTCATCGCTAGAATAAAACTTGCACGACATGCACAAGTACAGGTGGCCATTGTCACTGCAAGGGAAGGCAATGACTCGATGGCCTAGTCTCTCCAACAGACCCTGGTCCAAACGGGATTGCCCAGGGCACGTTCCTCCCAGCGGCTTGGCCTTCGCACGGGAACCGCGCAGACACACACGACACCGCCAGGAGGAACCTTGTTGAGACCAGTCGTGGACGAGCTCTAAAATGGGGGCCTTTGAGTCGAGCAGCGGAGGGCCGCGCAACAGACCTCGAAACTCCAACTTCGGCCAAAGTGGCAAGAGCTCCGCTCCCGCAAGCAAGATCGCCCTTGATACTAGAATCTGGTGATCGAGGGCCTCCTGCTCCGTTGGGGACATGGAGGGGTGCTGCTTTGCACCCTCCTTCGCGTAGACGTCGGCGAAGAAGTTCCCTCTTCGCACGAATCTCTCGTGCGAGGAGAGCCCTTCCTCGTCCGCATCTTTGTGGGCCTCAACCTTATCTAAGGAGACTAGGTTGGTGCCGAAGTAGTGCCTAGCTTGAATGATCTGGCCCGCATACTGCCGCCTGGCGCTGACGCCGTCGGCAGCTCCAAGGTTCATTAAATGAACCACATTAGCACAATCAGAATAACACAGGGCAGGGCCTTCGGTTTGCACAGCGGTCCAGGCCAGGGCCCCAAACTCGGCACCCTGGGGCGTCTGAGGCCACGGGGCCCACAGAGGACCGTTCAAAACCCCGAGGCGCTCACCCGAGCATGAAACCATGACAACAGCCCAGCCAGCCCTAGAGAGTTCACACACTACATGACGATGGCACGAGCCATCCATGAAGAGGTGCCCCCAGAGCCCCGCGGAGGGAGGAATAGAGGGAGCAGCAGCAAGGTCCCCAGGGTCAGGAAGAACATCGACGAACCATTCCAGGCTATTACCTCCTTCAGTGAGTGGCGGTGGGGCATAATCTCCAGGATGTTTGACGGCACCGTGCAAGTACAGACACATGTCGACATGATCTGCACCTAGCTCCAACGCTTCATTCTGAATACTTTTGTCAAGCACCGCTTCCCTCACAGACTACACAGACGGGCACACGACGAGCCTGTGGAAGAGGGTGTCGCGGTCCTTGCCGCACAGCGCGCACTTGTCAGAAAAGTCTTACCCTGCAGCTGCCACATCGCTTGCCGTCCAGCAAGCTCTCGTGGCCTGAGCTCGGATCCAACCTTTGGTTTTGCTAGAAACCTTCCTGGAAGACATCAGCTGTTTGACCACGTCCCAGCAAAGTCTGAAACCACAACCGTATTTGTCCCCCGACTCCCTTTCAAGACCCCGAAGATGAGCTTCCTTACAGTAAAGCTTGACAAGCTTAGGGGACGACAGGGTCAAGGAGATTTCGCGGCCAAAGTCGTCAACAAAGGCGCAAAAATTGGGCATGGTCCAGCCCAGCCTGTACAAGGTCATACGCAGGGCAGAAATCGGCCCAGCCACTTTGGACCACGAGTGGTCATCCGACGCAAAGACAGCGCTCCAGCCGTCCCTTAGTTCGGCCCAGCTCAACGTCCAGGGAAACCCATGAGTGTGCAGGGTCCAGACCTCCTTGGCCCAGCGGATGACAGGCGCGCAACAGCCCCTCCAAGTAGGGTCATCCGAGAGAAGACACAAGACACTGAGGGACCTGCCCTGGGCTCTGGGCTTAACCGTCGACATGGCCATCCTTCTGAGATTAAGAAGCTCCCTGCCCGAAATCCCATACAAGTCAGAGCCGTACACGGCTCCCGCCATCGGTCCCGCCGCGAAGACCTTCAAACACTTGCGGTCCAGGACCTGATGGAGGCCCTTCAGCTTTTTGGTCTTCCTCAGAGCAGCCGCAGCTCTAGATTTCAATTTGGCCGAGCGCCCTTTGGAGCGAACAGGTCTGCCCGCAGTGAAATCGGAACCCAGATTGGTAACCCGAGAGCAGGCTGGTCCAACAAGAGGCCCCAAGGCCTCAGTGAGTTTTCTGGAAACATCGGGGGAGTTGCTGATCATTCCCACTATGTCCATGGCCAGCTTGCACTCGAGCGTCGCCGTGATGGCTCGGTGGAGCGTCTTGGCTCCCGCCGTGAGGCTGGCAACTACAACCTTAGCAGGTCCCGTGCAGCTGGGACTAAGGTCATCGACGTAGGCGTCGAAGTCGGTCAAAGCTCCTGGGCCCTTGGGAACCGAAGCGAGGGCCTCATCGAAAGCCTGCATGGCAAAAACGCGAATGAGGCTGGTCGCAAAAGAACAACCCGCCACCAGACCTTTGGAAACGAAATAAGGGCCCTGGATGATGCCCCCGAGGGCCAGAAAGCGAGCACACGAATACGCCCTGATGGCCAGTCTCGCCAGAGGTAACGGGAAATGAAAGTGCACGCACTGCTGCCATAGGTACCTCAGATTAATGTGCTCATAGTACTTCCTGAGATCCCAGAAAATGGAAGCCGACACCTCTCTCTTGCGAGTGCCCGCTTCAGCCCTGAAAGCCTGCCTCCAAACAACATCCCCCGCTCCTCTGTTGGCCCCAGCAGCCCAGTACTTTCTGGGGTAGGTGAGCTCCCACTGAAGAGCCTCCTGACGACGGGCGCGACCCCAAAGGCGGTACAGGCTCGGGAAGACCCCAATGGGTCTGAACCCACCCGTCGGCTTGGCCAACAAGGCCATCAGAACCCACGAGAGCTGCTTGGGCAACTCGCCAGTGGCTTCCCAAACAGCAAACCACAGGGCCAGGGCATGCAAAGCCTCATCGGGGAGAAGACTAAAATGCCGACAGTGGAATCCATCAACGCTCGCCGCCGAGGAGGAACGATACTTTTTGGAAAAAATCGGAGCTCGGCAGGCTCTAAAATGCGCCCATGGGGCAAAAGGTCATGGCCCACACCAATGCCTTTGTCATTGCCCCAAATAGACGCAAACTTGTCGCCTTCGGCCTGCAGTAAAGACACTGGGTCGCAAACGATGGTACCACATCTGGATAAGGTGGTGGAGGGTTTCCAGGGTTCAGGGTCTTTGATGGCCCTCTGAGCGTTGCGACCACCAGCATCAATGCCCGTACGCACCCACTCTGGCCACTCTAGCCGCGAGGCATTCGCAGCGGTGACCCTAGCAGCGGCGACGGCTTGAGCTACCTGATCGATCAGGTCGTCCAGATCAGAGCCGAGCTCAGGATCCAGCACAGGAGAAAAGGCGCATCTAGCTAGGGCCGCACTGGCCTTGAAGAGCGAGTGGAACTCAGAGCTCTCCTGCGCCGCCACGGCCGACGGAGGCTGGAGGATCGAGTTGAGCACCTGTCGCCCAGCCTCCTGCAAGACCGAATCCGAGAGATAGCACCTAACTGCACGAAGCTGATTACACAGCCAGGAGATAGACCGTAAACCTGGATCGTTCTCACGCCCCGCTGGGCGGAGCACAGACTTCCAGAAAACCTGGGGCCGCTTGCCCCTAGTCCCCAAAACCTTGAGATCGGCCCCCAGGAAGTTGGCAAGGTCTTTTTCCGCAGCATCAGCCCAAAACTTGTATCCGATGCTCAAAAGCCTGCGCGCTTTTTCCCCATCCCCGTTCGAGACCGCCCCAAACGCTTCTTCGGCCAAACCAAGCGCAGCACTCCAGTCGCCAGACTTGGGCGCAGGGCCAACAGGAGGGAGCACGGGCAACGAAGGGGGCTGGCGGAAGGCAAGAACCTTGAGATCGCCCAGGGAGCTGTGAAAACGAAGCGACACTGGGCGATGTGGAGTGATGCTGGAGTCACCTTCAACATAGACACTCTTGAGACAGAGGCTGAGAGCCTCCGACACAACGAAAAAATCAAACCGAACAGGAGGGCCCCTGCTGGGGAAGTGGGTGTGACCTTCAGGAACAATCGTACTGGCCCTAAGCTTCTTGCCAAACCCGGAAGCTTCGATGACCTCGGGACCCATGTTCCAATCGGCCCCCACGATAAACTCACAACCCACGGAGTCTAAAAATTCCCCGACAACCCTCAACGTTTCTCTAGTGGAATCCGAGAGACCTTCACTGTGGACCAAGTAGAGGCTGCAGACACAAAACGGGGCACAACCAGGAACGTGAACCATGGTGGCGATAGCTCGACCAGGAACGAGAACAGAATTCGCAGCAGCTTCGAAAAGCCCAAGTCCATCTCGAACACAGACGCAAACTCCCGACGAGACGCCACCTCCCTCTCCAAGCAGTCCTGACGCCCACAGCGTTTTCCATCCCAGAAACTTGGACGACTTCGAAGCCTGGTCCAGCGCACAGGGATCTTTAAGCCGATGTTCCTGAGCGATAACCACATGCGAACTGGCCGAGGAAAGAAAGTTCTTGAGGGTGCCCCAGGAGTTGGCGTTCACTGTAGTCACGAGAAGACCCTCGTCAAGCCTGATGCAGCCATCGGCAGCACCCTGGGCAGCTGGCGTGGGGGCTGAGGTCTCTGGAAGCCGTTCGTCATCTGGGACGGGCCTCATGCAGGACCAGGCCCTGGCGGAGCTGGCACCAGGAAAAAGGGCATCGGATTGCGGCAATCGTGCGACTGGAGAACCTTCACGCAGAGCTTCGCCAGCCTTCACGCAATGCTGCTTCACGTCCGCACCGGGCAGAGGCAGAGAGGAAATGCGAGAGGCTCCTGGGCTGTCTGGGGGCACCCGAATTTCAGCACAGGAGAGCGGGGCGTCGAACGAGCCCCCGAGATGGCAAAACCCAAACAAACACCTTAAACGCTTGGAGAGACGAACCCCAGAGGCCTGAGACCTGGAGCCTATCACAGACACTCTCGAGGCTAAAAAATTAAAAAGATCCCAGGAGGGTTTCAAACCTGGGTCCCCGCCCTCAGATTCCTGCCCCCCGCCGCCTCTAAGACGCAGCAGGGGGCTCAGAGTCCTTGAGAGCCTGGTCGGCCTTGGCTCGAATGTCCTCTTGCAGAGCAGCCGAGGCCTGGCCAGCCTCGGCCGTCCCCGCAGCTGACGCAGCGGCCTTGGCACCCTCAGAAGGCGCCCCTGCTCCAGCCCCAGCCGCGGCAGCAGCATCCTCAGGATAACCTCCGACAACCTCACCCTCCGTGGTCTTCCGCTTTTTAGCCACCACACGAAGTCGATGAGCTTCATGCTGTTCACGAAGAGCCTTGGCATGCGATGCGACCTGGGCGAAGAGGTCCCTGGCCAACTTGGTGGCGCCAGACGAGAGGTCCCCCTTCCTTTTCTGGAACTGCTCGAGGTCGGCCACGTCCACATCATTGTCCGTCGTGAGATCCTCCAGCATGTGGCTGCAGTCGATGATCTTGGCAAAATCCACATCGCCTGCCACCAAATCCTCGAGCTTGAAAGAAATCGACTGAGTCCGCTCCCCCGTGGGCTGAGGGGGCCCTTGCAAGGCCGCCAGCGTCTGCTTGTAGTCCAAATCCGCCTGGTCGAGATGAACACGAAGCGAACGTAGCGAAGCTTCCGCTTCGACGAGCTGTTCCCGAAGCCTCGTGACACGGCCCAGCTGCTGCTCCATTTGCTTCTCCAGCTTGCGCACCATGGAGTGAGCCTGCTGCATACGCGTGTGGTCCGAGACAACCACGGGCTTTGCTGCCGCTTCCAGATGCTTCGCCATGTCAAGGTACTTGGCAGCCGCTCCAACATCACCCGCCTTCTGGAGCGATTCGCCCAAGGCCTTGGCCTCGGACGCAGTGATGGCAGGCACTGGTCCCACAGGAAGAGGAGGGGGGCCTCCTGCTGCTCCGCCAGCACGCTCATCTCCTTGACGGGCCAGCACATCCCACATCGTCTGGTCGCCTCCGAAGTAGCCCTTGCCTCTGCTCTTGCCACTGGGCCCACGGCCTCCCCCTTTGCCCCCGAAGTTCTGAAAGACGGGCCCCTTGCCGCTGAAGCCGTTCCCGAACCAGAAGCCAGGGGGGCCAGCTGTGGCCCAGCGACCACCAGCTGGTGGCCCATCACCATGAAGCAGACGAGGGAGAGGGTGAGCACAGTGCTTGCAATGCGAGGCATTGACGCTGCTCTTCTTGCAACCGCAGGATGGGCAGGCGAAGCTCGAGACTTGAGCCTGGCCGCGGCGACCTCTCGCAATAGACCATCCCTCGCCATCACCCTGCGGCTTGACCCAGGGCGCATGCGGGAAAGGGGCTGGCACCATCGGGACGTGATGCCGAAGGGAATGCCCCAACAGGAGCTCACAAAACTCGCCAGAAGTCCTCGTCTGACCAGGCAAACGAGGGGCACTGTGGGGGCCGCTGCTCCCCATTGCCAGTAAGGTCAGGTCCTGTGCCAAAACGGCTCCGGACTTGAGCCAAAATGGCTACGGACCTCCTCTTCCTCCTCCTCGTCGTCCTCCTCCTCCTCCCCCTCCTCCTGCTCCTCCCCCCCCCTCCTCCTCCCTTTCCTTCTCCTCCTCCTCTTCCTCCTCCTCCTCCCCAACCTCCTCCTCCATTCCTTTTCCTGATAGATAACTCCTCCCTGTCGCGCCCCGAGGCCGGCGGAACGGGCGAGCCAGGCGTTTCGGTCGAGCCTTCCTCGCCTCCTGCGACCCTGATGCTTACAAGTTGGCAGCGCTTGCACAGGTGGAAGGCGGGTCGTTTTCAAAATGTGGGTCTCCTCTCGGTTCCGCGCACATTCGTTTTAAAATGTGCGAGAGCTGAACGGATTGAGGGCGGGTTGTGTTCATGATGCGGTCCCACCTTTGCGCCGCGCGCATTCCGTACATAAGTTTGCAAGAGCTTATTGGATTGATGGCGGGTCGTTTTCAACATGCGGTTCTCGCCTTAGCGCCGCGCGCATTCGTTTGCAAAGCTGCAGGAGCCTAGCGGGTTGAGGGCGGGCTGTTTTCAAAACGAGGCCTTCGTATGGGCGCCGCGCGCATTGGTTTTACAACATCGCAAGTGTTTCGCGGATTGAGGGCGGGCCGTTCTTTAAAAGTGGTTCTCGCATTCGGGCCGCGCGCAATTGTTTTGCAAGTAACAAGATTTCGCGGACTGAAGGCGGGTCGGTGTCAAAATGTTGTTCTCGCCTAAGCTCCGCGCGAGCTCGTTCCAAACAAAATGCGAGAGCTTCAAGGATTGCGAGCAGGTCGTTTTCAACATGTGGTTTTCGCCTTAGCGCCCCGCATATTCTTTGTGCAAAATTGCCCGAGTTTCACTGATTGAGGGCGGGTCGCTTTCAACATATGGCTCTCGCTGTAGCTCCGCACGCGCTCGTCTTAAACAATTGTAAGAGTTCCATTTGTTTTCATGGCTAACGCAGCGGGCACGGTGTTTAGGAACGTTTGTGGAGCATCAGGGCGCAATCGTTGCGTTGATTCGCGGTGCTGAAGCCCTGGGAACGGCGTTCTTGCGTGATTCCGGATCCCCAAGGCGCAGCAGTCAGGTTCACTCGTGGTGTTGAAGTCCTGAGAATGGCGCTTTGGCGCGCCTCAAGATGTTCACGCGGTTGCCCCCCGACGGGGCAATTCCATCGGTTGAAATAACCCTTCGTTGGGGTCTGTGAAAAGGGATCTTGGAAGGGGAGGGCGTGTAATTCAAAATCGGCGTTTTGGGTTTACACTGGCCCTCCTCCACTCCCCCCTCCCCCTAGCTAGTGAACGACGGCATGGCCCCTGATTGTTTTAACGCCTGTGCTGCCGCATTTCTACCGAATGGCGATGGCCCCGCTGGCGATATCGTTTCCCGTCAGCCTGCCTGCGCGCGCCCGTTGTCTCTATCGAGTTGCGACAACAAGCTGCTCAGCTCCGCCCTTGCCGCCCCACTGGCGAAAGTCGCGGAGGATAAGGCTAGCGGGGCCCAGAGGGGTTCATGAAAGGAATGCAACTCCTGGATCGCAGTCTGGAGGTCGACGCTAACCTGGCTATCTGGTCTGGAATGTGTGTCTGTAAAAATGCAGGGTCGGCCATGTTCGACCTGTCAGCCGCGTTCCCTTCCGTCCATCATGTTCTTTCTATGGGCTGTCTCGAGGGCCTTGGGCATCCCCGGGCTTAGTATCTCTGCGGTCCAGGCGTTATATGCTGACTGCATGATGTAGGGGGTATTTCATGGCTCCCAGAAGCGCCCCATCATGGTTGGGGACGGCATTCAGGGGGAGGAGAAGGTGGAGGAGGAGGAGGAGGAGGAGGAGGAGGAGGAGGAGGAGGAGGAGGGAGGAGGAGGAGGAGGAGGAGGAGGAGGAGGAGCAGGGCTGCCCGTTGAACGGCATCCTCGTCTTCAGCATCTGCTTTGACCCTGTTCGCCGCCGCCTCCGGCAGCTTGCCCACCTCTGCGCCGCTCGTGCCAGATGCGTTCGCCGGTGATCTCAGAGCCACTGGCGTTGACTTGATCACCGTCTTACCTAGCATGTTGCGCATCCTTAAGTGGGAAGCTTTGGTCGTCGTCGTCGTCGTCGTTGTCGTCGTCGGACGGCGACCAACGGCGGCGGCGACGGCGACGACGGCGACGACGAGGCCAACGGCGGCAGCCACGGCGACAGCGCTGCGGGGGGGCGGCGCCGCTCGAGCACGCGCCACGCGGAGCACCGCCTGCCGCGGAGCATGGGCGACGCTGGTCGTGGGAAAGGTGTCATCCTTAATCCTGAGGAGTGCCAGCTGGCGTTCCCTCGCCTTCGAGGCCCTTCGTGATGCGGTTGGGCGTTGCAAGCGAGCGGGGGTCCGAGATCGGCGCTTCGTTGTCACGCAGTGTGGTTGGCACCTCGGGGCTGGAGTTGGGGCGGGAAGCAGAGGGCGGCCCTGGGCCCCCGCCCGGGTGCGGTCGAAGATAGGAGCTTGTCTAGGCCTCCTAGGTGGGGTCGGAGCAGATGGGGTCGAAGGAGCGCGCCGCATCGCCGATGCATCGCCGATGCGGCTCGATGTGGAGCCCGATTTGCTTCGCGTCGACGTCGCCGATTCATCGCTGACGTCGACGATGCATCGCTGGTGCATCGCCGATGCATCGCCGATGCATCGCCGATGTATCGTCGATGCGGCGCCATCCTCCGACCCCACCTACTCCGACCCCATCTAGGAGGCCTCTAGCTTGGGGATCAAGAGCATGAAGCAGGGCCCGTCGGTTGGCCTCGGTGCTTTCGACACTCCCGCTATCCCTACGGTCAAGACGCCGAGCCTTCACTCCGTGCCCCAGGGAAGCCATATCATATCTGTTGTCTGGAGGGAACGCGTACCCGGGATGCAGGCGAGGAGCTGGAGCGTGTCCTTGGCAACGGCAGCAGCATGTCGGGGAGGACCTGTATGCTAAGGGAAGTTCTGTTTATCCCAGCATGTTTCGCGGGGTTCTTGTTTTCTTTCCACCCGCGTCACACCCGCATCTTCTCCTCACCCCTCCTCATCCTCCTTCTCGGCACATGTGCACACCATACATGCAGCACATGTACACAGCACGCATGTACACCACGCGCAGGTAGGAGTGGCAGGCGTGACACTTCCTAGCGCTCGCGTGCATCAGGCGATCTGACATCCACATGCAGACAGCCGCACACCTGGAGTGCCCATTGACTGCATCATACTCAACTCCCTCCTCTCCATCTCCTTCTCCTTCTCCTTCTCATCTGCAATAGCGCTGACAGCACATACGCACAGCAGACATACAGCACATGTACGCAGCACACACACCACGCAGGTAAGAGTGGCAAGCGTGACACTTCCTAGATCTCGTGTGAAATGGTGAAGTGGAACGCCCTGACTCTGGAGTGGTCCCACTGTGGTCAGGCGCAGTGCACATTCTATGAATGCCGCGATCAGTCAGCTCTTCCTGGCGCCCGGGAGTACAGCGAAGTCGGCCCCACGTCCGAAAACCATTCGGAGGGCGTAGGATTCATCATTCATTCGAGAATATGCTCAAAGGAGCCCGCCGCCATCGTCGCGGCGAGGAGAGAAGCCTAGGATTGGATCCACCCCAGTCTCTGCCGTCTCTGCCTCTTCCTCTGCTCCTCCTCCGCCCCTCCGGCCTGCCCCCCCCCTCTTTCCTTGGATCCGCTCTTGAGCGCGGGAGAGTGGCGTTTCAAGGAGAATGGAACCCCCCATGTGCGAAACGTCGAGGACGAGGAGTCACAGGGAGGGCCGGTGGCGGAGGCCGTGGCCGACGACCCCTTTTGCTCCGTGCCTGATCTCTGTTGTGCGCGATTGTGTTGAATCGAATGTACATGCGTAGTTCTTGCTGAGAGAGACTGTCTCTCAAATTTTCTTGGGCACAGAATTTGTTCAGTCAGCCCCCCCCTCCATGTGCTGCTTGCTTCTTCTCGCCTGCCACTCTTCCGCGGCTGTGCCCTCTGCAGGTTCTGCGTGTGCTCTCCTGTTCCGTGGCCTCTCCCCTCCTCCCGCCCGGCGTTCTTTCCTCCGTCGTTCCCCTTTCGTTGTCCCCTCTGCTGGGGTCCGGCTGTGTGTCCTGCGCTGCGGTCGGGGAGTCCCCAATCGATCGTTGGGGTGGGGACCCCGGCCCTTCTCGACACCGACGTTGGCGTATTGCCCATACGCGCCCTGCCTCCACCTCCTTCTAATGCCCAGCTGACAGGGACATGTGCAGTTACGCCGCCGCCGCCGCCGCCTCGCCATCCTCACCATCATCCTCATGATGTTGACTCATCCCCCCCAATTGTCCTCCTCAATCCCCTCCTCCCCATCCCCCTTCCGCCACGCTTCCTCGCCTCGTCATTCTCGCCCTCCTCGTCGTCCTTTCCTCCCCGTCCCCCCTCGTGCCTCTGCTCCTGCCCCTGCGTCCACTCCTCATGATCCCGACCGTGCGTCAGCTCGTGCTCCCGATGGCCCTCCTTCCTCCGACGTTTCGTCCTCGGCCTCCTTCCTGCCGTCGCAGAGGATAGGAAAGGGGCTCGCGGCGGCCAGGTCGGTGTCGATGCTCGGCGCCGAGATCTCGCGGGAGCAGCACTCCCTGGCGGAGCAGAAGGCGCCTCGCCCGGCCGCGTGCCATGGAGCGGGCCCCCGCCGCTGGGCACGCGGTCTTGCTTGGCCGCGGGAGCAGGGAGCAGCGTCATCCTCCTGGTCCTGAGTCGGGCCTGTCCCTCTGCAGGGGGAGTATTCCAAAGAAGTCAAAATAATCAGGGGACGATGTTTTGATTACCTATACGACCACCCTGCGGGTGATAAGGAGGTTGGGGGGGGGGAGGGGGCCAGCAATGGACAACAGTGGTGATTGTTGTTCTGACGATGCCAGTGGAGATTGTTGCGTTGCCGCTCGCTCTTGGGAGCCTTGGTGTCGAGTTGTTTAGTTCCCCCCCCCCCGGGAACTAATGACATAATATTTTTGTTTGTTCATTTTACAAGGGCTTGGGGGGCCGTCTGGGCGCGTCTTTTGGACCTCTTGGGGGGCTCCTGGGGGCCTCTTGGGGGGCTCTTGGGGGCCTCTTGGGTGCCTCTTGGGAGCCTTTCGGTGCATTTCGATTTGCATTTCGATGTTCATCTCACTATCGGTCTCACTATCGATCCCACGATCGATCTCACGATCGACCTTACTATCGATCTCACTCGATCGATCTCACTATCGGTCTCACTCGATCGATTTCACTGTCGATCTCACTGTCGATCTCGTTTTCGATCCCACTATCGATCTCACTATCGATATCACTCCATCGATCTCACTATCGATCTCACTATCGATATCACTCCATCGATCTCACTATCGATCTCACTATAGATCTCTCTATCGATCCCACTCGATCGATCTCACTATCGATCTTACTCAATCGATCTCACCATAGATCCCACTTTCGCTCTCACTATCGATCCCACAATCGACCTCACCATCGATCTCACTCGATCGATCTCACTATCGATCTCACTATCGATTTCACAAGCGATCTCACAATCGATCTCACTATCGGTCTCACTGTCGTTTTCGCACCAGCGGGACACCAGGACACCAGCGGGACACCGGCGGGACACCGGCGGGACACCGCGCGGCCCCGTTTGCTGGTCGGGAAACATTTGGTCTGGCCGCGCCTCAGCCACAGGAGACTTACCAGGGCACCAGCGGGACACCGGCGGGACACCGCGCGGGACACTGGGCGGCCCCGTTTGCCGGGGGGGGGGGAATCATTTGGTCCGGCCGCGCCTCAGCCACAGGAGACTTCCCTCTCGTCCGCCCACGCAGCTTCGCCTCGCCCGCACGCACGGCACGCACGAACACGAAACCGAAACCGATTTCCCGGTGGGGGGCTCTCCGTTCCCTTTCGATCTCACCCCCCAACCTCCGATGTTTGCCCAAGTTGGAGTATTTGTTTAGCTACTTTTCATTTCTCGTCCAAAATCCGACTGTAGGGGGACACGCCCGACCTAATCCTAGTCCTGTACCTCCACCACCTTCCTGCTCCTCCTGCTCCAGTTCCCTCTTCCACCCTCCTTCGCCGTTTCTCCCCCTGCTCCGCCCGCTATATCCCCACGTCCCCTGCCTCAATCTCTCCTGCCCCCCCCCCATCCCCCTTGCAGCGCTGCCCTTCCCTCCCTCCTCCTTCGGAGCTTCAGGGCTGGTGGCCAGAGCGTCTGTTTGATGTACACGCTGGTCGTTGAAAGTAGGTATTTTTGGATGTATAGATCCCAATCTACTTCAAGCGCCTTCCTACTTCAAGAATCGGCACGCTTTTGCTGTGTTTTGTTATTCTCTGGGGGGGCCTGGACCCAATCAACTTAATCCGCCTTCCTACTTCATGTTTTTACCTACTTCTTCCGACCGACGTGTAGCCATCCCCACCCCCCAGCGGCCCTGGCAACCGGGAGGGGGTGATCAACTACGGTAGGTTTGCGTCGTGTCGACCAGCGGCGACCCCGACGCTGGCGTTCAACATTGAACGCCGCCGGCGACCCAGAATCGATCGATGTTGAACGATCGGACGTTGCGGCAGCGGCCGATCGTTCAAGGTTGAATGATCCCTGCGGTGTCAAAAACCAACGCTGGGGTCGGCACGACACGAACCTGCCGTAGCCATCCCCACCCCCCAGCGGCCCTGGCAACCGGGAGGGGGTGATCAACTAGGGCTCTCGATATGTCTGCCAGGATTTCGTCATCATCGGCCGCCGTCCGCCGCCGCCGCCGCCGTCGCCGCCGCCGCCGCCGTCGTCGTCGTCGTCGTCGTCGTCGTCGTCGTCGTCGTCGTCGTCGTCGTCGTCTCGTCGTCGTCTCGTCGTCGTCGTCGTCGTCTTCGTCGTCGTCGTCGTCGTGGTGGTCGTGGTCGTGGCTCCTCCGCCCTACCCCCTCGCAGTATCTCTAATCAATACACCAGCCTTCACATGATTAGGGAAAGGTTTGTCCACCAATCCAATATCAGAGCGAGGGGGCTGAACCGAACGGTCATTCACTGTCCCTGGGTGCGTGGTCGAAGTGGAATTCCGCGATGCGGATCCTTGTTGCTATTGTTGTTGTTGTTGTTGTTGTTGTTGTTGTTGTTGTGGTTGTGGTTGTGGTTGTGGTTGTGGTTGTTGTTGTTGTTGTTGTTGAACCCTCATTTCTGAAGAATAGTTAGTGTTGATCCCCCCCGTCCGGTGCACATTGTTTTTTTCCGATTGAAGTGCCCTTCCCCGGGCTCGTACCCTGTTTTTCATCAGGGAAAGTCTTGAGGGTCAAACTGTGTCGTTGGCCCCCGGTTTACAACAACAACGGCTCCCGCCTGAGACTTCCTCACCATTTAGCCAGGACCCCCGCTCCCTCCCGAGACTTCCGCGCGTTTTATTCAGGAATCGCGCTCTCGCTTGGGACCTCCTTAGAATTTATTCTCCCGGCGCTCTGGAGTCGCGCTCTCGCTGGAGACTTGCTTGCAATTTACTGAAGAATAGCGCCCTTGCGTTGGAATTTCTTGCAATTTACTTACGCGCCGCGCTGCCGACACCCAGGCACCCAGGAGTCGCGCTCACGCTGAGGACTCCCTCACAGATTACATAGGAATCCGGATCTCGCTGTCCTTCGTGGCCCCGTTGCAGCCCTTCGTGGCCCCCTCGCTTTGTTTCGTGGCCCCCTTGCAGCCCTTCGTGGCCTCCTCGCTGCCCTTCGTGGCCCCGTTGCAGCCCTTCGTGGCCCCCTCGCTGCCCTTCGTGGCCCCGTTGCAGTCCTTCGTGGCCCCCTCGCTTTGTTTCGTGGCCCCCTTGCAGCCCTTCGTGGACCCCTCGCTGCCCTTCGTGGCCCCCTTTCAGCCCTTCGTGGCCCCGTTGCAGCCCTTCGTGGCCCCCGCGCTGCCCTTCGTGGTCCCGTTGCATCCCTTCGTGGCCCCCTCGCTGCCCTTCGTGGCCCCATATATGTATGCCCTTCGTGGCCCAGTTGCTACCCTCAGTGACCCCATCGTTGCTTTCTGTGGCCCCGCATTATCTGCCCTTCGTGGCCCCCGCTCCTTCGCTCTCTTCGTGGCCCCATACGCATTCCCTTCGTGTCCCCGCTGTTGCCCTTCGTGGCCTACTTCGTGTCCTTGTGGCCCTGCTGTCGTTCTCTTTCGCTTTCGCTCGTCGTCGGCGTCGCCGTCGTCGTCGTCGTCGCCGTCGTCGTCGACGTCGTCGTCGTCGTCGTCGTGGTCGGTCCCCTGTCCGTCCCTCTTGGGGTCGGGTCGACGGTTTGCGGCCGCCCCGCCGATCAGCCCTGCCGCTGGCCAGGCCGACGGTCCGCGGCCGCCCCGCCGTTTGCCGGGGCCCGGCCTGCAGGGAAGAAAGGTATATTCTCCAAAAGGGGTTCGATCGAAAACGAAGAGGGCGGGTACCGAGGGTTTGGGAAATAGGCGTTATTGGACACTCGAGCAATAAATGGCGAACAGTATTAAACTGATTGTTAGTGTTGTTGTTGTTATTAGTACTGCTATTGTTGTTGTTGTTGTTGTTGTTGTTGGTGTTGTTGAACATTATTAATTCTAAAGAATAATTATTGTTGGGACCCCTGGTGCACGACCCCCCCGCCGCGCCTAGGCCGCAGCCTCATTTTCATCATTTTCGTGAGGAAGTCTCAGGCAAAACGGGTTGGTCCGGATCAGGTTGTGTTGTTACGATCGGTTTCCCCTTGCAAAAAATAAGCTAAAGTGGACATTTCTTGTTCTAACATAACCAAACTTCAAGAATCCCTTGCAAAAATAAGGTAAAGTGGACATTCGCGCGCGCAAGACGAAATCCTTCCAAAACCTTAGTTTTCGTAGCGATTTTAACATAAAAACATCAAAAAAAAAACCAATGGTTTTTCAAACACAAAAATGTCAAAATTTCATCCCGCGCGCTCTTGCGGATTCGTAGGAAACCCAACACTTTTTAATCATTTCTGTCAAACGGGCTTTTGCGAGCAACTTTTTCGAACTTCTGCAACAACGGTTGCGCACCTGCCAGGGCCATCATCCCTGTCAAATAATACCATGCGGGACACATTCGTTTTTTCTTCGCGCGCGCACGCCGTCGTCGTCGGCCGCGGGGCCCTGAATAGTAGCCACGGTCGTCCGCATGCCACGAAGTGAAGTGTCCGAACGTCATAGGGCGGGAAGCTGGGTGTGGGTGGTGGCGAAGAGTCGTTTGGAAATTTGGTAGAGCTTGAACCGGCCCCCCCACAAAGTGGGGGTATTGCCCGCCTCCTATGAAAACCCTGGCACTGGTGAGAACGGTGTGTCCCCACGTGCTAGTAATTGTTGTTATTGTTGTTGTTGTTGGTGTTGTTGTTGTTGCTGTTGGTGTTGTTGTTGTTGTTGTTGTTGTTGTTGTTGTTGTTGTTATTGGTGTTGTTGCTGTTGTTGCTGTTGCTGTTGTTGTTGTTGTTGTTGGTGTTGTTGTTGTTGATGAACTCTCACTTCTGAAGAATAATTGTTGTTGATCCCCCCTGTCCGGTGCCCATTGGTTTTTTCAATTGAAGTGCTTCCTCCAGGGCTCGCACCCTGTTTTTGTGACAGGGAAAGCCTTGCGGATCAGATTGCGTTGTTGGGCCCCGGACTACAACAACATCGGCTCCCGCCTGAGACTTCCTCACAATTTACTCAGGACCCCCGCTCCCGCCTGAGACTTCCTCAAAATTTACTCCGGAAGGGCGCTCCCGCTTCAGACGCTCTCACATTTTATTCAGAAGCGGCGCTCCCGCTGGAGACTTCCTTAATCAGGACCCCTGCTCCCGCCCGAGACTTCTTCATAATTTACTCAGGAATGGCGCTCTCGCTTAGGACTACCTCGCAATTTATTGCAGCATCGCGTTCTCGACGCTCAGGAACCACGCTCGCGCCAAGGACGCCCTCGCAACTTACTTAGGAATCGCGCTCTCGCTTAATATTTCCTCGCAATTTACGCAAAAATCCCGTTTGAATGTCCCGCCCGCCCGACCCGCCCGTCAGGGTCCGCCCGCCCGACCGGCGCTCCCGCCTGAGA
Organism: Prorocentrum cordatum; assembly: GCA_963575745.1. Taxonomy (NCBI): domain Eukaryota; class Dinophyceae; order Prorocentrales; family Prorocentraceae; genus Prorocentrum; species Prorocentrum cordatum. The sequence continues at coordinate 2,683,432 of CAUYUJ010000001.1, read as the reverse complement.
CGTCCGACAATGTACTCGGGACCCCCGCTCCCGCCCAACTCTTCCTTGAGGAATACGCCCTCGCCTGGGACTTCCTCGAACGTTCACACTCTTACCCTCCTGCCCCTTCCTCCCCATACAACCTCCCTCCTCCCTCCCCTCCCCCTCATATCCACCCTCCTCCTCCCTCTTCCTCTCTCCCCTCACCCTCCTCCCATAACCCTCCTCCCTCCTCTCTTCGCCCTCCCCTCTCCAGCCTCCTCCTTCCTCCCTCCTCTGTCTCTCTATCTCCCATCGTCCCCCCCCCCCCTCCTCGCCCCCTCTCTCCTGGCGTGTTCCCCTTTAGCCTCGTCCCTCCCCGTCCCTTCCTCCCACTCTCCCGCGTTCTCCCCCTTCCTCTTCTTGCAGGGCCCGCGCTAATTCCAATGGTGGGCAAAGAGATGCGTGCCCCATCCTCCGAATACTTCCCCGCCCGTTCACGCCCGCTTGTGTAAGCCCGCCCGCCCCCGCAAAAAAAAATAATCCCCCCAGAAAGGGGTACGCTCGAAGACGAAGGGGGCGGGTATCGAGGGCGTGGGTATACACGTTGCATGGTACGCGGGCAAGTAAGGGCGAACAGTCTTAACATGATTGTTGTTGTTGTTGGTGTTGGTGTTGGTGTTGGTGTTGTTGTTGTCGTTGTTGTTGTTGGTGGTGGTGTTGGTGTTGTTGTTGTTGTTGTTGTTGGTGGTGTTGGTGTTGTTGTTGTTGGTGTTGGTGCTGTTGTTGTTGTTGTTGGTGTTGGTGTTGTTGTTGTTGTTGGTGTTGTTGTTGTTGTTGTTGTTGTTTTGTGTTGTTGTTGTTGATGTTGTTGTTGTTGTTGTTGTTGTTGTTGTTGGTGTTGTTGTTGTTGTTGTTGGTGTTGGTGTTGGTGTTATTGTTGTTGTTGTTGTTGTTGCTGTTGAACATTATTTCTTCTTAAGAATAATTATTGTTGGGACCCCTGGTGCGCGACCTCTGCGCCGCGCCTAGGCCGCAGCTACATTTTCATCATTTTTTCGCGAAAGCTTCAGAAAAGTGGATTGTGTCCGGATCCGGTTGTTTTGTTGTAATCCGTTTTCCCTTGCAAAAAACACTATAAAATGACATTCTTGTTCTAATATAATCAAATTTCAAGATCCCTTGCAAAAAATAAGGTAAAGTGGACATTCGCGCGCGCAAGACGAAATCCTTCCAAAACCTTAGTTTCGTAACGATTTTAACATAAAAACGTCAAAAACCCAATGGTTTTTTAAGAAAAAATTGTCAAAATGTCCTTCCGCGCGCGCTGTCCGAATCCCACAAAACCAATGGTTTTTCAACATTTATGTTACATGAGCTCGCGCGAGCTACTTTTTCTTGTTCTAACATAATCAAATTTCAATAATCCCTTGCAAAAAATAAGGTAAAGTGGACATTCGCGCGCGCAAGACGAAATCCTTCCAGAACCTTAGGTTTCGTAACGATTTCAACATAAAAACATCAAAAACCCAATGGTTTTTCAAAAAAAAATGTCCAAATTTCATCCCGCGCGCGCTGTCCGACTCCCACAAAACCAATGGTTTTTCAACATTTATGTTACATGAGCTCGCGCGAGCTACTTTTTCTTGTTCTAACATAATCAAATTTCAATACTCCCTTGCAAAAAAAAGTAAAGTGGACATTCGCGCGCGCAAGACCAACAAAAAACACGACGATCTCAGGAACTTGCCCCAAAAATGTGACCAACTCCGCTCTCTCTGTCTCTCTCTCTGTCTGCTCTCTGTCTCTCTCTCTGTCTGTCTGTGTCATGTATTGTATGTCACAATTGCAGGATGCTGGGCACACGCGCGCCCCGAATAAGTGACCAAGTTCTGTGGGTGTGTACCCCACGCCAGTGTAGTAGCCACGGTCGTCCGCACGCCACGAAGTGAAGTGTCCCAACGTCATAGGGCGGGAAGCTGGGTTTGGGTGGTCGCGAAGAGTCGTTTGGATATTTGGTAGAGCTTGAACTGCCCCCCCACGAAGTGGGGGTATTGTCTCGCGTCGCATGAAAACCCTGGCACTGGTGAGAACACTGAGCGTTCGGGTAAAATGATTGTTGTTGTTGTTGTTGTTGTTGTTGTTGTTTGTTGCTGTCGTCGTCCCACCCGCGACCCGCCCCGCGACCCACCCGCGACCCACCACGACCCACCCGCGACCCACCCGCGACCCACCCCGCGACACACCTCGCGACCCACCCCGCGACCTACCCGTGACCCACACGCGACCCACCCGCGACCCACCCGCGACCCATCCCGCGACCCGCCCGCGACCCACACCGAGACCCCCCCCGACGACCTACCCGCGACCCACCGGCGACCCACCCGCGACCCACCCCGCGACCCACCCCGCGACCCGCCCGCGACCCACACCGAGACACCCCCCGACGACCCACCCGACCCACCGCGACCCACCCCGCGACCCACCCAAATTTTCGGCGTTTTGCGGCGGGTTTCTTGTGCATTCGTTCCAGGTGAGAACTTGCGACCCAAACCGCGCCCGCGACCCACCCGCGACCCACCCGCGACCCACCCCGCGACCCACCCAAAATTTTCGGCGCCTGCGGCGGGCTTCTTTTGCATTCGTTCCAGGTGGAGAACCTGCGACCCACCCGCGACCCAAACCGCGCCCGCGACCCACCGCGACCCACCCGCGACCCACCCGCGACCCACCCCGCGACCCACCCAAAATTTTCGGTGCCTGCGGCGGTCTTCTTTTGCATTCGTTCCAGGTGGAGAACTTGCGACCCATCCGCGACCCACACCGCGTTCAGTATACAAATCAAAATTTTCGGCGCCTGTGGCGGGCTGTTTTTGAATGCGTTCCAGGTGGAGGTGGAGAGCCCGCGACCCACCCGCGACCCAAACTACGTTCACTGAACAAGCCAACAAATTCGGCGCTTGCGGCGGGCTGTTTTTGCATTCGTTCCGGGTGGCCCACCAGCGATCCCTCCCGCGCTGAGCTTGTCAGAGCACGCAAATCGGCGCCTGCGGCGGGCTTGCTCGAATTGGTTTGGGAAAGCGCTCTCGTGCCATTCCCCCGATCCGGCCCACGTTGACTCTACAACAGCACATCGGCGCCTGCGGCGGGGCTGTGTCTGAACACGTTCATTGACAATCCAGATGCCTGCTGCCGCAGAGGAGGGGAGGAGGAGCAGGGCGAGGAGCAGGAGCAGGAAGACAACGACGACGACGACGACGACGACGACGACGACGAGTACAAGGACGAAGAGGAGGCCGACGACGAGGGCGAGGAGGAAAAGGATGGGGGGACGGAGGGGGACGATGAGAAAGGATAGAGGAGGAGGGGGAGGAGGAGGATGACGACGACGACGGAAAGCAGGAGGGGGGAGGATCGGGATGGGGGAGGAAGAGGAGGAGGAGGAAGAGGAGGAGGAAGAGGAGGAGGAAAAGGAGGAACAAGGAGGAAGAGGAGGAGGAGGAGGAGGAGAGGAGGAGGAGGTGGAGGAGGAGGAGGGGGAGGCGGACGACGACGACGATGAGGACGATGACGCGGACGAGGAAGAAGAGGAGGAGGAGCAGGAGGAGGAGGAGGGCGCCATCGACGGGGAAGGTGAGGGCCACGAGGTCCGCCGGCTCGACGCCCGCGTCGCCCGCGCCCGCCCCCTCTTTCTTATTCGCAATTGCGGGGTGCTACGTTAGATTCCTGTTGATTATAGCAAAGCTAGAAAACATCCATCTTCCCAGCATGTTTTGAGAATTTATCATTTCAATCCTGGCCCCCACTGATGGGTGTGCCCATGCCACCGGCGCGTGCATGAGGAGAGGGGGGGGCGGGGGAAACGAACGAGGTAAGGGTTGAGTCAGGGTCGCTACGCGCAAACTGGGCCTGTAGG
>CAUYUJ010000001.1:2664558-2674558 GCA_963575745.1 Prorocentrum cordatum | reverse complement strand
TCATGTTCTACACCGGGCAGCGCGGTGGGCTATCCAATGGCAGCCGTTGTTATATTGGGTTCGTGTCTCGCATATTGGGCATGGCAGCCTGGCACACTGCGGGCAGCGCAGTCGGCAGCGCATGATGTGTGACCAGGAAGATCGAAGGCTCTCGCCGAGGTGTGCAGTCAGGTGCGCCCTAGCCATGGCCGATAATTTCGAACCCGCCGCAGCTGGGGCAGCTCGGCACGTTGCGGGCATCGCCCAATTTTCTTTCCTTCCTCGTCGCTGGCTTGCGTTTTCGCTTGTTCGCTAGTGAATTCTTTACGCGTCGCGTATCCCCACAAGCACGCAGGAACTGTGCAGACAGATCGACACCACCCCCATCAAGGAGCACAGCGACAACGATTGGTGGGCACGGCTCGGCGAGCAGCACTCTGAGGCGGCAGACCCACCAGCAGAATTCCACCCCTTTGCCCCCCGCACACCTGAAATCGCCGACTGGGGCAACGAGGTGGTACCCTCCCCTGCGTCGTCAGTACAAAGCGGCACCAACCCACCCTACAACCGTGGGGCCAGCTCTCGCTGCCCTGACGGCACCCGCCCGCGGCTTGCGAGCCCCGCCGCTGACGCTCCTCCCCATCAAGCGGCCAACTCGGGTAGCCCCCCTCCCGCCACGAGAGACGACGATGCAGCCGGCCGCGGGGACGAGGGCTCGGAAACCTCTGCGGGTGCCCCCCCGACGGCCTGACCTACCCTCTTCGCAACGGGGGCGCCAAGGGGCACCTGTGGCCCTGTCTCCGACCCCGAGCTCGGAACCCCCAGTCCTGCTGGTTCACTTTTCCGGCAGCCCCGAGACTGCTGACAAGTCCTGCAGCCCGGTCCACGCGCCTCCCCCGTGCCCGCCGGGCAAGACGACAGGAATCTCACGAGCCTGCCAGAGCGAGGAGCCCCGCTTTCCCCTAGCATACCCCAGCAACCCCAGGCTGCCAGCGCGGCGCGGGAGGTGTTTGACTGGAACGAAGGATGGCGCGAGCGCCGCTCGCGTCGCCACCACGAGACCAGTCGTTGCCCTTGCGGCGGCCACTGGACAGAATGGACAGAGTGGTCCAGCTCGGGGACCGACGACCGCTGGAGCCGGCCCACGCTCCCGACGACTTCCCCGCTCCCCGGTCAGGCCCCTGGCCATCCTTCAGGAGTGCCCAAGGCGACTACTCACAAAACCTGTGCGACCCAGAGACAGGACTCCGACCTCCTGAACCCCATTGGCGAGGCTCCTGCCGAAACCGTGAAACGACTCCAGAGGGACCTGAGTGATTATTTCAATGGAGTATGGCATCAATGGGCGACCAAGAATCACGCCGTCGGGCCGCCCTTGCGCCGACCCTACGCGCCAGCACCCCGAGTCCTGCGCACGCTTCCTCAAGGAATGGCTCAGTCACAAATGTGACGTCTTCAAGATGGACGCTGCGCCCCACCTCGGGGTCAACCGGGGTGCAGCCCGCGCACGGTTCAACGACAGAGCTAGGAACGCGGGCACCCCTAGCAAGGCCAAAGGCAAGGGGCCGCGCGAAGACAGCGTCACCCATTGGACAAGAACGGCGGAACCCAGAAGGGCAGCGGGCTCGCGCCAGCCCTGGGCGCACGCCTAAGTCCCGCGCAGGCCGCTCAGGCAGGCGCGCGCAACGGCACTCGTGGACGCCGGTCACTGTGCCTCAGTGTGCCTTTCGGAGCCTCACCGCTCCTGGCCACGGGCTGGTCGGCTCCTCCTGCGCACCGCCCTGAGTGCGCGAATGCCACCCTGGACGTGCCCAGCTGGGGCTGACGGCCTGTCCCAGGCCTTAGAGCCCTTTCCGGGACGCCACTTTGCGGCTTCTCTCCCCCCCGGGATGATTGCCGCCCCCCCGGCGCGCTTTCGGCGGCTCGGAGATTGGGCCCTTCCAACTGGGCCACGGTTACTTCTAGAGCCCCCGCGGCACCTCTTCGCAGCCCCGTGCTGCCCCGCACACCTGCGCCTGGCCCTCGCTGGCCATTCGGCCTGTCGGCCTGCCCCCTTCCGTCTCCCGCTTGGCTGCCTCGCCTTTCTGTTCACATTCGCCGCGGCTGTTAGCCGCCCCCCCCCCCCTCGCCCCTCGCACCTTCCTCGTCGCCCCTCCTCTGAGGCTCTTTCCACCGCGTCTCTACTGCTCTGCGGGCGTTAGCTGCAGGCGCCACTCACCGCGCCCTTGGTGCCCCCCCCGGGGCGCTAGGGCCTGCGCGCCGCGGTCTCATCGTGCACCCCCGCCCCCCGTCTGCGGCCCCCCCGCACGCGGTGCTCAGGCCCGCGCGTCTTCTCACTAACTCCGCGGCTGTCATCCGCGACCCCCCTCTCCAGTTGGGCTGCCCTCGCCGCGTGCACCAGGGGCGCTTACTCACACGCGACTGACTCGACGCACGCGCCGGCGCTCCCCCGGGGGCGTCGAGGCACGCTGACAATAGTCACCCCAGTTCGCTTGTCCCGGCGCCTCCCGCGGCCATCCCCCCACCGGAGGCTCACGGCCCGCCCTCAACGCACTTTCTCCGCGGTTGTTAGCTGCGACCCCACTCGCAATATCGCGCCCATGTCTCCGCGGCCGTTAGCTGCGACCCCACCCGCTGCGTTACAACCATTTCTCTGCGGCCGTTAGTCGCGACCCCGTCCACAGCACGCCCCTGGCCATCAGTGCCCCCCCGGGGCGCGCGGGCCAGTGGGTCCATCGTTCTACGTCGGCTGTCCCGCGGCGCCCCCTGTTGGGCTGGCAGCTGTCGATATTCTCCGGTCGGCTCACGGCAGAAGCCCACGTGCCCCTCGCTGGCCAAGTCTCCCTCGACGATTCGATCTTGCGAATTGGGATACCGGGACGCAGGGTCCTCGACGCTTTCCAGTCCGCGCGTCCACACGGTGGGCTTGCGCCGGCTGGCTTACTGCATCTTGATTGGCGCCGGGCTCGCAGTCCTCACGCTGGCATACGCGTCGGCGAAGATGTGGCGGGCTTTCCGAGGATGTCGCGTTCACTGGCGCGCTCGGGTCGTGATCTTCGGCTTCTGAGCTGTGCCGCGTTAGTCGCCTGTCCTTCTTCGTTGCCCGTCCGCCGCTCGCGTTCGGTTTCGGCCCCGCCCTGTAGTTTAAGCATCCGCCCTGTTCCACGTAGGCCCGCTTGTCGTTCGAACTATTGACGCCGCGTTGTTGTCCGCCAGCGGTTGCGAACAAATTATCCTGGCAAAGCAACCTAACAGCGATGTGAAGGAGCATATCTGGAAGCATTCCCCTTAAGATTCAGATGAGAATCCGGTTGTAGAATTCTGCTGTTCTCGCAGTCGTAGTCCAACTCGCGATGACAGTGGCAGCGGCAACGGCAGTCGCAGTCACAGCCTCAGCCACGGCCTGCTTCAGCCTCAGCCTCAGCCTGCCTCAGCCTCAGCCTGCCTCGGCCTCAGCCTCAGCCTGCTTCAGCCTCAGCATCAGTCCCCCTTCAGCCTCGGCCTTAGCCTCAGCCTCGGCCTCGGCCTCAGCCTCAGCCTGCATCAGCCTCAGCCTCAGCCTCAGCCTGCCTCAGCATCAGCCTGCCTCAGCCTCAGCCTCAGCCTGCCTCTGCCTCAGCCTCAGCCTGCTTCAGCCTCAGCCTCAGTCTGCCGTCGGCCTCGGCCTCAGCCTCAGCCTGCCTCAGCCTCAGCCTGCATCAGCCTCAGCCTCAGCCTCAGCCTGCCTCAGCCTCAGCCTGCCTCAGCCTCAGCCTCAGCCTGCCTCAGCCTCAGCCTCAGCCTGCTTCAGCCTCAGCCTCAGTCTGCCTTCAGCCTCGGCCTCAGCCTCAGCCTGCCTCAGCCTCAGCCTGCCTCAGCCTCAGCCAGCCTGCAGCCTCAGCCTGCCTCAGCCTCAGCCTCAGCCTCTCAGCCTCAGCCTCAGCCTCAGCCTCGCCTCAGCCTCTCAGCCTCAGCCTCAGCCTCAGCCAGCCTGCAGCCTCAGCCTCAGCCTCAGCCTCAGCATCAGCCTGCCTCAGCCTCAGCCTCAGCCTGCCTCAGCCTCAGCCTCAGCCTGCTTCAGCCTCAGCATCGGCCTGCCTTCAGCATCGGCCTCAGCCTGAGCCTGCATCAGCCTCAGCCTGCATGAGCCGCAGCCTCAGCCTCAGCCTGCCTCCGCATCAGCCTGCCGCAGCCTCAGCCTCAGCCTGCCTCAGCCTCAGCCTCAGCCTGCTTCAGCCTCAGCCTCAGGCCTCAGTCTGCCTTCAGCCTCGGCCTCAACCTCAGCCTGCCTCAGCCTCAGCCTGCCTCAGCCTCAGCCTCAGCCTCAGCCCGCCTCAGCGTCAGCCTGCCTCAGCCTCAATTTCAGCCTGCCTCAGCCTCAGCCTGCATCAGCTTCAGCCTCAGCCTCAGCCTGCCTCCGCATCAGCCTCCCTCAGCCTCAGCCTCAGCCTGCCTCAGCCTCAGCCTCAGCCTGCTTCAACCTCAGCCTCAGTCTGCCTTCGGCCTCAGACTCAGCCTGCCTCAGCCTCAGCCTGCTTCAGCCTCAGCCTCAGCCTCAGCCTGCCTTCAGCATCAGCCTGCCTCAGCCTCAGCCTCCGCCTGCTTTAGCCTCAGCCTCAGCCTCAGCCTGCTTCAGCCTCAGCCTCAGTCTGCCTTCAGCCTCGGCCTCAGCCTCAGCCTGCGTCAGCCTCAGCCTCAGCCTCAGCCTGCCTCAGCATCAGCCTGCCTCAGCCTCAGCCTCCGCCTGCCTTAGCCTCAGCCTCAGCCTGCATCAGCCTCAGCCGCAGTCTGCCTTCAGCCTCGGCTTCAGCCTCAGCCTGCCTCAGCCTCAGCATCAGCCTGCCTCAGCATTCAAAATGTTGCCCGGGAATAAAGTTCTGGGAGCTCGAAGAACACGAAGTGGCCTACAGTTGGCTCCGGGCATTCAAAATCATGCCCACGAATGGAGTTCTAAGAATTTGAAGGCCACGAAGTGGGCTACATTTGGCTCCGAACATTCAAAATCACCCCCAGGAATGGTGTTTTGGGATCTCGAAGACCACGAAGTGGCCTACAGTTGGCTCCGGGCATTCAAAATCATGCCCAGGAGTGGAGTTCTGGGAACTCGAAGAACACGAAGTGGCTTACAGTTGGTTCCGGGCATTCAAAATCATGCCCAGGAATGGAGTTCTGGGAACTCGAAGAACACGAAGTGCGTTACTGTTTGTAAAAAAGGAGTCCCTGGCATCCTCCCCCGGATCGCGCCCAGACCCCCCTGGGGCGTCATGATGTTTTCTTCTGGCCCAACTAGAAACCTATCAGTCTTCGCTGTTAGGTAAAAAGTATCCCCACCAGTCCATCCAGATACGAGCGGAGGTTTCGTCGAGGCCTCTTGGAGGCGATTTTGAGCCATGGTCGGTAGAGACTGTCGGACGCTAGTTTGAGCCATGCCCAGCTACCTTTGGCAATATTGAGGCTGTCTTGAGGCATCATGGAGGTCTTCCGGAGGCGCTCGACCTCCCGGGAGTATCTTGGGGTCAAAAAGAATGATAGGAAGAGACGAAGGAGGAGAAGGAGGAGGAGGAGGAGGAGACGGAGGAGGAGGAGGAGGAAGAGGAGGACACAGGGGAGGAGGAGGAGGAGGAGGAGGAGGAGGAGGAGGAAAACCCCCGCAAAGCCAAAGGTCATCAACGATGTTGGAATTAATCATCCCTCCCAGCTCCCTTTTTTTTTCATAGGCCCCTACAACTGTTCACCTCCATGAAGGGAAGTGCCTCGTTGGAGGACAACTGTTTGAAGATCCTGAAGCATGCCAGAACATGGTTCCTGGAATGCCAACGCCACGTATCAACCCGACACTTGTTGCACCGCATAATCCTGAATCCTTCCAACACACTAATTCCAGCACGTTGATCATGGGAATCAGTAAACGCTTGCAAATGTTGAAAACGAATGTGCGCGGCGCTAAGGCGAGAGCCACATTTTGAAAAGGAACCGCGCTCAATCCGTGAAGCTTTTGCAAACGTTGAAAACGAATGTGCGCGGAGCCAAGGCGAGAGCCACAGTTTGAAAACGACCCTTTTTTTACCCGTGAAGTTCTTGCAAAGTTCGAAAACGAAGGTGCGCGGCGCTAAGGCGAGAGCCACATTTTGAAAACAACCCACCCTCCATTTGTGAAACTGCTGTCACTTTTGAAGCTTCAGAGTCATACATTGTGAGGAGGTCTCAGGCGAAACGCCTGGGCCGCCCTAAAGACTTGCTTCGGGGTGCGATAGGGGGAAGTTATCTATAAGGAGAAGGAATGGAGGAGGAGGAGGAGGAGGAGGAATGCGGCACGAGGAATATGAGGAGGAAGAGGGAGGAGGAAGGAAACGAGGAGGGAAGGAACGGACGAAGATAAGGAAGATGAGAAGTCCGGCGTTGGAGATGTTGTTGTGAGAGGCTCGTGAAGGACAATCGAGGCCATCTTAAGGGATCTCTTGGGGTCCCCGTGGGGCCTCTCGGGGCTTTTGGGGTCCTCTTGGGGCTCGTTCTGGGGATCCTGGGGCCCTCTTCGGGCCCTTCGGAGGGGTCTGGGAAGCCTCGAAGGGCAATCTGGGGCACCATCGTTCCAACAGAGGGGGGGGTAGGAAAGTCAGGTCCCCTCCCCATCGGAGGCTCGAACATGCAGACTTGGGGCCCAATCGGGCAGCTCTTGGAGCGCTCCTGGGCGATATTGGGCCCTCATGGGGCCCTCTTGAGTCCTTCTCGGGCCTCTCTTAAGCCATCCTCAAACCATCTTGAGGCCCCAATGCCCATCGGAAGAGAACAAGCGAGAAGGCAAACAACATTGATTCGCCTTTAGGTTTCGAAGCCTTTTGGCCTCTTGGGGGGGGTCCTTGAAGGCTCGGCGAGCACTTGAAGCCGTCTTGGGGTCGTCTTGAGGCCTCTTGGATGTGACTCGGAGGCTATATTGAGCCATCTTGGGATATTCTGACCCATCTTGGAGGCAATCTTGGGGTCTCTGAGGCCCTCTTGAAGCCATCTGTGCCCATATTGGACGCTCTAACCTCTAACTTCCCGCGCCCCTCCCCCCCTCCAGACCCAGTGGAGGGGGCACGGGGAGGGGTCAAGACACCCTCCTTGATCGCAAGGCGCCTGGCTCACTCCCACCCGCCCCCCCAACATATAAGTAAAACCCGAGCCTCAGCATGTTCAGTGGTCGACTCTGGATGGACAGCTACTGGAAACTGAAACCGACCCCTTGTGCGCGACGCTGGGGTGAGGTGCGCCACGCGTGCCAGGCGCGACACGCGCCAGGCACCCCTGGGGCCCGAGCGTGCCAGGCACGCCTGGTGTGCCAGATGCGCTACGTGCTCCACGTGCGCCAGGTGTGCCGCATACTCCAGCCGCGCCAGGTGCACCACGTTCGGGGCACGTGCAGATCGTGTCGTGTGCGCTTGCGCACATGCCAGCACACATCAGGAAACATGTCGGCCCCCACCATCCTTGTCGTAAACCAATGTCCATCATGGTGCCTGGTGGGCCTGCACACAGAAGGCCATGCGCCACCAACCCCGCCGTCCCTGTCAAAAATCTGTTGATAGTGATCACGGGGTGGCCATGTATGATCCAGATTTAGCCGCGAGGTCTCTGTTGTATTGTTTTTGACATGGATGGTGGCCTTGCGCACAACAGGCAATATGCTGACACACCCGCCGTCCCTTTCAAAAAACAGTACAAAGTGCCCGCTGGCCTCACGAACATGACTCAAGATTTTTGCCCCAAAGTGTACTCTGTGTTCTGACAGGGATGATGGGGGGACCGCATCATATTGGTTACGCGGGCTCCGAATTTGGAGGCAGAGTGTGTTTTGTGATATGGATAGTTTGGGGGGGCGCATAGGGTCGGCGCAATCGGTCGCTTGGGGGAGGGGGTGTATATCAATAGGGAATAGTGGTAAATGCCCCTCCCCCGAGCAGATGAAGCAGGGATTTTAGAAGAGAGGCGACACAAGTTCGCTAAACCACCTACGCCCAGAGGGCTGGTGGGATTCATGCAGGTCCCCATGGACATTCACGTTAGCGCCTTGGTGCCTTCGCTTGTGAACGCTTGTTCGCAGGGAAGCTTGGTAGACATGACTGCGGTCCTCAGGGGGCCTTGGAGGAAGTATGGGCTTCGACTAGAACCTGAGCGCGCCCGTGATCTTGATCTGGTTGTGCACAGGATGGCGCTCAGGGAGGTGAATGAGGTCCCGTATCGGGGGCGGCCTAGAGGGGTGGATGGATACTTGAGCGGGGATGTATCATGGCGGGGGCCATGATGTCTCCCCAGATGTCATGGCGCCTCTTCTTATTTCAATACGTTCCCGCCCCCCCCCCCCCGGACCGCGCAAATGCTGTCAGCCATGATTTGCGCCCCACCTCTGTGACGCCCCCCCTCCTGGACGCCCCCGACGGTCAGCGTCCCTATGCGCTTTCTCCGGATCCTTCTCCCTCCCGCCCTCCCCATCGAGGACTCCACGTCACCCGTAGCAGTTTGGGCTCAGGTCGGTTCGAACCGCCGCCACCGAGCCGACTCGTCGCAAGAGCGCGGTGTTTTCGAGGGGCGCGCGCCATGGAGACGAGGCTGTTTGGCACATCACTCGAAGCTGCAACCGAGGTTGAGAGCCAGAAGTCTATCAAGCTGGGCGAAGCAGTCTCCAATACCGACGGGAGTTTCTCATCTGAGGAGGAGCTGATCGTTTCTCCACGTGGAAACACTCAGAGGCAAGCCGCAGCGGACCCCCGACGCCGTATCATATCGGCGCTTGCTTTGACCGGCATTGTGACCTTGGGCATCGTCGGCGCTCTAGGAGCAGCGTGGTTCTCCCGGAACAGCCAGGCGCGGTCGCAGCTTCAGGCTGGCATCACATCAACCTTGATTGATCTGGCGGCGTCCTCCTCTTCTCCCAAAAAGAAGAAAGGTTTGGCGGCGTCAGTGCGTGTGGCCGATGGAACAACCCAGGACCCCGGCGCAACAGAATGCCCCAGTTGTGCGCCGGAGTTCCCCACCAGTCCCGACCTGGTCATTCCCTTCTTCGAGCGCGATCTGTGCAAGCTGAAGACCACAGCAAAGTCGTTGTCTGTAAACGATCCGAATGGTATGTTCGGGGATGTGTACCTCCTATGGGTATCTACAAAGCACTCTTCCGAATTCTCCGACGAACTCAGAGAGGCCGCCGAGGCAATCTCCGCAACACACAGCGTGCAACTCATCGAGTTCACGGATCTGATGGAGTACACAGATTCGTTGAGTGGATGGCACGCCCAACAGGTTCTCAAGCTCAAGGCTGCGTCTCTTGTGAAAGCGCCGTACTACGTGGTGTTGGACTCCAAAAATACACTCATCAGACCTGTGGAGCCAGACGACCTCTTCACGAAATGTAATACTGCAAGAATCCAAGCGCAGTATACAGCTGATAAGATTCCAGTGCCGCACATTGATTGGTACAAAGCCTCTGCAAAGGCGCTGGGCATGGATCCCCCGTCCGAAGGTTACTGGCCAGCATCTATCACGCCTGTGGTATTCCATACACAGACAGTGCTTGATATGCTGGAGCACATCGGCGAGAAGTCAGGCATCGGTGCCCTGTGCGACGGTCCTCTATGTGACATGTTCGGCGCACGCGGTGACAGCGGCCAGGGCGCCACTGAGTTTACCATGTATACTCTTTGGGCGATGTCTCGGAGTAATTTCGAGTGCGTTCACTCGGTGCAGAAGCTGGACCACTTCAAGCTCGCATATTCGAAGTCTTGGGAGGAGAAGCTGAACAAGAAAATGGACGAGCATGGTTGGGAGGCAGGTTCTGTCACAATTGGTAACACAGACTCTGTTCATTCCTTCAATTGGCTGCCAGGGACCACAGCGAATGTACCGAACAAGTCTCAATTTCCGATTTCGGTCGAGGACCTCAGCAAGAGGTGGGCTGCCTCCCTGTGGCGTGGCATGCCAGAGCAGGCGGAGTTCCTTGCAGAGGTGAATCTCGTGACTCTGGAGGATGTCATCGGTGGGAGGCGGCAGAAGCCCATCATGTTTGGCGCGC
>CAUYUJ010000001.1:2634558-2659558 GCA_963575745.1 Prorocentrum cordatum | reverse complement strand
GATCAGGGAAGCGGGAGGGCACGCAGAAGAACAAAAGGCGTCGGGGACTGTCCAATACCCCAAGAGGAGGATGGAGGAGGAATCGTCGTAGTTGGAGGAGGAGGAATATGAGGAGGAGGAGGACGAAGAGGATGATAATGATGAGGAGGAGATGGAGTACGGCGAGGACGAGGACGACGAGAAGGAGGAGAAGGAGGATGATGATGAGGAGGAGGGGGAGGCAGGGGGAGGAGAAGGAGCTCGTGAGGAAGATGAAGCGGACGGCGAACAGAAGAGCCAGAAGCTTCTTAAACGCCTCTCGGAGTCTTTTCAGATGATTTGGGGAAGCTTATTGAACATTGGATGCCTCTTGAAACGTCTGGGGAAGCTCTTTGCGGACCGGGGGCCGCCTTTGATCGTCTTGGGTACCTCGGGGATCATTTTGAGGCCTCTTGGGGGTCTCTTGGGAGCCTCGTGGAGGCCTCTTGGAGCCGTCTGGGTGCCTCTTGCGGCCCTTTGGGGGTGCTCTTGGGAGCCTTAGGGGCGCTCTTCAGGCCATCTTGGAGGCCATCGATCAAACAACAGGGGAGCTCCAATTATCGCCCCCCCACGGGAGCCTCAAACATCGCATCTTGGTGCTCTTGTAGCGCTCTTGGGCGCTCTTGGGGCCGTCTTAGGGCTCTCTTGGGCCTTTCTTGGGGCCCTGTCTGCCCATCTTAGAGCCATCTTGAAGCCTCGGATGGCCATCCGAAGCGAAAAGGCGAGAAATTAAAAACATGGATCTTCCTAAGGTGTTGGTAGGACGTTAGCCTCTTCGGGGTTTCCTTGTGGAGCTCTGTGGCCACTTGGAGCCGTCTTGGGAACCTTGGGGTATCTTGGAGCATGTTGGAAGCCATCTTGAGGCATCTTGCGCTATCTTGATCCATCTTGGAGGCCATCTTGGGCTCTCTGAGGTCCTCTTGGAGCCGTCTTGGGCCGTGTTAGACGCCCCGACCCCTCGCGAACCCCCCCGTCCAGATCCAGGGGAGGGGGTAGGGGTAGGGGTAAACCCCTCCCCGAAGAGGAAGAAGGGGGGTGGAAGAGGAAACACCCTGGACTGCCTACGCCCAGAGGGCTGGTGGGATTCGTGGGACCGGCTACCGCCCCCATCAAGTCGGCACCTCGCATTTCTAATTCGTGGCCGGAATTCAAAATGACCCGATGTGGAAACGAAGGGTGCGCGTGCGTATGCGTGTGTGTGTGTGTGTGTGAGTGTGTGTGTGTGTGTGTGTGTGCGTGCGTGCGTGCGTGCGTGCGTGCGTGCGTGCGTGTGTGTGTGTGTGTGAATGTGTGTATGTGCGCGTGCGTGCGTGCGTGCGTGCGTGTGTGTGTGTGTGTGTGAGTGTGAGTGTGTGCATGTGGTGTGTGTATGTTGTGAATGTGGTGTGTGTGTGCGTGCGTGCGTGCGTGCGTGCGTGTGTGCGTGCGTGTGTGCGTGCGTGTGTGCGTGCGTGATTTCGTGCGTGCGTGCGTGTGTGTGTGTGTGTGTGCGTTTGTGTGTGTGTGCGTAGGCGTGTGTGTTTGTATGTGCGCGTGCTTATGTGTGTGCTTGTGTGTGCGTTCGTGTGTGTGTGTGTGTGTGTTTGTGTGTGCGTGTGTGTGTGTATGTGCGTGTGCGTGTGTGTGTGTGTGTGTGTGTGTGCGTGTGTGTGCGTGTGTGTGTGTGTGTGCGTGCGTGCGTGCGTGCGTGCGTGCGTGCGTGCGTGCGTGCGTGCGTGCGTGCGTGCGTGTGTGTGTGTGTGTGTGTGTGCGTGTGTGTGTGCGTGTGTGTGTGTGTGTGTGTGTGTGTGTGTGTGTGTGTGTGTGTGTCTGTGTGTCTGTGTGTGTGTGTGTGTTGCGTGCGTGCGTGCGTGCGTGCGTGCGTGCGTGCGTGCGTGCGTGCGTGCGTGCGTGCGTGCGTGCGTGCGTGCGTGCGTGCGTGCGTGCGTGCGTGCGTGCGTGCGTGCGCGCATGTGTGTGTGCGTGCGTGCCGACATTTGGGACTGCGCCTCCGCGCACTGTCGCAGCGGGCAGCTCCAGGCACGTTGGGTCAAGGGCCACTTTGGACGCGGCCGAGGCCAGGGAGCGCGGCCTGTCCGCGGAGGACTGGCAGGGCAACGCGGCCCCAGACCGGCTTGCCAGGGAGGCTGCCGCTTGCCGCTTGCCGCCTCCCGCGCAGGTCAGCGAGCGGCTGCGGCAGCTGCAGGCGCTGGAGGCGGTGCAGCGCACGTTCGCCGCCGTGGAGCTGGCCGCGGTGAAAGCGAACCACGGCGACACTGGCGCTGGCGGGCCGCACGTGCGACGACGCTCCGCCCCTGCCGGGCCGCGCCGCCGCCGCCGCCGCGCGCCCCGCGAGGGGGGCGACGCGGCCGTCGCGGCCGCCGTGGCCGCGGCAGCGCCGCCGGGGACCCAGGGTGCGCCTGCCGAAGCTCATCGCGCCCTGGCGCGGCGGCCGCGCTGTTCGCGGGCGCAGCTTGGCGGGCGCACGTGGCCTCGCAGGGCCCGGCCTGGGTGGCCTGCATGGTGCGTGGTTGCTGGGCGCAAGGTTGGGGGCGCTTCGCCAGCCGCCCATGCTCGGGATGGGCCCCAGCGCTGCCCCCGCAGGCGGCCGGGCTGCTGCTTTTCGGGGCCCCGCGCGCAGGCGGCAGCGAGGCCGGTTGGCGCGCGGCGTTGCGCCGCCGGCTGCTAGAGCGCCCCGGCCCGCCGGACGAATTATGGAATTAGTTCTCGCCTCATCTGGAGGCCGCGCTTTCCTTCGGTCTCCTCCTCCCTCCCCTCCTCCCTCTCTCTGTCCCCCTGTGCCATTGGGCTTGGCTGGGCGGTAGAAGAATAGTGCGTGCGTGCATGCGTGCGTGCGTTTGTCGACGCTACTTTGCGCGTTGTGTATCGGGGCAGCTAAGGGCCCCAGAATCAGACAAGGGAGGTGCAATTAGTTGGTTTTTTGAATTCTCTGGCCCCGCGGGCGATCTCAGACGCGATCCCAGGTCAACTAGAGCACGAGGGGAAGGGGAACTCTTCTCGCGGCCCCGCCACTGGGAGAAGGGTTTAATTAACCTGATCGCGTTTGGTCCAGACTGAAATTCGTCGGAAGTTCGCCCTCCCGCGTCGGCACCTTCGGCGGAGGGCTTCGAAGCTCCTTCTCAATTCCCGTCTTGGGTTCCACCTCCCCTTCGGGCGGGGGCACCGGGGGATCCTCCTGGGCATTGGGGGGGGGGCCATCGGTTGGGGTAGGCCCAAAAATGCGGCATTAAAATCCTTGGTTATTGGGGTCTTCTCCTAGACTTGGCTCCCATATCGATCCTCGGGGACCTCCGTCGACGAGAGCGGCTGGCTGGAAGCAATCACCTCGGGCTGGCTGAACGGGCGCGGCTCCTCCGTCGGGATGGGCAAACTGCTCTTCGGCACTGCTGTGACTTGTGTTGCGGTACATCCGATCGTTTTTTTCGGTGCTGCTCCTGACGCTGGACAATGTTGTGGACCTTGTGTCTGACCTGGTACACGAAAACCGAGTGGCGTAGGCGTAGCTTGAGTCGGCACTGTGCACTGGGGCTGGAGGTGGCCGATGACGATGTTATTATGAGCATCGGCGGCATGCTGTTTGTCAATCATAAACATCAGCAGCTGCTCCATCCGATTTACGCTGAGGCTGGTGGCGGCGGCGGAGGCAAAGGTGGACATGCCTCCGTCGCCCTCGTTGCTTGGTCTGCCTGAGCAAGGCCGATCGCAGCGTCCACTGTGGGCCATGCGGTAGGCGGAGCGGGGGCTGGCATCGGCGCTAGTGGTGGCATCCCACCTGCTGGGTGGGTTCCTGCTGCACATGCACGTGGCTCGCAGTCGCTCATTTCACTTCCAATTTGCTAATTATCTGGGTCCTCCAGTTCCCCGATGGACCTTCTTCCACAAGACTCAGTCACGCTCTGCCTCGTTCCTCCTGGCCTCCTATCTCCTTCATCTTTGCCGTCAAGGCCTTGATGCGATTGAGACACAATTGTCACGTTTCTGTTTCAATTCGGCCAGACGATCAGCAACTTGCTCAACAAGAGAAGAAGTCGGGCCTGGTGGCGTTTGGCGCGGCTACGCCAGTGCCACGCTGGCTCCTTTGTTGTGAGGTACAGTAGCAGGGCGTGGCTACCTCTCTGGCAGCACACCTGTGATCAGGCCTTGTCCGGGCCAAACACCTTTTTCCTCCTCCTCCTCCTCCTCCAATTCCTCCTCCTCCTCCTCCTCCTCCTCCTCCTCCTCCTCCTCCTCCTCCTGTTCCTCCTCCCCCTCCTTCCCCTCCTCCTCGTCCTCCTCCTCCTCCTCCTCCTCCTCCTCCTCCCCTCCTCCTCCTCCTCCTCCTCCTCCTCCTCCTCCTCCTCCTCCTCCTCCTCCTCCTCCTCCTCCTCCGCCCCCTCCCCCCCCCCCCCCGCCTCCCTCCCCCTCTTCCTCAGCCGCGCCACGTCCCCTCCTCGCCCCCTCTCCCTCCGCCCCCCTTTTCCTGCCTCCGCCGCTATCGGCGGCCGCACCATATCTGCGTGCGGGAACCCAGGCGCGCAGGAAATTCGGGCGCCCGCGCGCTTGTTGTAAGTGCGACGCTGCCGGACGGAGCTAGGAGGAGGAGGACAAATCCGTTCCAGAGCGTCCAGGAACGTTGTAAGGTTTTCCCGGGACCCTCCGAGAAGGCCGCGGCGCCCGAGACATTATCCAGAACCGTCGGACCTCAGAGATCCTCGATTTATCTTTACCCGATGTGATCCCCGTTCTGACTTGGCTACGTCTTACAGTGTCCACATTCGGGGCCCTGCGCCCTCCGTGCCGATGGGACATTGACTATAGTTCTTTGCGCGTTCGAGCGAAAGAGGATGCGCCGTGTGTCGATTCACGCGCGAACGGAGAATAACAGGCGCATGCGTGAAGGCTCGCGCGAGCGGCGAGTTTTTGCTCGAGGGATGTTTTTTTTTCTGGCGAGCTACCTTCACGCGTTCCCACGACAAAACATGATGACTAGAAGGCAGGAACAAGAGAAGAAAACGGGGTGGATGGCTGGGCAGCGCATTGGTAGTGACCCCCTGACACCTCGCGGCAACAAGATTTACTCTCCAATCGAGGGGTAGGAGACGGGGGACGCAATCTCGGAGGAGCACAATTTTGGAAGATCTGTTACCACGAACCACCCACGCGTAGAGTGTCGGCGGGACCCTCCTTTCAGATTCTTTGTGCCTTTCCCCATCGACCTTTTAGTTGGAGTTCCCTTCGGAGTGCTGCTGGATGCCCCTTGCCTTCCTCGCAACGGGGGCCCCTCTCGCGCATCTGCCAGGGCAGCCAAGAATCTGCGCCGCTCATCTGCATCTTCGTCCTCGCCCCCCCCTCTCCTCACCCTTCGTCCTCGTCGTCGCCCTCCCGCTTGGGCCAGAGCATCGAAACAAAGAATGCGCTGTGTTCGGAAGGGGCTCGACCGCCCCTGAGGGCGTGTCCCAGGGCCCCCGCGGGAAGTGCCCACCTCTCTTGGGGACATTCTTGGGGCCACGGCCTCCACGCCATGCCCTACTGGGCACGGGCGGGCTCCCTCGCGGAGCGCGCACGACTCCGGCAGACATCCATCCATATGGGACGCTTCTGGGACCGTCTTGGGCCATCTTGTAGCCATCTTGGGCCGTCTTGGTGGTCTCTTGGGCGGACTTGGAGGGACATCGGACCCTCTTGGGCCCTCTTGGGAGGCCGTCTTGGACCATCTTGGGCGACCGTGGAGGCCATCCTGGCCGTCGTGGAGGCCATCTTGACCGTCTTAGCTCGAAGAAGAAAAAACGGCATTAACATAGACTTTTTGGAGCTCCGCGCGGATTTCTTGGATCCGCGCTGGGCCCCCCTGGCGCCGCCTCCGGCGCCGCCCCTGGCGCACTCCGCGCGCCAGGGAGGGGAGCCCAGCGCGGATCCAAGAAATGGAGCGTGCCTTGGAGGGTTCCTTATCTGATGAGGGCGGCGGTGCTATCCATGGCTAATCCACGATTGGCTTTCCACCAGCCTCCAGACCCTGGATTCCTTCTCCAACGGTTCCTTGTCCAATGCCCTCACCGTAGGAGCGTCGGCTGCGCGGGCATTATCGCGCAAATTGCCCGCGCAAGGTCGCGTTTAGGCGTATTGTGTTCACGTGGTGAGCAGTTTGGGATGCCTGCTGAAGCCGTCGCATAATTGAGGTCACTGTATCCTCATGCGTGAGACACCCTTTTCTTCGTCGCTCTCATCTGGGCGCTGGCCTTGACCCTGGAGCTTTGAGGCAAGCTCAGCTGAAGCGAACAACATTCCCCAACTTGTCCTGGTCCTCCGCCCACTCATCCATCATCACCCACTCCCGCGCGTCGTTCATAGCCACTTTGCTTTAATTGTGTTTTCCCCCTGAGCACGCGTGCCCCTGTTTCTTGACCGCTTGCACACAAGGCGTCGCCCCGAATGGTTTCCGGGACCGCAGCGGCGATCACCGTCTTCTGGGGTTTCTGCGTGTGGAAGGCGTATCTCCCAGGCGAGCAGTTGCCCATTTTGCCAGATGTGCAATTGATCAGAGAGGCCCTCATGGCTGGCATTTCTGAGGACTTGCCTGACATTTCACAGCACCTGCCTGCAGCGCACCCATGGTGCGCATCGCAAGCAGTTTGGGACAAGACGGTCAAAGGAAGGACGGACAAGAAGGCGGCGGCAAAAGAGTCGGCAGTTCAGGAGACCGCCGCGAAGGATAGGATTGTCGACGAGGCGACGGCACAAGAGCGTATGGTTGCGCAGTGGGCAGCTGCGCAGAATGCAACCGATGCGTCTGCCGAGAAGTCAGCCGCGGATAGGACTGCCATTCAGAACGAAGCAGTGGAGCTCGCTGCAGTGATCGCCGCACATGCTCCCTTGGCCCCCACCGCGAGTGCAGTCCCTCGGTCTGCGTCTGCCTGGGCGTGGTGCGGCGCAGCCAGCCTCGTCGACGCGGTCCTGCTGTTGGTGCTGCTGCGCTGGCGGCACCTGCGGAAGCACCCCGCCGCCGTGCGCGTGGAGCCGCTGGAGGCCTCCTGCGGCTGCGCGGCGGGCGCCGTCGATGCTCTCGCCGTCCCCGGTCCCTGGCGGAGGCAGGTCGTCTCGCCGACGCCCCTGGCAGGAGGCCTGTCCGTGCTGCCCGCGCCTCTGGAGCCGCCGCCGCCCCCCGCGGGCTGTCCGATCGCGCTTCCGGCGCCCCGCTCGCCGTTCCCTCCGCCCGCAGCCGCTCCGAGCACCAGCGCCACCTCGGCATCCGGGCCCACGGCCCTCTCCGAGGCCAACCTGGTCGGCGCCTGGCGGCCGCCTCCTGCCTGCCGCGCCGAGGCGATGCTTGCCGCATCCCCCAAGGCTAAACCCCTGAACCCCCTCGCCGCGTCGTTCACGCCCTTCTCGCCAGCCGCCAGGTCTCCATCGGCAAGCCCGCCGAAGGCCCTGGTGGAGCAGCTCAGGCGCGAGGCGCTCCAGGAGCGGCTCCAGGATCGGGTCAGCCGCTCCCTGAGTCACTCACCCGCGCGCCCAGAGGGGGCCGACATCTGGGATGGCAGCGGCGCGTGCATCAGGGATGGCAGCCCCCCCAGGCGCCACCTGAGCAGGAGCCCGGCCCCAAGCCCAGAGCGGGTGTTGGAGGCAGCGTGCGCAGCAGTGACTGAGGGCAAGCAGCGCCGAGAGCAGCAGGCCAACCTCGGGGAGGGCAACAGCTGCGCCGAGGCTGGCGGCAGTCCGCCCCTGCGCGATCTCAGCAGGAGCCCAGCCCCAAGCTCAGAGCGGCTGTTGGAGGCGGCGTGCGCAGCTGTGGCTGAGGGCCAGCAGCGCCGAAAGCAGCAGGCGGCCAGCATCGGGGAGGAGGCTCCCGCGCCGCTCTCGCGCCGCCTCGTCTTTGAGGACGTCGAGGAGGAGGGCTCGCAGCGCGCGGCGGCCGCCCCGCCCGAAGCCGAGCCCTCGCCATCGTCCCCCCCACCGAGATCTGCGCGGCCCTCGCCGGCGGCATCGTTGGCGGACTCCCCGCCGACGCCTGCGCGCCCCAGCGGCAGCCCCAGGGAGATGCAGCAGGCCTTCCAGCGCAAGCTCTCCTTCCACCTTCCCTCCGTGGTCGCCCAGCTCTCGCGCCGCCCGGCCTTCGTGGATGCGAGCGAGGAGGAGGGCGCGCAGCGCGCGGCGGACGCGCCGCCCGCCGCCGAGCCCTCGCTGGCGGACTCCCCGCTGACGTCTGCGCGGCCCAGCGTCAAGAACACGTTCATAAACATCCCGGAGGGCGAGGCGGAGATGGCACAGAGGCCCTTGCGGCGGACGCAGTCCCTGCCGACGCTTGACCCCGCAGGCGGCGGCAACGACGCCGACGCTCCAGGCCACAGCGCGCTGGCGGCCCCGCCGGCGGCCCCCCCGCCGACGCCTGCGCGGCCCTCGCCGGCGGCCTCCCCGGCGCGGGCGGCCGCGAAGAAGTCCAGGGCGAGTCCGGCGCGGCCGGGCCCGAAGCAGAAGGTCTGGACTCCGAAGCGGCCGCCAGCCACCTCTGTGGAGGTGCCGCAGGCCAGCCGCCCGCCAGCTTCAGAGGTCGCCGGCCTGGTTGCGGCGCCTGGTCGCTCGCCCGGCCGCGACGTCGACTGGCGCGCCAAAGGCCTCGAGGAGGAGTACGCCCGCCTGGTGAGCCTGACGCCGAAGGCGCTGCCTGCGCCCCAGGTCGACGGCGCAGGCGCGCCCAGCCCGTGCGCTGCCTGCTACGAGGCGGCTTCGGGTGCAAAGGCCGAGGCCGAGGCGACTGGCACGGCGCCGCGGCGTCGCCGTGCTCACGGCGCTGGGGCGTGAGCGTCGCCGTGCCTACTGCGTCGGGCCAGTTGCACATCAGTATCACCCCGGGCAAGCCGGCCACGTCCACATCAGCCAGCAGCATCTCCCCAGGCAAGCCTTGACGCCGTACCCGTAGGAGGAGGGCCAGTAGGAGGATCGAGGAGAAGGAGGGGCAGCAGCAGCCGGAAGGTCGAGGAGATGAGCTTCGGTATTCCAGGGCTGTCCATGATTCGATCAATTCGACAATGTACGCATCCTTCGGTCGATTCGACCACGTACGCATCCCAACAGGCGACTCGCCTCCTCCTCTGATGCGGCTCGATTCGATCGAGTCGGTGATCCCATCGATTCGACCGATTTTCGAGCAGGGCCCATCTCTCGACAGTCAAGGGCAGACGGGGACTTGAATCCTTGAAAAGTGAGGAGATCAGGTCAGGAGGGGAAAAACACACAGACACAATCAACCGTCGGTTTCCAGGAAAATATGGAAACATATGGGAAGCGGTGGGGAAGACAAAAAGCCCAGAAGATATGGGCAGACATGGTGTATCCTGTCATTCGTGTCTGTTTTTTTGTGTGTCTCAGGGCCCCTTTCTGCAGGGCGGAGCCAGGAAGAGGAAGAGCCGGAGGAGTGCGAGGCTCGAGGAGCAGAGGCAAGGCGGATGAGACGGATCGGGGAGCAGGGGGGGTTCGGAGGAGCTGCCCCACAACCGGAGCCCCCCCTCCTCCTCGTCCTCCTCCTCCTCCTCGTCCTCCTCCTCCTCCTCCTCCTCCTCGTCCTCCTCCTCCTCCTCCTCCTCCTCCCCCTCCTCCTCCTCCTCCTCCTCCTCCTCCGTAGCCATTTTGGCTCAAGATGATTCAGCCCCGTGGCAGAGCACGGAGACCCTTGGTCCAGGGACAGCTAAGGACACGTTTTCATATCCTCGCCTTCCTGCTGCCCAGCGGGTTGAGCTTCATATCTGGAGCTGCATTCGCCTGCAGTCTCCTCCACGCGCACTTCGGCGGATTGCCACCAGAGGCTGGCGCGGGCCTCAGTTCGCTCAGTTCGCTGTCGTCGCCAACCTGGGTCCTCCCGTCGACTGCATGGCCAGCGCTGCATCAACCCCTCGAGACGGAGCCACCGACCCTGTCAAGCGACAACAAGATCCATGGCATGACAGTGCTTCCAAACTCGCAGTCCACGACCTCCCAGCACATGTTCGTAAGCAACTCGAGGAGACCATGGCTGCCCAGATCAAAGACGCCACCGAAAAGTTCGAAGCCACAGCCAAGGCAGTCACAGCAAAGGCCAGCTCAGAGTTTCTCGCCTCCCTCACGCAGATCACGTCCGACCTCAGCAGACGGCACGAAGCCACAGAACGAGACATCACCGCAGTCAAGCTCCGCACCAATGCCCTGGAAAAACAGAACTCCGAACTCAAAGCCGCCGTCGCCAAGCTCGAGTCCATTGTCACAGCAGCTGAAGCACGCGCTCCCGCCCTCAACCTGGACGGCCTGGGCAGCTGGGACCGCGACCCCGACATCACGACCTTCTGGTGCAGCAGCCCGCAGGAGTTCAGTCAGCAGCACCTGGAAAAAGCGCTTATCCCATGGTTCCAGGCCGCCAACATCAAGAAGGATATGGTCATCTTCAACACAGTTGGCCCCTCCAAGCGCCATTCGTTTCAAGTCAGTGGAGGCACAGTGGTTGCGGAACCTCGGGCGCAACGGCTTCATAATACTTTGCGCAATGGAAAGGATTGGCGCACATTTACTCTCGATTGTGGTAATGACAAACTCGTTCCTTTATACGTATCTGCCGACAAAAGCCCGAAGGCCGTCCGCACGGAGGTCCAGATCAAGCGCCTCGCCAAGATCATGCAGAACTTCAAGCCCGACCTCGACGCTCGCTCACACAGAACCCTGGGATACATTTCGTGCCGTGGCGAAGCCTTGGTTCGGCTTATTGTTGGCAGCAATGCTGATGCTCCTACTAAGCTCCAGTGGTCACAAGCCGCCATCAGACTCGGAATCTCTGAAGATGACCAGAAGCAGATTGCAGCCGAGTTCATCAGCAACTTCGCAGACCCCCTCGCCGCCGCACAGTGGCTTTAGCCTTCGCTGGAGCCCCTGGCTCCTGAAGCCCTCGCAGGAGGGCCTGGACATCGCATTCTGGAACTCGCAAGCGCTTCTCGGACAGTCCGCACTACGTCGCGCGGACAAACGCCAGCAACTCCTACCATATTTTCGCCAACGAGCTCTCATTGCAGTTCAAGAGACTCATGGGACACTGGACGACCTCAAGCTGCTGGCGAACTCTACTCAACATCGGTACAAAGCTTTCCACTCGCCTGTGAAGGTCAACGGCGTGCCCGTAACGAACGCTGGTGGCATCGGCTTCCTCGTCCCCTTACGACAAAGCAGAGCTTCAACTTCCCCCTGACGAACGGCCTCAACTCAGGTTCGAGGTCGTCATCCCTGGCCGAGCCGCGCGGCTCCGGACCACGGATGCCAACCTCCAGCACGAAGTCACCGTCCTCAACATTCACAACTTCGGCTTGACTCCAGCAGATCGGTTTCTCCTTCGTGACCAATGGCACGCTCTCCGCCATCATGCTGACGAAGCCCCTCAGCATCGGCTTCTAGTCATCGTCGGCGACTTCAACGTCTCCGAGTTCCCACCACGCTCGATCAACACGCCTGTCGACTCAGACACCACAGCTTCACAGCGGTACCAGTACCAACCTGTCTTCTGGCGCAACCTGTTCCGCGACGTCATCGAGATAGTGACTCCCTCGACGACACACAGGTCGGAGGCTAACAAGAATGAATCGACGATTGACCGCTGCTTCATCAACCTACCCAGCCACCTCATGCCCTTCATGGAAACTGTCTACATCGCCGACGACGCTCCCCTCGAGAACCCCAAGGGCCCCGTCAGCGACCACAAGATCATGCACCTGCGCATCCGTCTTCGCAAGCCCAAGAAGGTCACCGAGCGCGGCATCCCCGCGTACATCTTCGACACCGACCACTACAAGCACCACATCACAAGAGTGCTCGCCGCGGTCGACATGTCTTCCCTCACTCCCACGGCGCGCTGGAGGGCCTTGAAGGCAGCCATGAGAGTTGCTGCTGCCAGAGCCCGCGACACGCTTCTCAAGATCCCAGCCGCCGAACTATCATCACAAAGTGGTACTGTCAGAAAGGAGACCAGGGCCACGACACTACGCAGCATCGCCAGGGCCGCATGGTACCAGAACATCCCCCTTGCCCAGACGCTGATCGACAACACTGACATCGGCAAACTGCACCTGAAGATTGACGGTCGCACCGTCAGCATCAACGACATGCATGACTTCACCTCGACCACCGACGCCACGCACGCGAGCCTTAGTGATGAGCGCAAGGCCCTCTCTGCGGCACGCTCGCGAGCCGCTTTCGCCGCCAACAATGTCCAGCTCGGTCAGAAGTGGCGCCAGCGCGCCAAACGTGAAGGCCTCCACGGCGAGCTCTGGAAGCCCTTCTCCAAGCGGCTCGTCTTGACGGGCCTCAAGATCATCGCGGGCGGCGTCACCAACATCGTCACCGACCCCGCGACGATGCATCAGGCCATCATGCGCCACTGGGCCCCTGTCTTCTCCGCAAATCATGTTCCCGACGACGCCCTCTCCAACTACCTCGACTCGATCTTTCCCAGACGCGCACTCACTCACCTCGACCTTCCTGACGCCCAAGCTCTCGAGAAGGCCGCTCGCCTGGCTGGCGATTCAGCACCAGGTCCTGACACACTTCCTTACAAAGCATGGCTGCGTACTCCCGACAGCTTCGACATCCTCGCCGACTTCTGCAGGGGCATCGCTACCCGACGCGCACCGCCTCACGACCTCAACTACTCCCTCATGGCCACGCTACCGAAGGGCGACGAGCCCTGCGGAGTGCCTACGTCCGCTCTCAATGGAGAACTCGGACGTGAAGCAGCTTCACGCCCTCGCAGCCGAGACGTCCCCCGAGCAGCAGGGATTCGTCAATGGCCGCCAGTTTTTGCGCAACGTCGTCGTGGTGGACGCCGCCGCTCGACGTCACAGTCTTTCACCTAATGCAGCTACTGACAAGCCCGTCTTTGTCAGCATGGACATCGCGGCCGCTTTCCCCAGCCTCGGCCACCGCTGGATGTGGAGCGTTCTCCAGCGGTGGGGCATCCACGGACACATGCTTCACCTGCTTCAAGCCTGCTACCATTGGCCTGTCTCCTACCTGGACCTGGCAGGTGCACGCCACCCCCTCCTGATCGCAGCCCCAGGAGTCGCCCAGGGTTGCCCGTTAAGCGGAACGATATGGGCCCTCGTCTTCGACCCCGTCATCAGAGCCCTCACCAGAGAGCTCTCAGCCATCGAGCGCGGTCTGGTTAGCGCATGTGCTGACGACCTCGGCATTATCCTCGCGAGGCTCGCGGACATCAGCAAGCTCGCGCCGCACATCATCGCGGTGGAGACTCTCGCGGGGCTGTGCCTCCAGGCCAAGGAATGCATCGTGGTCCCGACCTGGACGTTGCCCACTCAGGACATCATTGCAGAGATACGTCAAGTACTTGCGACCGCCCACGCTCCCCGGGCCGCCTTCAAAGTTGAGTCCAGCGCCAGATACCTCGGCTTCATCATCGGCCCTGGCGCCACACTTGACGACCAATGGCGCGGCCCCGCGGTCAAGTGGTGGGACCGCATCGAGAAGCTTGCTGCGTCCCACGCCCCTATCCAGCAAAGCATCAAACTGTGCAACGTCGCTGCCGTCACGGTCCTCGGTTACGTTGGCCAGCTATTCGAACCCTCGGAGGGCATCCTCCAGAAGGAGCTGAAGGCCATCCACAAGTTGCTGCGCGTCGCCCCGTCCAGCTTCGCGAAGTCCGACATCCTCGCGATGTCCCTCTGGACCAAGGCTGAGGTTCCCACTGGCATCGAGAACTACCTGGCAGCCACTATGTGGCGCACAGCCACCAACGCGGTGGCAGAGTGGCGCGATGCATTCAACGCGCTCTGCGACACCGCGTACGAGCAGCTCCCCATTGTCACAGTGCAGCGCGGCCGCTGGTGCAGCGAGTGCTGGTCCATCAAGACTTCCATTGTCCAACGTTTCGAGCACATCACCAACTCTACTTTCTTCCCCGACGGCAAGGGTTCCCACTTAAAGAGGTTGACCCGCACAGCGGGCCCCCTTCCCCGCGCCCGAGCCGCTATGATTGGCATCCACAAGCGAGCCGCCCGTGCTGGAATGCAGGCCCTCCTACAGCAGCAACAAGAATCGCACCGCCGCCGAGCCGCACAGATCACGCCGCAGAAGGCCTACATGATGTCCCTCAACGAGCAGCTCTACACCGACACGATGGCAGACACCATCAAGCGGCGGCTCATGTCCTGGTTCCCGTCTCTTGACCCTGCGAAGTCGCTAACCAGGGAACCGATCAGCGGGCCTCGCCGAAAAGCCGAAATCGTGCAAGAACGCCTGGCTGACCGAGCTCGTGCGTGGGCCGCCCACTGGATCCCCGACATCCTGCTCAACGACAACACGATCGACAACCGCTCAGACTGGATGCAGTGGTGCACAGAGTACCTGTGCGAGCTTCTCGGATCCGAGACCTCTCGCCCGCTTTATGCCACCTCCACTCGCCGTCGACAGATCGCCGCCGATATGTGTCAGCAGGCATGGGACAACAGCGGTACTGGCAGAATCCTCCTCGAACATCGCCTCTCAAGAGCTCGGACCCGCTCAGATGAACCGAGCAGCCAGATTTCGCTACTTCAACATGAGGCTGCCCAACATCGTGCTCGCCGCCGCTGGGTCACCAACTTTCCCCCGTACCAGCTGCCCGACACCGACATCAGTGACGCCGACTTCCCCGACGGCGACGAAGACCCTCCCGATGATGAAGACGAGCCGCCTGATCTTCTACGTCTCCAACGGGTTCCTGCCGATCTTCCAGCTCGATGGAAACGCCTGCGCACCTACCTGGCCACGCAACCGCCCGCACGGATGTGGGCCACAGTGAAGGCCCTCGTGGGCGCATGGGCCACCAGCTACCGCATGCATGTCATCCAGGACAAGCGCCCTTGCCACTTCGGGTGCACGCACCCGCTCGCCAAGGACAACATTCAGCACTACATGACGTGCGAGCGCATGTGGCACCAGCTGAGCCTGCCCGCGGCCAGCTGAGCGCCGACCTCCTCACGCGCATGGCGCTCCCCGAGCTGTCGCACCCGTTCGACGGCGAGAACGGCATCCCGAACTCCGCCACGCGCCTCGCCGTCGCGACGCGGGCATACCACCTCACCAAGGACCACCCCCTCCCGATCTCCTACCACGACCAGTACACCGCCTTCGCCGCCGCCCGCCGCGCCCTCCAGCTTCCTCTGACCTGAGTGGAGGCGCGGGCGCGCCGCGCGCTCGGCTAAGCGCGGACGAACCTTCCTTCAAGGTTACGTTCGCTCCTCCTCCTCCTCCTCCTCCTCCTCCTCCTCCTCCTCCTCCTCCCCCTCCCCCTCCTCCACCTCCTCCTCATCGGCGGAAGATCGAGAAGGTGCCTCCCATGCTGCGCGCCATGGGTTGCGCGGTCCCTGGGCTGCGCCATCGGTTGCGGTGCCGTCCATGGATTGCGATAAGCTCCATCGTTCCATCCATGGATTGCGCGGCCCATGGGTTTCGGGGCAGACGAAAGGGTGGTATTGGGAAAGGCGGGGGTACGAAATCTGCGGCATGCAGCTGGTTTCGGCCCCGCCGCTGGGACCATTCCTCGATACATAGCCGCCTCCGGCGCCGGGAGGCGCCGGGAAAATCAACTACGTGAGCTGATTCTCAAACGCCCCCTTTGCTATTCCCCCCCCTTTCGCCATCCATCGGTTGCCCCATGCGTTGCTAACTCGGCGGCCCGGAGTCGAAGGGCCTGCTATTGCGCACTCGGTGGCCCAGGATAAAGCGGCTTGACATTGGTTGCGCCATAGGTCGTCCACTCGGCAGCCGAGAATATCACAGCCTGCGATCGGCTGCGCCATAGGTTGCGCACTCGGCGCCAGATAGTAAAACGACCTGCGATCGGGTTCGCCATAGGCTGCGCACTCGGCGGCCGCCAATAAAGGGGCCCGCTTCTGGTTGCGCCATGGGTGCCGCACTCGACGGCCGAGAGTCGAACGGCCTGCTAGTTACCTGTTGCTCCTCACGGCGCGCACTCGGCGGCCGAGAAGAATCAGCCTTTTACTGGTTGCACCATCGGTTGCGCAATCGGCGGCCGAATATAGATCGGCCGGCTGACGGGTGCGACAAGTAAGTCAGTCATTCAGTTTGTCAGTCAGCCAAGCAATCCAGTGCACCTCGCGAAGAACAAGTTGGAGCTGCTCACAGAAACAAGAACACTGAACAAAACTAGGGCCGAGGTGTCCTTACGGACGTCGAGTGAACATAACATCGGCGTGCCAGCTAAGCCAGCAGCGCACGACAAGGTATGCGGACAGGTCTGGCATGGGGCCGTACCTCGCGAGATGTGCTGCTGGAAACGCGGCACAGTAGTAGCGAGTGAATGGGGGCACCATTGGCAAGCTTCTCATCGACGCGTGAGTTGACACATCGCACTCGAGCCACGGCAGCGTCCAACTGGTCCTCATCCTCATCCATTTGAGCCCCTGCTCCTTGTCTTGTGGAAGATCCTCGTGGTGTTTCATCGGCTCCCCGTCCTGGTGTGCCAGCACCTCCCTGCCATCGGCGTCGGACTCGAGCTAGGCGAAGGCGTCGGAGTTGGGAGCGCGCCCTCTTACGCGACACCGATGGTGTCTGCGAGCCCACTGAGTTGTTCGGGCCTGTGCTGTCGCTGCTCCCAGGCCCCTGGCGCCAGTGCCGCCCTTCCGTCAGCGGCAGCGGGCTCATGAAGCATAGGTTCGTCGCCGTCCTTATCGGAGCCGTGCCTCACGGCGAAGTGCGTTCTGGCACCCGTGCTCCTCATCGCCAGCCGTCGTCGCTCCCGTTTTGCCCATGCGCGGGATGGCAGCAGCGACTGCCTCGTGCGCGACTGTGGGCGAGGCTATCAGCCTGGGCCTCCAGGTCGTCAAGGCCCGACGGCGTGTTATGCAGCAGTACGGCACTGGCGCTCCCGCCGAAGCCGGACGCGGAGCCGAGGTCGGAGCCGTCGACTGTGCGGGCTTTGACTCTGCCATCGACCGCGATGTCAAGGAGGCCGTCAAGAGAAAGACGTCGGTGCCCCCGCCAGTCTCGGACGGTGGACCAGAGTTGTCGCCCTTCAGGCTGCCTATCGGTGGCCACACCTCCCACCGGCAGCGAGCTCGTCGAACTCGGCCGCGGCGCCGAGGCCGGACTCGCAGCTTCTCTCGGGGGCCTCCAAACGGTGCGGCAACCACACCGTGCGGTGAGTCAGTGGGGATTCGGGGTGACCGCATTGTTTTGAGACTTGGGCCGTCCTCCAGTCACCGAGCGCGTTCCACTACTCGCAAAGTGCCTACTCGCACCGAACGCACACGTGTCTGCTTCGATGTAATTGATCGTAGATCCCTCGCGGGGGATCCAGTTCATTTGCGAGTAGCTACTTTGCGAGTAGTGGAACGCGCTCGTCTATCCAGGGACGTCTCGGGCGATTGGGGCATCCGGGGCCCCGCGGCGGTGCGGTGACGGACCGCGCGGCAAGGTCCTCTTTGGGATCCCGTGGCCACGGCGCAGCCTGTCGCCCCACCGCTGTGGGACCCCCCCTTTGCGGGCCTCCAGGCTCCGCTCGCAGGGAGAGGAGGAGGAGGAGGAGGAGGAGGAGGAGGAGGAGGAGGAAAAGAAGAAGAAGAAGAAGGAGAAGAAGAAGAAGGAGGAGGAGGACGAGGACGACGAGGACGAGGACGAGGAAGGAGGAGAGGAGGAGGAGGAGGGAGGAGGACGAGGAGGAGGAGGAGGAGGAGGAGGAGAGGAGGAGGAGGAGGAGAGGAGGAGGGAGGAGGAGAGAGGACGAGGAGGGAGGAGGAGAGGAGGAGGAGAGAGGAGGAGGAGGAGAGGAGAGGAGGAGGAGGGAGGAGGAGGAGGAGGAGGAGGAGGAGGAGGAGGAGAGGAGGAGAACGAGGACAAGGAGGAGGAGGAAAAAGAGAACGAGGAGGAGGAGGACGAGGAGGAGAACGAGGACGAGGAGGAGGAGGAGGAGGACGAGGAGGGGAGGACGAGGACGAGGACGAGGAGGTGGAGAAGGAGGAGGAGGAAACCGAGGACGAGGAGGAGGAGGAGGAGGACGAGGAGGAGGAGGAGGAGCACGAGGAGAAGGAGGGGAGGACGAGGACGAGGACGAGGACGAGGACGAGGAGGAGGAGGAGGAGGAGGAGGAGGAGAGGGAGGACCTCCGTAGCCATTTAGGCTCAAGTCCGTAGTGTTTCGGCACAGGACCTGGCTGTTTGGCAAGGGGGAAGGACGGCCCCCACAGTTTCTCCTCGTTGCCTGCCAGACGAGGTTGGTTCCCTTCATTTTCTTTGTGATCTCCTGCTGGAGCAACGACGTCCCAGTCAGGTCAGCCCCTGGCTACGGCTCGCCGATGGCTCCTCTGTTCTTTCGTGATCCTTGGGTGCGCAAGCCAACAGGTGAGCCTCAGCAATGGTACGGCGACGGCGAAGCGCTCAGCAAAGCGCCCTGCCCCCACTGCGGTTGCAAGAACAACAAGAAACACTACTGGTTCTGCAAGCACTGCCTGCAGCCATTGTCCTTCGTGGCCCCGTCCGCTCCGCCCGAGGCCTCGGGCGCCTGGGCCAGCAGGCCCCCCGCGGGCTCCCACCGCTCCCTGTGCGACGGGGGCGATGCGGGCACAGGCGCATCCCAGTTCACCAAGGGCGGCAAGGGAGGCAACTCCGACAAGGGCAAAGGCAAGGGTCAAACCGATGCCCTGTCCTCAGCTCCGCAGCCACCTGGCCCAGGCAAGCCAGCGAGTGAGCCCAGAATGCCTGGACTTCAGCTGGGTGAATCTGGATGGCTACGCTCGGCAGGTCATCACTCTTGGACCAGCTATTCCAAGGAGGACGTGTCAGTGCTGCTCAGTTTGGCCGCGAATTTCCAGCGCACTGGCGACACGCACAGTGCCGACTTGTACAACCGTTGTGCCAGCCAGCTGCAGATGGCCGCGGTGCCCAAGCCCCAGACGGTGGGGGCTGCTCAGCACGCCATGCGTGAGGCGAATACGTTCCTGGACAAAAAAGTGCGCGCTGCTGGGTCTCCCAAGCAACAGCTCCACGACGCAGAGCAGGCCGCCATCAGCGCCCTCTCCGATTTCGAGGAGTGCCAAGCTAACTGCCACAGGGCAGTGCGCATCCTGGCCGAGCATGTGCATCCCGAGGGTGCGGGCGCGACAGCGGCCCCCGCAGCCGCGCCCCGCACCCGCGGCCTCAGCCTGGAACGCCTGCTGGACGAGCACGCTTCTGTTGAGATCTTCGCCGACGACGGCCTGTTCGGTTTGGAGGCCGAGGGCGTCGAGCCCTCTGAACACGAGCGCGAAGAGGTGGCTCGGCGCAAGGCGGAGGCCGAATACACCATCAAGAGGGCAGTGGCGGAGTCCTTTGGCCAGGTCAAGCAGAGGGCCAAGGAGCTGGTCGACGAGCAGCGCGCCTTCCGTGCCCGCATGCAGCTCAAGCGCCGCAAGTTCGGCATCGACGACGAGGGCGACTGCGACGCTGCTAGAGGTGGCGCGCCAGCCACCCCTGGCTCGGCCGCGGCTGCTACCCCCGCAGCAGCCGAGGCCCTCGCGGCCACTCTTGCCACTGCCCCAGGCCCGAGGGCCCCCTCGGCCCCATCGGCTGCCGCAGTGGCCCAGGCCTGCGACATCAACCAGGGTTCTACCGCTGAGAAGCGCCCTGTCGATGCGTCGGACTCTGCTGAGCACAGGTTGCGGCTCGACATGGCCCTTGCACTTTCAAGAAATTCAGTCGAACCAGGTCATTCGCAGCCAGGACTTTAGCCTATCATGGCAGTGGGCAACTACGCTCGGGACTTCGATTTCGACGTCTCCGACATGGTCGCCACACTCACCTGCCATGAGACCGCTGAGACCCCCCCCCCCCCCAGACGAAACCCTCGGTAGGCCAGCGCCCCCGAGGCGCTGGGACCGCCTAGAGGGACCCTGGGGCAGGGAATCGGCGCGAGCATGGCAGGCAGAGGGCGCCACATGTTCGCGGCACGGCTTGCCTCGCGATACCTCCTCCACGGGCACTACCTCACTGGGTTGGGGGCAGCCCGAAATTGCCCCGAGATTCTCAAGCTGCGCACGCATGACACCAGCACCATCATGGTTTCAGTTTCGCCTTCCTGCTCAGCTGCCCTGTCGTCCTGTCCAGTCGCCGTCGGCAGGGGCGGTGCAGCCATCATCTACTACGAGATCTGTTTCAGCTTCGGCGCTGCGAACTCCCGCTTGCACATGCCCCCGACCTTCCTGTGAGTCTGGAGGCGCGAGCGAGCAGGATGCCAGCACGCCTGGCGCGCGCGCCAAACCCACTCTTCCTTCCTCGTCAGAGTTGAAGCGCGTGGTGTTCGACACGGCCAATACTACGTCCTGGGGATCTCTCAAAACATATTTGCAGGACGAGGCCCAGGGGACCATCGTTTTCCTCCAGGACTTCAGCTTCGGGGAGCCGCCGTACGAGGGGGTCAACCAGCTGAAGAGCATAGGGTGGAAATCGATCGTCAATCCCAGTATCCCCACCCTGGGAGGGGGACTCAGCAGCGGTACAGGAATTGCGGTTCGTCCGCACATCCCCATTGGAGCTTTGCCACTCGCTCGCCCCCTTCCTCAGCCTGAGAGGGCATGCTCCGCGTGGGTCAACACGTTCGCCCCTGGAGGCCTGGCGGTCTTCTCGCTTTATTTAGATTGCAACGGCCCGCTAGGCCTCGACTCGATCAGGACTTTGAATCGCATAGGCGAAGAGATCCACCAGCTGCAGATTCCGTTCATCATTGGAGGGGATTGGAACACTCACCCATCACAGCTGCTCAACACTGGGTGGGCTGACAAGGCGGCACAACTTTGCATTCTAGCAGACCCACGTGCGGCAAGTCGGACAAGCAGTGGAGGACCATCGATTTCTTTGTTGTCTCGCGGGGCCTCGAGTCCGCCACACGCCAGCACCACATCGCGTGGAGAAAGATTGATCGCAACGAGGCCAGCACCACATCGCCCCATTACGCGGTGTCGTTGGAGCTTGAAGGGAATCCATTGGAGGCCAAGGTCAAGGTTCTGCAAGGGCCCAAGCCGTTCCCGAAGGAGCGCCCCATGGGCCCCTACCCGACTCCCCCGTCGTGGGCCCCCTGCAGCGACATCCTCGACAGTCCCAATGTGGCCCCTTACGATCTGGACCAGGCTTATGTTCAGTTTTGCAAGCTCTTCGAGGCGGAACTCAAGAGTGCCCACGGCGTCGATTCCCTGGACCGTACCTATTCTGGCAGGGCCAACGGGCTCAAGTTTAAGGGGGTTTCAGCTGTGCGGACTTCCGGAGGAGATTACCTTGTTTCTTGTCCTGAAGGCCGTGCTTGGAGGAAGGTGGCTACTTGGTTTCTGCAGTTGGCGTGCCTGCTCAGGAAGGACCACCCGAGGGACCATCCAGAGATCCTCTCGCTGGGCTCCAAGTTGGCCTCGGGCCCGAATAAGCTCCTCGAGAACCCCGAGTGGAAGCACTTGCGCGCGCATTTCCAGCTCGGCTCGATCGAGATTAACCAGTTGCTGCAGTTTGCCGCTGCGTCCAAGCGCCAGGCAGAGCTGTTCGAACGGCGCTTCCGCACCAAGAGGGCCAAGCAGTGGCGGACTTGGGTTGCTAAATCTCTCGAGGGAGGAGGAGGCCTGGCGCACCGGTTCACCAAGAAGCCTCGTGGGTTCATCCCCGACAACCCCGAAGGGGGCCCCCCTCCCAGCCTTGAGGAGCAGATGAGGTGTCTGGAGGAGGAGTGGAAGAAGATCTGGACCCCTGCCCCTCACGTTGCCAACTTGCCCGGCCCCATCCAATACCTCAGCCAAGTTATTTTTCGGTCTGGAGAACAGCCTCTCGCTCAGGCGTCTCCTGAGGACATCCGCGCTGTGGCCAAGACCGTCAAGGCGCTCGCGGCCGCGGGGG
Source organism: Prorocentrum cordatum (assembly GCA_963575745.1). Lineage (NCBI taxonomy): Eukaryota > Dinophyceae > Prorocentrales > Prorocentraceae > Prorocentrum > Prorocentrum cordatum. The sequence continues at coordinate 2,637,695 of CAUYUJ010000001.1, read as the reverse complement.
CAGACCGCACCAGACCGCGGGACTGTCTGCTGTTATCCGACGCAGGCTTGCAGTGCCTGGCGAGCATGTGGTTTCACATGGAGCGCCTAGGCCAGGAAACCAAGAGCCCCTCCATCACATCCTGCTCGCAATGATTCCTCGTGACGACGGGGGTCGCCGACCTATCGGAGTTCTACCAGGAAACATTCGCATAGTCGGTAGGTTTTCTCGGATCGAAGCCAAGAGATGGGAGGAGGCCCATCTTCGTGCGTATCAGTTCGGCAGCATGGGCAAGTCGTGCGAGAGGGCTGGGAGCAATCGGTTCGTCTCGAGCATACGCACATATGCAAACATCAATCTGCGCACGCCCTGGTTGACATGACCAAATGCTACGCAAAGGTGCCCCACTACCTCCTCGCGCGCTCGGGGATTAAGCACGGCTTCCCAGCGCGTCGGCTTAGGTCCCTGCTTGCGCTGCATCGTGGCAAGCGCTCGCTGCAGTTTGACATGCGAGTAGCAGCAGACATTTATGTCGAGCAAGGGGTCCTGGCAGGCTGTTCGTTTGCCACCACTCTCTTATTTTGTTTTTTGCTCGACGTGTGGGACGACGCTGTCCGCCTCTACCCCAGCATATCTGTCTACAATGTCGTGGATGACGTTACTATAGGAGCTGTGGGTAAGCGTAAGCATGTTACCCACATGGTTTGGGGAACCACCAAGTTCATCTGCGTCCAGCTCGAGGCTTTGGGGTTCACCATCTCGCCCACCAAAGGTATCGTCACGGGCTCGCCGGCCCAGATCGCCCAGGTTATCCGCGCGGGTCTCTTGTTCTGGGATTTCAAGGGCATGGGGGCCACGAAGAACCTAGGTGTGGACTTCGCAGGGACTCCCAGGCGCTCTGCCAAGGTCCAGCAGCGACGTTGGCAATCCCTACTCCTGCGCATCAGGAGGTTCCGTGGTCTCAGGTCGACCTTGTCGGGCACGCACAGGGTCATCGAGACGGGTGGGGCCCCAGCGGCCCTGTACGGCGTCAGGGTCACTGGCGCGGCCCCAACCCAGCTGGCTTCTTTGAGAGCCATCATCGGAGATGCGGCATTCGGCCCTGCCAGGGGCCGTAGCAGAACGATCCAGTTCCTTCTCAACCAGGACCACAAGTCGGACCCCACCTACCAGGCGAATCTGCTCCCTCTTGGAATGTGGCACCAGGCTATCCAACAACGATGGCTTCCCAGGTCCATGCTTAGCAGTTGCTGGAAGCGTTACCAGTCCTCCAACTCTGCTGGCAAGTGGCCCAAGGTCCTCGGCCCAACGGGCGTCGTGCTGGCCACTCCCCCGCGTCTCTGTTGGGCGGGGGTGGAGTTCGACAAGTGGGACATCGGGGGCGGGATCTTCATCGACCTAGGTTCCTTTGGTAGGCATACGGTGGCCACCTTGATCGAGCAGGCCACCTACCGCCAGTTGCTGCGTCATGTATCCATCCCGAACGCGGCTGGCCAGTTATGCCCGCCTCTCATCTCAGTGGTCCGAGAGGAGCTGCAGGCCTTTCGAAGTAAAGATAATGTTGACGCCGCCATCTTCCTGAGCGGAGTGGTTGCAGGAGGGTACCCGTGCCAGTTGCAGTTGTTCACTGACCGCCGTGTGCTGAACCCCCACTGCCTCCGCTGTGGCCAGGCCCATGGGACCCCCAAGCACAGGCTCTACGAGCGCCCAGGCTTCCACCTCTTCCGTCGAGATCTCGATTTGGCCGAAGTCGCCCGAGAAGAAGTAGGTAGACCCGAGCAGGGTTTGTTGTGCACTAGGGCCCTTGGACCCGACCCTGGGGCCGAATGGCCCCCCCCTGTCTATGGCCGATTCCAGGCTCTGGCACCTTCGCCCGTCCTCGGGCCTCCTTGGCCCTCGGCTTTGTATTGACGGGTCGGGTCTGGACCAACGGAACCCTTTTTCGGCCAGAGCTGGTCGGGCTGTTGTTAGCATGCAAGAAGTAGGAGGCCCTGACGGCAGTGTCTTTGGACCCCCCCCCCCCCCCCCCCCCCCCCCACCACACACACACACACACACACACACACACACACACACACACGCACACACACAACACACACACACACACACACACACACACACACACACACACACACACACACACACACACACACACACACACACGCACACCCACACACCCCCTTCAACGAAGCGGTGTGGGGGGGGGGGGGATGTATGCCCTCATCATGGCCATCCGTCTTGCTGCCCCTGGCCTCCTTATCATTTACTCGGATTACCAAGCTGTCATTGACATTTGGACAGCTGGCCCCAACGCGGACCGCTCCCATGTCGCTTTCGCTGAGTTGTGGGATGAGGTGTTTTTTTTTCAGCCACCGACTTCGGACTCGAGAACATCGAGCTCCGTAAAATCAAGGCCCACCTTTCCTGGCAGGCGTGCTCCCGAACCTCCAAGGCGCCGTTCTGGGCATGGTCTGGCCACACGCTCGCTGACATGCTTGCTCAGCAAGGTGCCAAGGCGCATGTTTCGAATCCCGAGCTTGTGCGCAGGCGCAAAGATAGCCGCGATTCGGTCCGTTCCGTTTGCAAACTCATTGGCGCCTTCGGTAATCATTTGTCCAATTTCAAGTTTCCTGACGTCCAGCGGGTAAATAAGCCCCGCCGCCCGACGTACAATGCTTTCCAGCTCGTCCCAGACCGTCAAGGCCACGTTCTGCAGCGAGTGGGCAAGTCTTCTCGAGCTTTCATTTGCGCCCGCTGCGGAGGTCGTGGTCTGTCTGAGCGTGCTGTGTGTGCTATGCCATGCACGGGCCTCCCACGATTGGCCCGCCTGGCCGACAAGTCTCATCGGCTCTGGCTCATGGGTTCCTCCCTAGTGTGGTGCTCTATGTGTGCAGCCTTCGGGAGTTCCAGGCTCCGCTTGCTCGGTGGTCCCTGCCGTGGGAACCCCCGCAACAAGGACGGAGAGAATACCCTGAGGCTGCTCAAGGAGGGGAGGGATCCTTCCACCAACCGAGTGGTGGGCAGGAGCTTTCGCCTCACCATCTCTTAATTCACCCCCCTTTTTAACCCTGGGCGTCGTGTTTCATCTGGAGGCAGACGTTCCGCAGCTTGGAGGAGCTTGAAGGAGGAGGACGAGGACGAGGAGGGGAGGAGGAGGA
>CAUYUJ010000001.1:2610449-2634458 GCA_963575745.1 Prorocentrum cordatum | reverse complement strand
GGAGGAGCAGGAGGAAGAGTACGAGGCTATTTTTATGTTCGGCCCCCTGGCGCCCTGCCGGCGGGCTAAACCAGGTGCCGTCTGCGCAGCTGTCAGACCGCGCCCTCGCCGTCGCCGAAGGGCGACTCCCTGCCCGCCGCCACGCGCGCCCGCGCCCAGCGAGCGGCGGCAGCAGGCGAGGCGAAGCCGTGGAGCTCGGCCGCCTGCCAGGCGTCTGCCGTGGCGGGCCGCAGCCCCCAGCGCGGCGACCGCCCTGCTCCAGCGGGAGCTCCAGCGCCGTCCACAGCGCCTGCGTCGCCGTGGAGCACCGCCGCGAGCCGCGCCTGCTCCTCCTCCGTGGGCGGCTGAGGAGCGAAGAGCCTCGCCCTGCTCTTCGGCTCCTGGAGGCGCATCAAGAGCCGCCGCGCCTCCGCCGCCCTCTCGCCTGGGGCAGGCCGCCCTTTGCAGCTGCCCAGCAGGCCTGTCCCAGCTGGAGGGGACCGCTTCCAGAAGCGGCAGCCGCACTTCAGGCACCAGGCCATGGCCCCGTCGCCGTTCACGAGGCGCGAGACGACGATGCAGTGCCCGCGCACCACCCGCGCCACTCCAGCTCCAGCTGCCGCAGCCTTCAGCTCGGGAGCGGCCACAGCTGCCTCCGCAAGCTCGTCGGCCGCGGCCCCAGCGGCAGCAGCGGTCGCCTGGCCGAGCTCCACGCCAGCAGCGGCCCCAGCAGCAGCGCCAGGCGCCTGGCCGAGCTCGAGGTCGGCCTCGAGCGCCAGCGCCGCCACCTCCGCGTCGGCCAGCTCCGCCGCGTCCAGCGCCGCCTGCGGGATGTCGTAGACGAGGTCGGCCGTGCCCACCACCCCGTCCGAGTCCAGCTGCTCGCGGTCCACCATGGTGGCGGCCAGCTCGCCGACCCAGCGCCCGAGCTCCTCCACGCGCCAGGCGCATGCCTGGAGGAACCAGACCCGCTCCTCGTCGATCGGCCACAGGGCGGCGCCTCTCTTGGCCCACAGGTCGGCTGCCCTGTTGCCCCTGATCAGGAGCTCATCCTCCCAGGAGGCCGCTGCGAGCACCGTGTGCGCCTTGACCTTGCGCACCGTGGCCGACGGGCCTGGCCCTGCCCACCACTCCTGCCACAGGTGGCGGCGCGCCTGCAGCGGCGCGAGGGCCTTGCCTTGCGAGAGCGCCAAGCCGACCGCGCCCGCGCAGTCGCAGAAGACCTCAAGGCCCGAGCCGCCGGCCGACGGCAGCCAGAACTGGGCCAGCATGTGGAACGCGTAGTCCTCGCCGTCCCTGGCCTCCTGCTCGGGCCCGTACGCCCGCGGGACGATGCCGTGCATCCCGCCGATGACCCCCCTGCTGAGGCCGATCTGCACCACCGCCCAGCCTGCGCGGCGGGCCCCGCGCAGCGCAGGAAACCTGGCGCTGCCGTCCACGAAGACCCTGCCCGCGAATTTCGAGCCAGGCGGCACGCCGAACCAGCGCGGGGCCGCGAGCGCGGCGTCGGCCGCCGCGGGGAAGGCTAGGGCGGGGTCGGGGCACAACGCACGCGCGAAGAGCTCCGCCGCGGCGTCCCCGCGCTGCGCCACCAGCCGCGCCCCCTCCAGCAGCTCAGGCGAGCACGCGTCCCGCCGCAGAGGCAGCCAGGCGTCGCACTCGAAGGCCCTGTGCCGCAGCGTGCCTCGGCCACCGCAGAGGCGGCAGAGGCCGTCGCGCGCCTTGCCCTCCTTCCAGAGGCGCTCCTGCGGCCAGTGGGAGCCGCCGAGGACCGCCACGAGCGCTCGCCTGTGGCGGGCCTGCCAGTGCGGCGGCGGCGGCGCGGGCACCAGGCGGCCAGCGCCATCGGCGGCCTCGGCGTCGGCCTGCCCCTCGGGGCGGCGGCGCGCGTGGAGGAGGCGCTCCAGCCCCTTCCAGTGCACAGGCCATGCCCAGGCGCCAGGCCCGCGCAGCCGCTTCAGCGCGAGCACGTCCGAGGCCAGCATCGCCGACTCGCGCACCACCTGCACCAGCATGCCAGGCGAGTATAACTCCAGCGAGAGGACGCGCGCCTGCCAGTCGATGACGGCATTGTAGGCCACCATATCGATGCCGACCCGTCGTAACGCCAGCACACAAGCCTGCGCAGGGTCGCGGCGCTGCCCCCAGGGGCGGCGAAGGTCGAGCAAGCCTTGCGCCCCGAGCCAGCACTCCTGCACCACCGCGGCGCTGGGCAGGCCCGTCTCCAGCGTCACGCCCGAGGAGCGCGCCACCTCCACCGCGTGCACCGCGAAGGGGTCACGGTAGGCAGCGCCGTGCAGCGCCCGCAGCCGCAGGCCGACGCTGGCGCCCATGGGCAGCCTGCCCTCCGCGCGCATGGCGGCGACCCGCAGGCCGCGCAGCTTCCCGCAGGCGAGGCCCGTCACCGCGGAGCCCCAGACGGCGGTGGCCGCGGGGCTGCCTCTCTGGATGTGGCCCACCTGCGCACCAGCACTGCGCAGCAGGCGCGCCCGCGCACTGACCGCCACCGCGCGGCCGAGCCGAGCGCCCTGCTCGCGCGCGCGCCTCCAGCGCCCATCGGCGGCGTCGCCGCCAAGGCAGCGGGCGCCAGTCCAGCGGGGCAGCGGCCCGTGCGCCCAGCAGCCGTCCAGCGCGTCGCCGAGGTCCTCGCCGTTCGCTAGGCAGCCCGGCTTCGCCTCCGAGATGACAAGCCCCTTGGCGACCAGGCCCTCTGCGAGGGCAGCCATGGCCCTGGGGAGCTGCTGCACCACCTGAGCCCTGCCGCCGACAGCCTGCAGCAGCACGTCGTCGACGACGTTCTGCAGGCGAACCATAGGGTTAGTGCGCACAATCTTCACGAAGAGGGTGTGCACCAGCAGCTTGGCCAGCCCGACCGCACCACTGCAGCCCGCCACAATGGCGCCGTTCGCTTCGAACGGCTGGGAGACCGAGCCACACCAGGAAACGCGGCGCTGCGTGCGGTACGACACGCAGTAGCACTGCAGCAGCGCGAGCGGGAACTCCGCGGCGGCCGCCTGCACGCGCAGCTCCTCATGGCTGACGTGCTCGTAGAACCGCGCCAGGTCGGTGACACCCGTGGCCGCCGAGAGGCCCCTGCTGCGAGCAAAGGCTGCCAGGAGGTTGTGCACCGCCCCCGCGCGCTCGCACGGGCACTCCGACGTGCCCCAGAAGGCAGGGTTCTTCAACGAGACCTCCCAGCGGGCCACCAGCGGCTGTCGCAACCTGCTCCAGACCCTCAGCCAGATGGCCGCGAGGCCGATCGGCCGCTGGCCGCCAGTAGTATTGGGGGTGAACACCACGATCAGCTGCCACAGCGCCTCCCGCGAAGGCTTCCGCCCCCAGGCCATGGGGAGCTCCAGGAAGCGCTGCCTGTAGGACCGCGGGAGGCGCAGCAGCTGCTTCGGGTGGAGCCTATCCCACCCTAGGCCGCACCCCTCGCGGTAGGTGCCCAAGACCCGCTCGAGGTCCTCGAGCTCCAGCGGCGGCAGCTCCGACTCCTGGACGCCCCAGTCCTCGGGCGCCGCCTCGCCTGCACGCGACGGCTTGATCCAGAGCGGCTGCCGCGCCTCCAGCAGCGCAGCCACTGCGGCCTCGCCCGCAACGGGCATGCGCGGGTCGTCGCCCCCGTCCGCGCCCGCGAGCACCACCGCGGGCGCCGCCGCGACCTGCTTGATGAAGCGGTGGGCCGCCGAGCCGCCCTTCTCGGTGGCCGCGGCCTGGGCCCAGGTGCGCCACTCCGCGGCCTTCTGCTGCTTGTCCAGCCTCCAGCGCCGCCTCGCCTCCCCCTGGACGAACTGCACCGTCAGCTGGCACGATGAGGAGCTGAGCAGGCCCACCACGCGGGCCACCGACAGCCCAGCCAGCGGGCCTTCCTCAGGCCGCTCGAGCTCGAACGCCATCAGCACCTCGCGCTGCTTGCGCAGCGGCGCCCAGCAGCGACCTCCTGGCGCCGCCTCCTGCAGCGCGCGCCAGCGGGCGCATGCCGCCGCGAATGACATCCAGCGCCTGCAGGCAGCGCCAACACTCCTCTTGAGGCCCTGCTGCCAGGCCACCTCCATCTCGACCCTCTGCGCTCGCAGCCCGCCGGCGCGCCCTTTCCAGCGGCTGGGCGGCGCGATCTCGCGGAGGTCGATCAGGTAGGCCCCCGCCGCCTCGAACCACTCCTGGCAGCCCACCTTGAGCGACTGCCCACCGCCGGGGCTCCAGGTCGAGAAGGCACGCTCGAGCGGCGCTGGCCGCACTGGCGGCGGCAGCGGCAATGGGAAGGCGGCAGGGAAGAGCGGCCGCTGCACCTTCGCCGCTGGCCCCACGCCGCGCAGCACCACCTTGGACGGCACGTGGTCCTTCGTCGGCGCCCTCAGCAGCACCTCAGCCGCATCCACAAAGCCCGTGAGGACCTTGCTGGCGACCGCGAAGTCGAAGACCTTCGAGCCGCAGGTCGGCTCCTCTGGGGCGACGAGCGCACCGCCAGCGCTGCGCGCCCACTCACGGACGTCCTCGGGCTCCATGTTCCAGTCACCCATCACGATCCACGGCGACTCCAGCTGCCCCACGAACTCGTGCAGCGCCGCCAGGAGCCCGATGTTCTCCTTCGCCCTGCCCACCTTCGTGATGAAGTAAGCCGAGATGACGCGGCACGGCTCCCTGAACCCCAGGTTCACCTCGCACACCTGGAACCGATGGGCAGGGGGCCCAGGCGCGGCGGCGGCCGCCGACGGCCGCAGAGTGGCCACTGCCACTCCTCCCGAGCTCTCCAGCGGCCCTGGGCCCGTCGGCAGCGCCGCCTGGCCGTGCCAGCTGAAGCCGCGCGCCTGCATCCAGCCCGCAGCGCGGGCCACCGCCTGCTTGCCCTTGAGGCGGTGCTCCTGGAGGCAGATCACCGTGCAGCCACTCGACCAGCGACTGCGCCGAGCCCCACGCGGTGGCGTTGGCCGTCACCAGCTCCACCACGTCCGCCGCCTGCGGGCGGCTACCCTGGGGCGGGGCCTGCCACCCGCTGGCGCTTGGCCAGCGCTGCGCGCCAGGCAGCGCGCTGCTGCTCGTCCCCCATGCCCAGCTCGCCGAACACGGCGTCAAGCCCGACGAGCTCGGGGCCGAGGTCGAGGTCGCCGACGCGCTTGCGGTCCCAAGGAGGACCAGCAGCGCCATCATCACCGCCATCGGCCTCGGGAGCGGCCTCCTGCGCCGCGGCGGCCCGCTCAGCTGCGGCTGCAGTCGCGCGGGCCCGCTCGGCCGCCGCTGCCTCGCGAGCACGGGCGTCAGCGGCGGCGAGCTTCTCCGCGAGGCTGCGGGCCTCGGCGGCCATCGCGAGCAGGGCGCCGCCCTCCTCCCCGAGCAAGAGAACCCGCTCCCGCTCAGCCTCGAGGCCCTCGAGGCCCTTGAGCAGCGCCTTGCCCAGGCAGCCCTCGGCCTCCTCAGGCTCGCCCTCCTCCATGGGCGACGGCCCCGTGTGCTGCGCCAGGTCGGCGCGCTTCCTGGCACGCACCGCCTCGGCCACCTCCTCCAGCTGGTCGCGCCGCTTCTGGAGGACGTCAGCCTGCTCCGCCACGCGGGCCGCGACGGCCTCCTGCTCCTCCTTGACGGCCGCCGGCGCGATCTCCGCGCGCCCGACCTGGCCCTTGATCTTCGCCTCCCTGGCCAGGAGGGCCTGGAGCGACAGCTCGGCAAAGGGCTTCGCAGGCGGCGGCGCGTCCACCACAGGCACCAAGGCCCCGAAGTCCTGGACCAGGGCCGCCGACCAGCCTTCCCCTGGGGCCAAAGTGGCGGAGGAGGGCCTGGCGCACCTCCTCGTCCTTGCCGCCGCTGCCGCTGGGCTGCTCCTCAGCCGCCTGCTTGGCCGCGCCCAGCGCCCACGGCGCCGGCGTGGCCGCGGCGGCGGCAGGGCCAGGCACATCCGAGGCAAAGCGCACGCGCTTCGCCTCGGCCTTCGCCTTCCCCTTGGCCTTGGCCTTCGCCTTGGCCTTGTCGATGGCCTCGCCGATCGTGCCAGCGCCGCGCGGCGGCCGCGCCGCCTTGCAGAGCCTGCGCTCCGTGCGCCAGGCCATGTTGCTGTAGCCACCAGCGCACGCACGACACGTTCAGGGGTCGCCACCCTGGCTGGCTCCGCGCGCGCCACCTGCAACGCCATTCGCCATCGGCCCGCGGGGGCACGCCGCTCCGAAGCTTGCTCCCGCAAGAGCGGGCACCTGCCTCGCCCCGAAACGGCTAGGAAGAGTACGAGGAGGAGGAGGAGGAGGAGGAGGAGGAGGAGGAGGAGGAGGAGGAGGAGGAGGACACGGCATGGAGGAGCACGAGGAGGAGGAGTACGAGGAGGAGGAGGAGGAGTCCCCAGTGTCCTGGATACTTCGCGGCACCGGGGCCCCCACACACCCACGCACAGCGGAGGGGGGTGCAGGCGAAGGGGGGGGCCTTCCCCCGTCAGGGAAGAGGCGCTGCTCCAGAATCCTTGGGACCAGATAAGTACGCGCAGAGTAGGGCTCATTACGATTCCTCCGACTCGGCTCGATGCGATTTCGAGCGCCCCCGATTCCGATTCGATTCGGTTTCGGATTCCGATTTGGGCTCCGATTGCTGAATGGGGATGACGCACCGCGCGCGTTAGCGTGCGGTCCGTTAGTCGGAAGAAATTGGACTTGGGGGAGTTCGAGGGGGGTGGCATCGCGAGCCCCGGATGACGGAAAGCGCGCGTTAGCGTGCGGTCCGTTAGTCGGAAGAAATTGGATCTGGCGGAGTTCGAGGGGTTGGCATCCGCGGACCCGGATCTAATTGCCCTCGCGCCTCGTTTTGTATCGAGTAGGGCGGCCTTCGGGGCTTAAAACAGCGTTTCGCTCGAGACATCATCGGAGAACGCTTCTTGGGCGCTTCTTGGGCCGCTGTAGGCGCCCAAGACGACCCAAGACGGCCCAAGAAGCGCCCAAGACGGCCCAAGAGCTCTCCAAGAGAGCCCAAGACCGCCCAGGGCGGCCCCAAGACGTCCCAAGAGGCCTCCACGACGCCCCAGGAGGCGCCCACGAGGCGTCCCAAGAGGGCCCCAAGAGGCCAAACTCATTGATTGTCTTAAGGAAAACGTGCATTTTTAGCATATACGGTTTTTCGCCTTTCATGGCGTTGAAGACGGCCCAAGAGGCCCCCAAGACCGCCCCAAGACGGCCGAAGATGTTCCCAAGAGGCCCCTAAAATAGCCCAAGAGGGCGGCAAGACGGGCCAAGAGGCGTCCAAGACTGTCCAAGAGGCCCCCAAGAGCGCCCCAAGAAGGCCCAAGAGGCCCCCAAGAGGGCCCCAAAACGGCCCAAGAGGGCGCCAAGACGGCCCAAGAGGCGCCAAGACGGCCCCAGGACGGCCCCAAGAAGGCCCCAAGAGGCCCCCAAGAGAGCCCAAAGAAGGCCAAAGGCAGCCTAGCCCCTTCACCCCCGCCACCCAAAAGTTCCCAGGAGGCCCCCAGAGGCCCCCGAGAAGCTCCAAAAGGTCCCCAAGAGGCACCCAAGAGGCTCCCCAAGAGCCCCCCAAGAGGCCCATAATACTCCCAAAGGCCCTTAGCACCGCGGCTCACAAGAGCGAGCGGTGACGTAATCGAGCTGATAAGACCAAAGCTCCCTACAGAGAGCTGCGGCGTAATACGTTCTTGCAGCCAGGGCACAGGGACGGGCGGCAACGCGTGGACAACGAGCGGTCCACGCAAGGACAACGCGGGGTTCTGGAAAGCTGGCAGCCCAAACGCGGAAAACGCAACGCGACCCGACCGCCCCCTCCAAAACAAGAAACGCGCTCAAAGAAAGCTCCGCGACTCTCCGAGGCTGAGATAGGTCAAGAGCGAGGGGAAGGGAGTCAATAAGAGGTGTAAGAGCGGACGAGCCAGCGATCTTGTGCGCTCTGAAAGTAAGTGCGCTTTCCGTCCCCATGCCAAGCAGGGATGATGGCCAGGCCCCCCCCCCGAGACGGCCCAAGAGGCGTCCAAGACGGCCCAAGAAGCGCCCTAGACAGCCCAAGATACCCCCAAAAGGGGTCCAAGAGGGCTCCAAGACGAGCCAAGAGCGATCCAACAGACCCCAAGACCGTCCAAGAGCGTTCCAAGATGGCCTCAGATGGCTTCCGTAGCCTTGGCTCAAGCGATGTTTGCTCAAGGCTAGTCGAAATCAATTTCGCACGAGCCACGTTCAGACCGAGGAAACGCCACCTGAATCTTCACAGCGGCACAAGGATCAACGGAGGCCGATGCGGGCCGCCAGAATGCTGCTGGAAGAGGAGGCACCCGCCACACCTGATCCTCGTTGGGACGACGCTACATTTCACGCGTGGTGCGAGTATAATATTGACGACTATTACTCGATAGGTTGGCTCAAGGTTGGATACCTCAGGAGAGTCGCTGCTGAGGGCGGCACCCTGACGCGCCGGCAGGAAATGCCGGCGGCAGCATTCCACTTTGGCATTCCGCCGGACAGTGTGTCGATCTTTGCTTGGGACGCATCTTGGTTGTCAAGGCTTCATGCAGGTCCAGAGGGCGATCAATTGATTCAAGCTGCGACTGCCTTACACCAGTGCGGAGCTTCAGACGATGACCTTGTGTTCTTCGACTTTACATGCGTGCCAATGATACCGCGCTCGGAAGTAGAAGAGTTGCTATTTCGCAATTACCTCACAAAGAGCGCATGCATTGCAAATTACTGGCGAGTTCGTCAGATTATGATGCCGCGGATTCCAGAACATTCTAAGTTCAAAGGATATCTGAAGAGAGGCTGGTCGAATGTTTTCCTCACGCAATTTCTCTACTGCCAGGAGATCGTATACCCTTCGGGTAAAGGCTGGGAGGATGTGGAAGGCATAATGAAAGAGGCAGGCCCTCGACCCAGAGAGATACAGCGACATTCGAGGCTTGATCAATCAATCCGAATGGACAAACGCACTTGACTCTGGTGACGCACTTCATTGGCTCCGCGATCGTTTCGCAAAGATGCAACCAGCTGCCAGGGATCGCAAGGGGTTCCGCCACTGGTGCAACCGCGCACAAGTGGGGTGGCTCCTAGTGAAGGCCGTCAAGCAGTTCGTCGATACGGGTGGCCCGTTCCCGCGCCGCCAAGACATCCCGTCCGGCAGCCTTCTGATCGGTGCGCCGCCACGTGGCAGGCGCCTCTTCGTCGTCTCACACGGGTGGGAGACAGAGGTCCACCCGAGCCCCGGCGGCCATAAGATGAGGCAGCTCGCGGCGGCGCTCGCAAGGAACGCCGCCGCCGACGACGACCTCGTCTTCTTCGACTTCTGCTCCAACCCGCAGGAGGCCAAGATGGGATCTGTGTTCATGCCGCAGCACGTGCCGTGGGAGGGCGCGCCGGCGCGCAGTTGTGCGGCCGACGCGTACTTCGAGCAGCACGGGCTCACGCGGCCGCTCAAGGGTAGGTCGCCGGAGGAGAAGCGTGCCTTCGGCGTCGCCATGTTTGAAATGAGCCGCCTCTATTGCTACCGCGACTGCGAGGTGATCGTGCTCCCCGAGCTCCACGGCCCAGACGAGCATCCGGGTGGCAAGGTGTGGGGCGTGATCAACGAGGTCCCGTACGAGAACCGCGGCTGGTGCTGCGCCGAGTTCTCGATTGCGCTCTACTCGACCAGCCACCAGCCGGCGGCGCGCATCATCAACCTCGGCGACCCGAGCGTGCAGAGGGTGCTCACGCAGTCAAGGAAGTGGCCGACGAACGTCACGGAGTATGCGGAAATGATGAAGTACACGCTCAATTCGCCCACGTCGGCTGAGCAGGCGGAGGGCCTCAAGCAAGACAAGAGCCTCGGCGTCAATTTCACCGCCAAGGGCGACCGCTCCTTTGTCAAATACAACTTCTTCAAGTTCACGATGGGGCCGCATGAGAACCTCCTGCGCGAGTAAAGCGGGAGAGGGTGCGTCGACGCATTGTGCTATGGATCTGACTGACTCTGCTGGCCTGCCAGCTTTCAGGCGACCCCCGCCTGTCCGTCAGTTTCTGCTGTCATGTAGCTGCCGTTGCGGCTTGCGGCTCTGGCGCTCTCTAGCTGCCCGCAGCGCCTTCCTGGCCCTGCCAGAGGGCCCCAAAAAGGCTCCGATAGGGCCCCAAGAAGACCCCTAAGAGCCCCCAGAGAAGCTAAATAACACCATGGCTCCCAACAGCGATCGGTGACGTAAGAAGCTCTTAGCACCAAGGCTCTCCAGAGCGCGGTGACGTAAAAACTCTTAACACCCAGGCTCCCAAGAGCGAGCGGCAACATAAAAGTCTCTGAACACCAGGGCTTGCAACAGAGAGCGGTGACGCAACAAGCTCGCGACTCCAAGGCCCAAGAACGGGCGGCAACGTAAAAGTCTCTGAACACCAGGGCTCCCAACAGAGAGCGGTGACGCAACAAGCTCTTGACACCAAGGCCCAAGAACGGGCGGCAACGTGAAAGTCTCTGAACACAAGGGTTCCCGACAGAGAGCGGTGACGTAACAAGCTCTGAACACCAAGGCTCCCAAGAGCGCACGGTGCCATGAGCCATCTCGGGCAAGTCTCCGAGACCGCTCTTTCCGTTTCCCTGCCGGCCCAGGTAACGGAAACAGCGAGGTACGAGTGATGACGTTCAGGTGGGGCGAAGCCCTTCAGGGGGGGGGTCCAGGGGAGGGGCGAGGCGTGCCCAAATTGGTCAAATGGCCAGGCCCCCCCTCGAGACGGCCCCAGACGCGCCCAAGACGGCCCAAGAAGCGCCCAAGACAGGCCAAGATACCCCCAAGAGGGGTCCAAGACGGCTCCAAGACGGCCCAAGAGCGCTCCAAGAGACTCCAACACCGTCCAAGATCGTTCCAAGATGGCCTAAGATGGCCTCGAGACGGTCCAAGGGGCCCCCGAGACGCCCCAAGAGGCCTCCACGAGGCTTCCCAAAAGCGCCCCAAGATGCAGATGTCATTGATTCTTCGATTGGTTTTTGTAGGTTTCTCGGGTTCTCTCCTCTTCAGGCCAAGAACAGCTTAAAACTGCCCAAGAGGCCCCAAATATTGTCCCAAGACGGCCGAAAAGGCCCCCCAAAGGGCCCGAAAACAACCCAGGAGGGCCCCAAGACGGCCCCAGAGAGCGCCAAAACGGCCCAAGAGGCCCCCAAGAGGCCCCCAAGAGAGCCCCAAAGGCTCCCAAGAGGGCCCCAAGAGGCCCCCAAGAGAGCCCCAAGACGGCCAAAGGCTTCCAAGACGGCCCAAGACAGCCCCAAAGCGCCCCCAGACGGCCCAAGAGGGCCCCAAAAGGGCCCCAAGACGGCCCCAAGAGGGCCCCAAGAGAGCCCCGGGAGGCTCCCAAGAGGCCCCCAACAGAGCCCGAAGACGGCCAAACGCTTCTAAGACGCTCCAATACGGCCCAAGACGGCTCAAAAGGGCCCCGAGACAGCCCAAGAGGGCCCCAGAAGGGCCCCAAAAGGGCCCCAGATACGTAACCTTCAAGAAGCAAAGTTCATTGTTTTTTTGTTCGAATTGTTTTTGGAGGTTTTCGAGCTCTCGCTTCTTCGGGCCAAGAACGGACGTGCCACGAGCCATCTCGGGCAAGTCTCCGAGACCGCTCTTTCCGTTTCCCTGCCGGCCCAGGTAACGGAAACAGCGAGGTACGAGTGATGACGTTCAGGTGGGGCGAAGCCCTCTCGGGAGGGGTCCAGGGGAGGAGCGAGGGGGGGGACACCCCGGATGACGGAAAGCGCGCGTAGCGTCGCGATCCGTTAGTCGGGAGAAATAAAACAGGGGGGGGGGGGTAGGCAGGGGGGCGGGGCAGATGACGGAAAGCGCGCGTAGCGTCGCGATCCGTTAGTCGGGAGAAATAACAAGGGGGGGTGGGGGGTTAGGCAGGACCGGGCCCAGATCTAATAGCCCAATTTTCGGCCCAAGACGGCCCAAGACAGCCCCAAGAGCGCCTGAGAGGCCCTCAGGACGGCCCAAGACAGCCCCAAGAGCGCCCAAGATACCTCCAAGACGCGTCGGAGAGGTCCAAGAGGGCCCGAAGACGGCCCATGAGCGCTCAAAGAGGGCCCAATATGGCTTCAAGACGGCCCACGAGGCCCCCAAGACGCCGGAAGAGGCCCCCAAGGGGACCCCCAAGAGGCAAAAATCGTTTCATTCCCTCCGGAAAACATACATTTTTCCAAGTGCCGAAGACGGCCCAAGATGCGGCCAAGACCGCCCCAGGACTGCCTAAGAGGCCCCCAAGAGCGCCCCAAGACGGCCCCAAAGGGCCCCAAGACGGCCCAAGAGAGCCCCAAGACGGCCCAAAACGAGTCCCAGAGGGCCCCGAAAGGTTCCCAAGAGAGCCCCAAGGGGGCCACAGGAGGCCACATGAGGTCCCCAAGAGGGCCCCGAGAGGGCCCCAAGACGACCCAAGCCCGCCAAGACGGCTCAAGAGGGTCTTGGGGCGGCCCAAAAGAGCCCCAAAAGGACCCCCAGGAAGGCCCGGAAATACAATATTCACTGATTTTCGCGAGGCTCGTTGCTACATTTCAGTATGTCGTACCAAAGCCGTCACACCAGCAGGGGTCCAAGACACTGGCCAGCGACCTCGCGCCCTCACAGAAAGAACCCGCGCCTCGTTTTTTTTTTTATTGAGTAGGACGGTCTCCGGGGCTTAAAAACAGCGTTTCGCTCGAGACATCATCGGAGAACGCTTCTTGGGCGCTTTTTTGGCCGTCTCAGGCGCCTAAGACAGCCCAAGAAGCGGCCAAGACGGCGCCCAAGACGGCCCAAGACGGCCCAAGAAGCGCCCAAGTTGGCCCAAAAGCGCTCCAAGAGAGCCCAAGACCGCCCCAGGCGGCCCCAAGGCGTCCCAAGAGGCCTCCACGACGCCCCAGGAGGCGCCCACGAGGCGTCCCAAGAGGGCCCCAAGAGGCCAAAATCATTGATTGTCTTAAGGAAAACGTGCATTTTTAGCATATACGGCTTTTCGCTGTTCATGGCGTTGAAGACGGCCCAAGAGGCCCCCAAGACCGCCCCAAGACGGCCGAAGATGTTCCCAAGAGGCCCCTAAAATAGCCCAAGAGGGCGGCAAGACGGGCCAAGAGGCGTCCAAGACTGTCCAAGAGGCCCCCAAGAGCGCCCCAAGAAGGCCCAAGAGGCCCCCAAGAAGGCCCCAAAACAGCCCAAGAGGGCGCCAAGACGGCCCAAGAGGCGCCAAGACGGCCCAAGACGGCCCCAGGACGGCCCCAAGAAGGCCCCAAGAGGCCCCCAAGAGAGCCCAAAGACGGCCAAAGGCAGCCTAGTCCCTTCACCCCCGCAGCCCAGAAGCTCCCAGGAGGCCCCCAGAGGCCCCCGGAAAACCCAAAAAGGTCCCCAAGAGGCACCCAAGAGGCCCACCAAAGGCCCCCCAGAGGCCCAAAATACTCCCAAAGGCTATTAGCACCGCGGCTCCCAAGAGCGAGCGGTGACGTAATCGAGCTGATAAGACCAAAGCTCCCAACAGAGAGCTGCGGCGTAATAAGTTCTTGACGCCAGGGCAGGGACGGGCGGCAACGCGTGGACAACGAGCGGCAAGGACAACGCGGGGTTTCTGGAAAGCTGGCAGCCCAAACGCGGAAAACGCAACACGACCCGACCGACCCCTCCAAAACAAGAAACGCGCTCAAAGAAAACTCCGGGACTCTCCGAGGCTGAGATAGGACAAGAGCGAGGGAAAGGGAGTCAATAAGAGGTGTAAGAGCGGACGAGCCAGCGATCTCGTGCGCTCTGAAAGTAAGTGCGCTTTCCGTCCCCGTGCCAAGCAGGTGACGGAAAGAGCGAGGTACGAGCGAGTGACGTTGAGTAGGGGGCGAAGCCCTTCTTGGGGGGGGGTCCATGGGGGGTGCGAGGCCCGAACGGAATGGTCAGAGTCTAATAGCCCGTTTCCCTCGTATTGTTTCGAGTGAAGCGGCTCCCGGGCGGGCCCCATGGCCCGTTTCTTCCCCAGACGGGCCCAAGACGGCCCAGAGGCCCCAAATATCGTCCCAAGACGGCCCCGGAGGCGCCCCAAACGGGCCCATAGCGGTCCAAGAGGGCCCCCAGACGGGCCCAAGACGGCCTAAGAGGCCCCAGAGATCATCCCAAGACGGCCCCAGAGGCGCCCCAAAGGGGCCCCAAACGGCCCAAGATGGCCTCCAGACTGCCCCAATACGGCCAAGAAGGCCCCGAGGGCCCTAAGAGAGCCCAAAGGGGCCCCAATGGGATCCCCAGCGCGCCCGAAGAGGAGGAGGGGGAGGGGGAGGGGGAGGGGGAGGAGGCGGGGGAGGAGGAGGAGGAGGAGGAGGAGGAGGAGGAGGAGGAGGAGGAGGAGGAGGAGGAGGAGGAAAACGAGGAGGAGATCCGTAGCCATTTTGGCTCAAGCCATTTTGGCTCAAGTCCGTGGCCATTGTCAAGGTGGTTCGACAGTGAACCCAGATTTGACCAGGGTAGGCAGGCTCACGCCTCGCCCTGGCCTTCTGTAGTTTTGATTTCTTGCGCGCACCTCAGTCCAGCTGGTCCAAGCAGGCGGACGCTTGCTCACACACCTCCAGAAGAGCCCTTTCATGCCTGCCACATGGCGTTGCGGGAAGTGCAGCAGAGAAGTGCCTATGAGGCACTGGCAGTGTTTGTGTGGTTACAAGTGGCGACAGCGGTCACACAGTCGTCAAAGGGCGAGGTCGGCGAGTCGCAGCACACGCGAGCAGCAGCAGTCAACAGTCCAGCCGACCCCGCCATACCGCCCTCGACCGATGAAAGGACGTACTGGACCGATCACTCGAAACGAGATTCGCCAGGTGGTGGACTCGGTGCCTACGGCGTCAAAGGAAGTGGCGGAGGCGCACCTCAAGTACCAGCAGCCACCGCCCAGCAGAGCACAACAAGAGATGCGTACAAGAACGACGTGAACCACCATATAGAGGTTCTTGCGACACTGGAGGTGGCTACACGGAGGTCAGGTGCAGAGGATCAACCTTCCGTAGAGCACACTGCGGTCCTCAAGTCTGCGACTGCTGCATTGGATCCGATCAGTACCAAAATGGCGCAGACAAAATACGAGATCGCGATGACCACCGAGCAGATCGAGAAGCTAGACCACCGGATCGAGGAGCTCCAGACTCAGCGAGAGGAGATGGCACAGAAAGTCTCAGGGCTCATGGAGACCATGCAGGACCTGGAGGCCATGGGGGAGGAAGAGAAGACGAAGAAGCAGCAGGAGGCGGCGGCGCACAACGTCGCCCCGCCCCCTGCGAAACCAGCGGCGGCATCGCCTTTTATGGCAACGCACGGCATTGCGACTGGACCGTCAACTACTGCGTGGCCGATCCCGCAGCTCCCTGTCCAGAGCCCGCTCATTCCTCAGCAGCAGGGGATGAACCCCCCAGCCGAGATTCAGCAGCTCATGCAGATGTGGATGCAGCAGCAGGCGGCGCAGCAGGCCAAAGGAACGGGCAAAGGGGGGGCGTTCATGCCGTGGCTATCCTCAGGACCGCCGCCGCCATCTCAGATGCCACATCGCCCTTCGCCGAGCCCAGGTGCGAAGAGAGAAGGGCCAACACGCCCACCCAGCGAGCAGCCCAGCCTCAAGCACCAGGTCAAGCAGCAGGAGGGCGAGGACGACAAGATGGTGGGCGCGGAGCTCAGCGGCCTGATCTGCTAGGGCACCGCGACCCCACAGCCAGCAGCGGGCACGGCATCAGCAGCATCTTCCTCAGTCGGAGGGGCCCTGAGAGCGCAGCAGATTGCGGAACTCCAGAAGACGAACAACATGCAGCCGATCGTGGTCTCACAATCGGACCCGTCGCAGGCCCTCTACCAGCGCGGCGCCATCTGGGGACCCACGCAGATGTGGGGCAACCCGAACAGCCAGCAGCAGTTGTCCACGCAGTGCTCACAGGCAGAGGCGGCGGCCTTCGTAGATCCAGCGCAGCTGGCGCCAACGCAGCCAGCATCGCAGCAGGAGTTGATTCAGGGCCCGAAGGAGAGCCTCACCGACGACATCTGAACAACTCGGCCAACACGCAGCTGAAGGAGGAGCACATGATGAGGGAGGACTCGATGCATGGGGCGTCGCCTTCCGCGTCGTCAACCCCCACCGCAGCTGCAGTGAATGAGCCCGCCAGTTGTTTTATCATGTCAGTTTTGCAGTCGTTTTATGTTGGAGATGATCTTGGGATCGAGGTCAACGCCAGCAGCCAGCTGGCATGGATCGCCAGCGCACTGATTCTAAGGGCCCTCGAGGCAACAGCCTTGCGGGCAGCGCTTTTCATTGCGAATATATAGCATGACATTCGGCCAGGGGAACACGGCCCCCCTCCCCCAAAGAGGCCCAAGGGGAAGAAGAATGTCTGCTGGGGAGTTTCACACATTATGTATTATAAGCCAGGTCAAAAGATTGGGCAGGGTAGACTCGAGTCCAAAGACGACCAACGGGCGATAATTAAAAATTCCGGGGGGGGGGGGGGGGGGGGGCTAACTCGGAGGTGGCCCCCCAGGGCTCCGCTGGAGCCCTGCCCCCCCCTCGAGCCCCCCCCCTTTCACGCGAAGGCTCACCCCCTGGGATGATGGATGTTCGCGCGTCGTCTTGCCCCCCCCCCCCCCGTCTCGCCCCCCCCCCCCCCCCCGCTTCCGCTCGAGAGAAAAGGCGATGCCCATCATCGCAGACGCCAAGAGGGCAACGGCATGAATGGTCAGAGCCAGCTGGAGCAGCATGAATGCGAGCAAGTTAGCACGATAAGTCACTTGTGCACGTTTGAAGCTTGCAAGCTTACCCTGGAGGTGCTGTTGACCTCTCCCGCCCCCCTCCTCGAACTGGTGCCCCTGCAGGATATGGCCCAAGCTGGAGTGATTGAGGACGCCCCCAGGATCGCGACTGACATGGCCCCACCCAGACCCATCACCCCTTCTACGTTCCACATTTACACCGATGGTTCCCACTACGTCAATGGAACGCCCCGCGCGGCATGGGCCTTCGTGGTCATAGCGGAAGGTGATGGAGGTGTTTCTATGTGGGGATGTTGGAGGCGAAAACTCGAGGATTCCAGCTCCATGAGACTTAACATAGAGGACTCGAATAGCACGACTTTGGAGCTCCTCCGACTTGTTTGGGCTGCGTTGTGGGCCATTACGTGCCCATTCGATGTGGACTTCCATGTCGTCAGTGATTCTCTTAGTGCGATAGGTGCGGCCATTGGACAGAGCTGCGCGCGATCTGACAGAGATCTTGCGAGGCTTCTCGCGCAGATTTGGGCCATAGCGTGCTTACAGAAACGTGTGATTATTTCGCAAGAGAAAAGCCGCACTGGGCATCATTGGAACATGCTTGCCGACAATCTTGCGTAAGCGACTGCTTGTGACAGCGCGCTCCCCCCCCCCCACGAGGTTTCGTTCCCCTTCTCCTGGGCGCAAGCGATAGTTTACACATGCAGTCGCGAGTGGGAGTGGCTTGAAGCTTTGCATCGAGGAGATAAGGAGGATGGAGGAGCTTACCCTAAGGTCACCTTGGACAGCCAAGGAAGCTTTTCAGGCCTCCTTCCTTCTTCCAAAGTGGTTCCCACCCCTCAAGACGCCCCTGGAAGGAAGCGCGGCAGGGGCCCCACAATTCGATTGCGAGCGGCGTCTTTCAACGCCCAGTGTCTTACAGCCGACGGCAGAAGAGGCACCAAGGGGAAGCAGAGACAGGCCCGCTTGCTCCTCTTTCAGGACCGGATGTATAAGGCGGGTGTGCATTTTACTGGGGCCCAGGAAGGGAGAAACGCCCAGGGGGCCCGCCGCCAAGGCAATTACCTGGTTTTCTCGGCCGGCCACGAAAAGTATAATCTGGGGGTGGAGTTCTGGGTGAACATTTGCAGCCCTCACAGTGAGAAAGGTGACGCGGCTCTGTGTTTCAAGAAACAGCACATCCAGATCCTTCATCCAGATCCTTCACACGACCCCCCGTATCACGTTTGTGCCCATTGTGGCTCCTGCCTTTCGGGCCATTGCTGCCGTCTCAGGCGCCTAAGACAGCCCAAGAAGCGGCCAAGACGGCGCCCAAGACGGCCCAATACGGCCCAAGAAGCGCCCAAGACGGCCCAAGGGCGCTCCAAGAGAACCCAAGACCGCCCAAGGCGGCCTCAAGTCGTCCCAAGAGGCCTCCACGACACCCCAAGAGGCGCCCACGAGGCTTCCCAAGAGGGCCCCAAGAGGCCAAAATCATTGAGTTTCTTGAGGAAAACGTGCATTTTTAGCACATACGGCTTTTCGCCTTTCATGGCGCTGAAGACGGCCCAAGAGGCCCCCAAGACCGCCCCAAGACGGCTGAAGATGTTCCCAAGAGGCCCTTAAAATAGCCCAAGAGGGCGCCAAGACGGGCCAAGAGGCGCCCAAGACTGTCCAAGAGGCCCCCAAGAGCGCCCCAAAAAGGCCCAAGAGGCCCCCAAGAAGGCCCCCAAACGGCCCAAGAGGGCGCCAAGACGGCCCAAGAGGCGCCAAGACGGCCCCAGACGGCCCCAGGACGGCCCCAAGAAGGCCCCAAGAGGCCCCCAAGAGAGCCCAAAGACGGCCAAAGGCAGCCTAGTCCCTTCACCCCCGCAGCCCAGAAGCTCCCAGGAGGCCCCCAGAGGCCCCCGGAAAATTCAAAAAGGTCCCCAAGAGGCACCCAAGAGGCTCCCCAAGAGCCCCCCAAGAGGCTCAAAATACTCCCAAAGGCTATTAGCACCGCGGCTCCCAAGAGCGAGCGGTGACGTAATCGAGCTGATAAGACCAAAGCTCCCAACAGAGAGCTGCGGCGTAATAAGTTCTTGACGCCAGGGCAAGGCGCGGCATTTCTCACCCAGGCGCGGCAGGCTTGTCCGGCATTTCTCACCCAGGCGCGGCATTTCTTGTCGCAGCATGGCCGCATTCATGTTGACGTGTCGGCGGGATGGGCGCGGAAATCTGCTGCCCAAGTCCACTCTTCGGGCGTGGAGCGTCCCAGTATGCATGTTTTGATGCAGGGCTTCAGGCTGCAGATGGCCTGCCTAGGTTGGAGCTCTGGCGGTGCGCCCCGAGTCGACAGATGGCACGCGTTGACATTCGGCTGTCCTCGTCCCCTCCCTTTCCTCCGCTCCGCCTCGTCCTCGTCCTTCTCCCCCTTCCTCCCTGGATGTGGTGACGTTTACCCGGCCGGCCAATTTACAGCCCTGTCGCGAGCGAGTCATGTGTTGGTGCGGTTATAGCCCCCTTGAGGGGAAGCGGATTTGACGCTCAATCGAAATTGTCTGGCCTCTGGACGGGCATCGGGTGATGGGTTCGTTGGGGAGGAAAAAAAAAAAAAAAAAGTTCTTGACGCCAGGGCACAGGGACGGGCGGCAACGCGTGGACAACGAGCGGTCCACGCAAGGAAAACGCGGGGTTCTGGAAAGCTGGCAGCCCAAACGCGGAAAACGCAACGCGACCCGACCGCCCCCTCCAAAACAAGAAACGCGCTCAAAGAAAGCTCCGCGACTCTCCGAGGCTGAGATAGGACAAGAGCGAGGGGAAGGGAGTCAATAAGAGGTGCAGGAGCGGACGAGCCAGCGATCTCGTGCGCTCTGAAAGTAAGTGCGCTTTCCGTCCCCGTGCCAAGCAGGTCTACTAGCCTGCCGAGGTCCGCCGACTTCTCCCGACTTGGCTGCCGATTTCTGCCGACACGATTCATTTCGATCGCCGATCTGACTTGTCGATTCGATTCTGGGCTCTCCTGCCAGAGGGGTGAGTGTGGGGGGGCCCTTCAGACTCGACGTGGGCGCCTGCAGAAACACGTGCCGACGTCCACCCTTAGTTGCCCTGATGCGCCCATCTTGAACGCAACACGTGCCGTATTCAAGACGTCCGTGCTCACACGCTGCGTATTGGCTCGGCATTTGCTGGCCCACGCTCTGGAGAACGTATCGCGCCAGACCTGCGTGTTCCGTATGCGTGCCGAGCTCCGTGCTGCCAACATCTTGCGTGTTGCGTGTTGCGTCTCGGGGCAGCGAAGTTTCCACCATCTTGGGGAACCGAATCGGACGGGGCAAGGACGAGGATAGATCAGTTCCAGAGCGTTCCGGAACGCTCTCAGAGCGTTCCGGTACGCTCTGAGAAGGCCGCGGCGCCCGAGGTATCTTGCAGATTTGGCAGATCTCAGAGATTCTCGATTTATCCTCACCCGAATTTATCCTTGTCCTGGCTTCGTCTTAGGGGGAAGGGAGGGGGGAGGGAGGGAAGGGGGGGGGGGGGAGGGATGGGGGGGATGGAGGAGGGGGGCGGGGGCGCTCCCATTTGGCTAGGCCTCGGGCCCCGGGCGGAGGCTCTAGAGGACCTCCCTGTGGTGCCGCGCTCTCGCCCCCCTCCGAGCGCCGCCGCCGGCGCCGACCGCCTATGGGGCTCCCTCGCGCAGCGCAGCGCCTCTGGGCCCCACCTGGCCTGGCCCGCTGGAGATCCCCGGGGGCCACTGCACTCGGGGGCGGCCAAGGGGGGGGGGGGGATGGCATGGCGTGGGCCATGAGATCCCCCCACAGTACGTTGCCGGGCCCCCCTGGGCCGCGCACGTGCCGCCGGCCATGATTTGCGCCCCCCTTCTTGGACGCCCCCGTTGCACGAGGCCCCCCTCGCCGTTCTCGTGCCCAGGCGTCCCGAGCTCGAGCAGGGGATCCACTGCCGAACTGATATACCCTAGACTTGACGGTTCCGTCGAGTGTGTGGAAAGTGCGTCGAAGAAATGTTCCGTGGATCAGCGGAGCATAGCATATGCGCATGTGCTGTGGAGTCGACAGAAAAATCCATCCTGGGGAAAACCAATTCTGTAGTCGATCTCCTACTCGACAAGTGGGGTCCGAGTATGTGTGGTCGGAGGGTCGCGCCGGATCATCGAGGGGTCCGAGCAGATGGAGTCGGAGGATCGCGCCACAGCACCGAGGGGTCCGAGGAGACGGGGTCGAAGGATCGCGCCGCATCGCCGATGCCGCATCGCCGATGCATTGGCGATGCAGCTCGATGTTGAGCCCGATTTT
Source organism: Prorocentrum cordatum (assembly GCA_963575745.1). Taxonomy (NCBI): domain Eukaryota; class Dinophyceae; order Prorocentrales; family Prorocentraceae; genus Prorocentrum; species Prorocentrum cordatum. Next base: position 2,613,557 of record CAUYUJ010000001.1, on the reverse strand, counting down.
ATGTCGCCGATGCATCGCCATCGTCGCTGATGCATCGCTGGTCGGGCCCCATCTAGTCGGACCCCATTTGGGAGGCCTCTAGCCTTCCTCATGGCGAGGGTTGATGTCCCACCCTGCTGCGGCTGCAGCCTGGGGTTCTCGCCGCTCCTCCTCCACGCCGCTCGTGCTCCTGTACCCCCTCCCCAAGCCTGCGGGAGTCCGACAATTCCAAGTCCTGAGGTGTGTCTGCGTTTCATCGTTGCGCTCACTCCGCCGGCCCATACTGGTCATGCGAAGAAGTGCCATGGGTGAGGGGGTAACTTAAGGCCAAGAGGGGTTTGTAGAAGTGCACGCTGCGCGGAGTTGCACCTCAATGCTCCAGGGCATGATGCGATGGCGAGCGCCTGCAGGAGCCAATCGCACAGACGCGGTCAGAGGTGACAGCTGGTCAAAACGTTCGCAGCCCGGTGGCCCAGCCTGCGGATTGCAAACAATCCTAGCGTGTGATCCTCTTGCCGCTCTTTGGTGGCCTGACGCGCAAGATGGGCCGCCTCGACCATATCGGCCACGGGCTTCGGTGACTCCGTGCGTTCGAGGTCACGAGGGGCGCGTGGGAAGCCGTTGGATGGCAGTCGTATCCCCTCTTTGAGCCCCTTCGGGGTCATCTTGGGGAGTCCTGAAGCTCACAGGAAGCGAAAAGGTGAGATTGCCAAAATCATTTCACAATGTGCTGCGTTTCCTGAACAGCTAGTTTGTAAGGACTCTATCTAACTTGACTAGGGAACGACTAGGTGCTTTGCTGGATCCAGATCGGTAGGGCAATGTTGGCCCGCTGGCCCCCGTTAGTGTCAGGTGGCCCGCCAGATCCAGAATCGGTTAGGCGACGTTGCCCCCCCCTGTTGGCCCCAAGTTTTATGAGCATAACTTGCATACTTCGTACCAGCAGTGGAAATCACAATAGTATCAATATTCGCATGCGTATTAGGATCAGCCCTCGTAGTGCGCATCGGTAGTCTTATTAGTATTAGTATTGTACTGTTCACGAGTATGATTACCAGTTGTAGTCGAAGTAGTAGTGGTAGCGCAGTGGTAAGAGTAGCAGTCGTAGTAGTAGTAGTAGTAGTAGTAGTAGTAGCAGCAGTAGTCGTAGTAGTAGTAGTAGTAGTAGTAGTAGTAGTAGTAGTAGTAGTAGTAGTAGTAGTAGTAGTAGTAGTAGTAGTAGTAGTAGTAGTAGTAGTAGTAGTAGTAGTAGTAGTAGTAGTAGTAGTAGTAGTAGTAGTAGTAGTAGTAGTAGTAGTAGTAGTAGTAGTAGTAGTAGTAGTAGTAGTAGTAGTAGTAGTAGTAGTAGTAGCAGTAGCGTAGTAGTAGTAGTAGTAGTAGTAGTGCTGGTGTTGTTGGTGGTGTTGTAGCTTTAGAAGTAGTCGTACTAGTAGTAGTAGTAGTAGCAGGAGCAGTAGCAGCAGTAGTAGTAGTAGTAGTAGTAGTAGTAGTAGTGATAGCACTAGTTGTAGTAGTAGTAGTAGTAGTCGTCGTCGTCGTCGTGTAGTAGTAGTAGTAGTAGTAGTAGTAGTAGTAGTAGTAGTAGTAGTAGTAGTAGTAGTAGTAGTAGTAGTAGTAGTCGTAGTAGTAGTAGTAGTAGTAGTAGTAGTAGTAGTAGTAGTAGTAGTCGTAGTCGTAGTCGTAGTCGTAGTCGTAGTCGTAGTCGTAGTCGTAGTCGTAGTCGTCGTAGTAGTAGTCGTAGTCGTAGTCGTAGCCGTAGTCGTACGCGTAGCCGCAGCCGTAGTCGTAGCCGTAGTAGCTGTAGCCGTAGTATAGTATTCGCATCAGTATCCGCCTCAGTAGTAGTCATGCATGGCTTGGTTTTATGTATGCGCAAGGGCATTTATAGCAGGAGTGATTGAACTAGTGTTCATATCAATATCAACTGCACTAGTATACCGCACACATAAAGAATAGCAGTTGCATTCGTATCAGCATTAGTATCACCAGCCGTGTAATTATGAGTCTTGGCATTTGCATTCGGGAACAGAGTCGCATTCGCACACGTACTTAGAGTGGTACTCGCATTAGTTCCAGTATCCGTACGAATATACTTTCCGCCGTAACACTACCAATGTTAGTAGTCGTATTCTGCATACGAAGTAGTAGTGTGTAGTACTATCAGTTGCGGTAGGATTATTAGTTCGTAATCGTAGTTGTTCTAGTAGCTAGGTGGATTATTGATGCTTCTTCGTTAGTTGGTGGGTAGTAACAAACTAGAGGTAGTAGTTGCTGTTGTAGTGGTAGTGGTAATAGAAAGGGCCAGGAGGTAGATTGTCGTGCCCCCGTGGGAAGTTGTTGGGGGCGTCATTGTTTGTTTTCTGGGCCTCCTGAAGGCTTCTTTGGAGATGTCTTGGAATATACTAACTCACTTCGGCACTGTCCTGGGACATCTTGGGGTTGTTTGGGGGGCATACTGGGGCTGTTTCGGGGCCGCGCCGGGGCCTGCCATCCCTTGACGCTTGCCGTGGGCCACCCTGGAGCCTGTTGGACCTGCCTGCGTTGGGCCTCCATAGAGTATTAGTTTCAGCATGCGCATACATAGTCGCATTGTTTATCTGATTGTAAATGCTCGTCTTGGATGTAGTATTCCGCATACGAACCTGCAGTAGTAGTACTAGCAGCAGTAGATGTGCATCAACATGACTACTTCGCAAGAGTGGTCGTCTTAATCGTTAGTAAGTTCGTTGGTTCGTTGATTAGCTAGGCCTGTCAGCTAGATAGGCCAGTAGTCAGTCGTAGTCGTCGTAGTCGTAGTGGTGGTCATAGGAAGCGTCAGGAGGTGGATCGCCGGGACCCTGTGGGACGCTGTGTGGGGTCTTCTTCCGCTGGGCAGTCATTGTTTAAAGTCTGGACCTCCTGAAGGCGTCTTTGGGGTCGTCTTGGGCTGTATTGGGCCACTTCGGGGCTGTTCTGTGACATCTTGGGGCTGTTCGGGGGCATGTTGGGGCTGTTTCGGGGCCGCGCAGGGGCTTTCCATCCCTTGACGCATGTCATCGGGCCGCCCTGGGGTCCTCTTGGACTTGCATTGGGCCTCCACTGGAGCGGTCCAAGGAGTCTCGAGAGCTCTTGGGGTTCTTTTGGCTCCGT
>CAUYUJ010000001.1:2595449-2605449 GCA_963575745.1 Prorocentrum cordatum | reverse complement strand
ACGATGAGTTCATGCACTGTCGTTGTCCATACAACTTTGGGCCAACCGTTTTGGTCACTTGATGCAAATCGGTCGGGTACGTCGCAGAGAACATCGCAGTTAACACATTCATTGTCATACCACCCCCTCGTCCTCTCATATTAATCCTCACCATTCGTGAGGGGCTGCGGAGTGCAGAATTGTCACCACTTTCGAGGGGGTCATGGCGCAGACTCATGTTAGACTTCAACATCCTTGGGGGGCTGCGATCGCCAGTTTGGGCTGCTTTTTTGGAGAGGTGCATAATGGGCACCAAGCGCAGTCTCTGTTTAAAGCTCACCACCCCAGGGGGGATGTGCGCTGCGAGACTGTCGCCAATTTCGAAGGCTACTGGGCGGCCGTATTGGGGGGCCACTTGTGCAGCTTTGGCGCCCCTCTTGGGCAGTCTCCGGGTCCTCTTCTGGGTCTCGTGGGCCGGCACAGGCTTGTGTGACGGGCTCCTTGGCCCGTTTTGAGCATGAGGACGGCCGAAACCTTCAAAAACACATGGGAAACCCACGACCGTTGCTGATTCTCGGGCTTACGCCGCACCCCCTGGGGGTGTAGTAGATGCCGTCCTGTGGGGGCCTCGTGTCAGCCTTGTGGGGGTTCTGGTGGGACCTCATGTGGTCTTCTTGGGGCCGAGGGCTCGGAGTGTCCGATCGGGTCCTTCGGCTAGTTTTCTTTTGGAGTTGGTCTTGAGCGCCTCTGTGGGCGTCGTGGAGGTCGCAGCCGAGAAGGCGAGCAAGGCAAGAACCGGGGAAGAACACATGAAAATACATACATATTGTTTGCCTCTTGGGACCCTCGTGGGAGATGTCTTCGAAGCCTGTTGGGGAGTCTCGGAGGCATCTTGGGCTGTCTGGAGGTCGCCGTGGGCGTCTTCGGACGATGTTTCGGCGACTTGGGGCCTTCGTGGACCGTCTTGGACGTCTCTTGTGGCCCTCGTGGCCGGTTGTGAAGCCGTCGATGCCACCTTGGCAGAATTGCTGGAGCAAAGTACCCTTCCCAGCTGGCCCGGCCTGGCCGGGTAGACCTTCCCCCGTGGGTATGTTTTGCCCAGGGGTGTGTTTTGTGGGACTCTTGTTGGGGTCTCCAAACCGATTTTGGGGAGCGGGGAGCTGAGTTCGCAGTTCGTGGTCCCCGCCCTGGGCCTTTGATATAGCTGTCTTCGAGCGCTATGAGGCTGACTTGAAGCTCTTTTGGGCCGTCGTGGGGCCAGCGTAGGCTGTCTACAAGCCCGCGTGGGAGCCTCGTCAGTCGTCTGGAGACGGTGTTGGAGGCTTCTTGGGCCGTCGTTCGGACGCCCGAGAAGGCTGGAAGGCCAAACACCTTGGACAAAAAACGATGAAAGCTAACCATTATGCAAGATTATCTAACTGTTGGGGTCCTCTTGGGAAGCCTCTTCGATGCCTCGTGGAACGTCATAGAGGCATCCTAGGGCGCTGTTGCTGCTTCCGGCTGCTGCGGCACTTATGCTTGTATGTGTATCGAATACGCCTACGGCGAATCACCGCCGCCCCCTGCCCCTCTGGAAGCGCCTATGTGGCCGACAGTTGGGCTAGAGCTGGGCCAAGCTATCGGACCAGTTGTTCCCCGAGTCGGTTTGGAAAGCCTTCGGGGAACGCGTGGGGGAGCAATAGGAGGAGGATCAGGATGGGAGGAGGAGGAGGATTAGTAGGAGGATGAGGATGAGGATGAGGATGGGGATTATGGAGGAGGAGGAGTAGGAGGAGGAGACTTCTTGGGGTCCGTCTTGCGAAACCTCTTAGGGGGCCTCTGCGGAGCTTCCTGGGAGCCTTTTGGAGGCCTCTTGGGAGCCTCACAGGGCCTTTAGGGGCTTCTTGGGGGCCTCTTTGGCTGTCTTAGGGCGTTCCCGACTCATCTGACACCGTCGGAAGCCGTCTTGGGGGCCTCTCTGAACCGACTTGGGGCTCTCTTGAGGCGCTTCAGGGCCGTCTTGGAGAGTATTTTGGACGTCTTGGAGGTCGCCGTCTTGGGGGCCATTTGGGCCGTCATGCGACCATCTTGGAGGCCTCTTGAGCGATCTTAGGGCGACCTTGGGGGCCTCTTGGGGAGTCTTGTGCCGTCGGAAGGCCGACAAGGCGCAAATGTCAAAATCTTTCGAGTATCTAAAGGAAAGCAATGATTTTGGCATCTTCGGGCCTTCCTGGAAGAACTCTTGGAACCCTCTTGGGCCGGGAGGGAGGTCTCTTGGGGGCCTCTTGGGCCGTCTTGGGCCATCTTGAGGCCATCTTAGGCCGTCGTGGGTGCATATTGGGCCGTCTTAGAGGCATCTTGGGGCCATCTTAGCCGTCTTGGAGGCCATCTTGGCCGTCTCGGAGGCCTCTTGGGGCCCTCTTGGGGCCGTCTTTGGGGCCTCTGGGGCAGTCATGGGGCCATCTTGGAGGCCTCGTGGGCGATCTTTGGGCGATCTTGAGGGCCTCCTGGGCCGTCTTGAGCCGTCGGATCGCCGAAAAGGAGCAACTGCCAACATCCCTTAGAAACCGTAGGAGGATCTCTGATGTTGGTCTCTTCGGCTCCTCCTGGGGGACGTCTTGGAGGGCTCTTGGGCCGTCTTGGAGACCTCTTGCTGGCTTTTTGGGCAATCGTAGGCCATTTGGAGGCCATCGTAGGACTTTGTTGGTGCATCTTGGGCAGTCTTGGAGGAATATTAGGGCCATCTTAGCCGTCTTGCAGGTCATCTTGGCCGTCTCGGAGGCCTCTTGGGCCCTCTTGGGGCCGCCTTTGGAGCCTCTTGGGCTGTCATAGGGGCCATCTTGGAGGCCTCGTGGGTGATCTTGGAGCGATCTTGGGGGCCTCTTGGGCCGTCTTGAGCCGTCGGAATCCAGAGAAGACGCACATGCCAAAGTCTGTCAAAGCCCTAGGGCAACTCAATGATGTTTGCCCTTTCGGGCCTTCCTGGAGGTCGTCTTGGAGGCCTCTTGGGCCGCCTTGGAGGCCTCTTGCAGGCCTATAGGGCCGTCTTAGGCCATCTCGGGACCATCTTGGGCCGTCCTGCGTACATCTTCGGGCCATCTTAGCCGTCTTGACGGCCATCTTGTGCGTGCTGGAGGCATCTTGGAGGCCATCTTGACCGTCTTGGAGGCTATCTTGGGCGTCTTGGGCCGTCTTGGGGCCTTCTTGGGGCCTCTTGGGGGCCTCTTGGGCTGTCATGGAGCCATCTTGGAGGCCTCTTGGGCTCTCTTGGATCGATGTTGGGGGCCGCTTGGGCCGTCTTGGGCCGTCGGCGAGCTGAAAAGGAGCAAAAGCCAACATTCTTCAAACACCTGAGGAGACCCAATGAGTTTAACCCTGTCGGGCCTTCCTGGAGGACGTCTTGGGGTCTTGTTGGAGCCCTCTTGGGGGCCTCTTGGTCTGTCATGGGGCCATCTTGGAGGCCTCTTGGGCGCTCTTGGGGCGATGTTGGGGGCCTCTTGGGCCGTCTTGGACCGTCGGAGAGCTGAAAAGAAGAACCTGCCAAACGTCTTCAAAAACCTATGTCAAATCAATGAGTTTGGCCTCTTCGCGCCTTCCTGGTGGAGCTCTTGGAGGCATCTTGGGCTGTCTTGGAGGCACCTTGGGCACCTCTTGGGCCATCTCCGGCTCTCTTGGTGAGATTTCTGCCGTCTTGGAGGCCATCTCGGCCGTCTTGGAGGTCATCTTGGCCGTCTTGAGGCATCGTGGAGGCCATCTTGGGCGTCTTGGAGGCCATCTCGGCCGTCTTGGGACCCTCTTGGGGCTCGCTTGGGGGCCTCTTGGACCGTTCTGGAGCCATCTTGGAGGCATCTAGGACGATGTTGGGGACTCCTTAGGCCGTCTTGGGCGGTCGGAACACCAAAACAGAGGACGCCGAAATCCTTCGAAAACCTAAAGAACATGAATGATTTTGGCTCCCCCGGGCCTTCCTGGAGAACCTCTTGGATTCCTCTGGGGCCATCTGGGAAGCCTCTCGGGCCCATCTTGGGCCATCGTGGCCGTCTTAGCGGACATCTTGGCCGTCTTGGAGGTAAGATTGTCCGTCTTGAAGGCATTGGGAGGATATCTTGCCCGTCTTGGAGGCCATCTTGGGCGTCTTGGAGGCCTGTTGGGCCGTCTTGGGGCCCTCTTGGGACCGTCTTGGAGGCTTCTTGGGCCGTCATAGGGCCATCTTGGAGGCCTCTTGGGCGCTCTGGGGCTGATCTTTCAGCCCTCTTGAGCCGTCGTGGGCCGTCTGGCGGCTGGAAAATAGCAAAAGCCACAATCCATCAAAAACCCGAGGGCAACCATTCATTTTGGCCTGTTCGGGCCCTCGTGGAGGACCTCTTGGAGGGCTCTTGGGCCGTCTTGGAGTCCTCTTGGAGGCCTTTGGGACCGTCTTGGTCCGTCTTAGAGGTTTCTTGTGCGAACTTGGAGGCATCTTGTGCTCTCTTGGACCGCCTTGGAGGACATACTGGACCATCTTGGGCGAACTTGGAGGCCATCTTGGAGACCATCTTGGAGCCGTGTGGAGCAGGAAAAATCTTTGCAGCCACCTTTAGGGAGCCTTCGGGTGGCCGGCGGGACGGGCCGAAGCCCCAGGGGGAGTTCGTTTGGAAAAGAACCCCCGCCACCGTGCCTGGGCTATGGCTCAGGAGCCTCTTGGACGTTCGGTGGGATCTCGTGAGAAGCGTCGCTGGGGCCTTCCCGAAGAAGTTTGGCGGCCTCTTGGGGGCTGTTTTGGGGCCTCCTGGGACTCTTTGAGGGCTCTTGGGAATCTCGTGGGGGCCTCGTGGAGCCCCTTGAGGGCCTCTTGGGCTATTCCGGGAGTCTCTTGGGGCGGAGAGCTAGAATTTTCGGTTCGTGGTCCCCTTCTTGGGCCCCTCTTGGGGCCTTCTTGGAGGCCTCTTGGGCTGTCTTGAGGCCCTCTTGACCAGTGATCGGACCCCCATTGGGCCGTCTCGGGACCTTCTCGGGGGACGGGCCGTCTTAAGGCGGTCTTGGGGGCCTATGGGGCCTTCGTGGAGCGTCGGAAGCCCGAGAAGGCGAGAAAGCCAAAAACCTTCAAACAGCACATAGAAATGAAGAATTTTGGCCTCTTGGGGCCCTCGTGTGAGGTCTCGTCGAAGCCTCTTGGGGCGTCTTGGATGCATTTTGGGTCGTCTGGGGGCCACCGTGGGCGTCTTGGGACGATGTTTCGGCGACTTGGCGCCTTGTTGGAACGTCTTGGAGGTCTCTTGGGGCCCTCGTGACCCGTTGTGCGGCCTTGGATGCCTCCCCGGCAAAAGTTCTCCCCCCCGGCCGGCCCGGGGAAACCCCCCCCTTCCAAATCGACCGAATCCAGCTCCCGGGGGAGGGGTTGGGGGAGGGGGGAGCATCTCACACGCCGATGAACCCCAAGGGGTCGGCGGATTACAGCCATCTTGGGTGTCCACTTTGAGCCCTCTTGGGCGTCTTGGTAGCTGTCCGAACCGCTTTGCGACCATCCTGGGTCTTCTTGAGACCTCTAGGGCGTATTGGAACCGTTCTTGTGCCCTCGCGGAGTGCATCTGGAGCATCGTGTAGACGTTGGGGGCGAGACTTGGAGGCTTAGAGGGCCCAGGGGGTGCGATGAGGAGCTCTCGAGCCCCCTCCCCCCGAGTCGCCCTCCCCGTGACCAGCATTTGGGGCATTGGGGAAGGGGCGAGGGGGAGGAGTGGGGATCGGCGGATCCTAGGGTGCGTTCTGGCCAGACCCTCGAGACGACTCGGGCCGTGGCGACGAGAAGGCTCCCAGGGACCCGAGCGATCGCAAAACGTCCAATGCCTGTGATCCTCCGTGCTCGGGCCTCGAGCGTGGGGGAAGCGTGCGGCGCACAGGACCGCCTCCAGTCCGTCGAGGCCCCGCTCCCCCGGCGCCGCCCCCCCCGCGCGGCTCCGCACCGCCACCCGCGGGCGCGTGCGGGCGGCGGGCGGAGGAGGGAGGAGCCGGAGGGAGGAGGAGGGAGTTGGAGGGAGGAGGAGGAGGAGGAGGAGGAGGAAGAGGAGGCTGCCGCTCTGGCCGAACTGAGCTGAACTGGACCAGCCGCAGACCAGCGCCGGGCGACGGCTGGGCGCGCTCAAGGCGGCTGGCCGCGCTGCCAGGGCCAGCGACGCCGACGGAGACGGACGGCGGCCGGGCGCGGCCCGGGCTGGGGGGCGCTGGGCGCTGGGCAACCACTGGCGGAGGCGCCCTGGGGGGCCGCATGGCGCACTGCCGGGAGCCGCTCGCGGGCGCACTGGCGGGGAGGAGGCCCAGGGCGCGCGACTACACCGTCGTCGCTCTCGGCGTCGTGCTCCCAGGTAGCGCCAGGTATAGGCCCCGGCCGGCGCGTCCCGCCCCCCTGCTAAAGGATGGCTGTCGCCCGGTGCAAAGGCCATCCTGTGGGGGCCGACGCTGTGCGTTGGTGGAACGCGCCGGCACCAATGTAAAGTGCTCGGGACAGACCCGCGGCCGCGAGGGAGGAGGAGGAGGAGGAGGAGGAGGAGGAGGAGGAGGAGGAGGAGGAGGCGCGGGAGCGTGGACTTCTGACATCCGCATCGAGAAGACCCCAGATGGGGACCAGGGTGTGGCCAGCCCGCCCCCTGCACCGACCGTCGCTCCAGCGAGCCGCAGCAGTTGGGAAACGACGCAGGGCAGGAGGAGCGCGGCAGGGGCCAAGAGCACGCAGTCGGCAGCGGGCTTCGAGCCCAGCAAGCTGGAAGGGTCAGGAGGAGGGGGCGGGGGGGGAGGGGCAGTTTATTCCCCAATCAGTGCTTGCACTGAAGGGGTCCTCGCGGAAGTTGAAAGATTTGGCGAAAGTTTCCAGCCGATTTTGGTCGCACGCTGGGTTCTTGGGTTCCCGGTTCCGAGTTCCCAGGTTCTTGGTTATTGGTTCCGGGCCGACTTTGGTGGGTTCTGGGTTCCCAGGTTCCCAGTCGATCTCCTTATCGATCAAACCATTCACTGATTGGGGTTCCTCTCTGGTGTAATCTTCCTTCCTGGCTCGCGAGATTCAGGAGAGCGCCAGGAGTGTGTGGCGAGGTACCACGGCGGCGCTGGCAGAGGCTGGCGCAGCGGAGCAATGGCAATGCGAGGCCGACGGGGGATCAGAGCATGATATCTTCACCTGGATGAAACTCCTGATGCCGCACCCCCTGGCCGTCTTGGACCAGTCGCCCAGTTTGTGGTGCACGCTGGACCGCAGGTCGTGCGTGAGGCGCAAGTTGAAGGATCAGTGGCCGACGAGCTGCTTGCAGTTCCCAGGGTTTGGGGGGCGTGCGGCGGCTGGTGGAAGCAGGTGGCGGCGGACCCGGATGTGGGGTGCATCCTTGCTTTGCCTTGGCGGTGCCGGCGGTGGGGTCGTTCTGTGAACAAGGATGCCGCCACATTGCGCCGGTCGTTTCCCTGGCCGTGGAAAAGGAAAACCAATACATGCAGACCTCCCTGGCCGTCCGTGGGGCTCGTGCTGGGATACCTTGGTGTCCCATCCTTCTGGGGCCGCGAAGTGCGCGAGGGTCGTGCCAAATTGTGGCGGGCCGCTTCGCGGACCCTGCCAGCGGGGCCGGCCCAGTGCAAGTCGGGGGGGGAGGTCTGCATGTACTGTTGGGCGGCTCTTTCGTCAGGGGGCTTCTCTTGCGCAGACTAGCAGAGGAACATCCCGTAACCATTTTAACTCGGGCACCGCGGATTCCGATCCGTTCCTTTTTCGATTCCCATTTTCAGGTGCACTTTGCCACGCCATGGACGGCATCGTCGGTGCCGTGGACGACGTCCCGCTGCCGCCAGACATGTAGAAATCCGTTATTGCGTTTTTTCCTGTCCGAGAACCCAAGACCCCAACCCCTCCGCACAACGCCAGCCCGCGGCCGCCTCAAGCCCACGCCGGCGCCGCCTCGCTGAACAGCAGGCGCTCCTCGTCCAGCGTGAGCGTGGGCAGGCACGCATGAAACACGGCGGCGGCGCGCCGCCACATGGCGACGCCAAGGGCCGTATGCGTCCTGCACAGCAGCGCGCGGTGGCAGCGCAGCCCACGGCGCCGCGCGGCCCGCAACGCCAACGCTCGCAACACCGCCTGCGCCTCCGGGTGGACGCGGCCGTAGGCGGACCACACGACGGGCACGTAGGTGATGCCCGGCGCCGCCAGCTCCGCAAGGTGGCCGCGGTAGTCGCCGAGCTTCCGAGCGTGCGTCGCGCTGCAGCATTCCTCGCCAACGCCTTGTGCTTCCGGGCTGCACACGCCAACATCTAGAGCCGCCAAGCGACCCTCCAGGGCCGCGCTGGTCAGGACATCTGCAGGGCGGAGCAATGGTGCTGACGGTAGCAGCCTGGGAGTTTCGGCTTCGGCGCCAGGGTCGGCCAGGTGCGCCAACGACAGGACGTGGTCGCGCACCTCGCAATGGCCCCGTGTGGCCTCTGGAATGGCGCTCTGGAGAGAGTGGGAACATGCCCGGTCGAGCGTCCTTGCGGGGGCGCCGACTCGCACGCGCACCGCGACGAGGTACTCCCCGTGGCCGAGGGTCGGGCCGCGCGCCGGATTCAGAGCCCAGAGCCAGTCGTGGCTCATGGAAGGGTCTCGAAGCTCCCGCAGCCGGCCGCAATCAACGTCTCGGCCAGCCGCGGCGAGGTCGGCGGACAGGTTGTCGGCCGCGACGCCGTCGGCCACGGCGCACAGGCGAGACTGCAGACGGCAGTCCTGGGTCCGCTCGGGGCCCTCTGCGCCAGCTGGCAGGATAAGGCCGCCCCCAGCCGCAGTGCGCCCTCAGCTCGCCGCTCGCAGCCCAGTCGTCGACCGCGGCCCGGGCCTCCTCCGCGGCAGCCGGGGGCAGCCTGGCTTTGAAGGCCTGCAGAGCGGCGGCGGTCTGCGCGTCGAAGCGCTCCAGCACTGGGATCCCCGCGAATCCTGCCCCGACGAGGGCCTCGCGAAGGCCGGCCACGTGAGCCCGCGACTCCGCGCGGTAGGCTTAGAAGGCTGGCAGCGCCACGTCGCTGGCACTGCGGAGGCCGAGCCCCCCCTCGCGGACGCCCACAGAACGCTGGGCCAACGACGCGTCGCCGAGCGGCCCGCCGAGCAGGCGTGTCGTTGCGCGGCGAAGCGCGCCATCGTAGCGAGCCAATACCTCTTCGCTGAGGGCCGGGCCAGCTACCCCGAGCAGCTGACGTCTGCACACCGCCGCATCAGCGCGAGCAGCGCGAGTTCGGCGGGCGTGTCCTGCAGCAGGCCCAGCGCTTCGCGGGCGGCTGCCATCTTGTCCGCTGCTGCGAGCTGCGAGGAACTGGGCGCTGACCGCGCCGCCGCCGAAGTCGACGCCGCGCGCGCGGCAGGCCGGGCCGTCGGCCGAAGGGGCCACCGACGTCAGGACATCGTCCGTGGCCCAGAGAGGGCGCGCCGCGGCGGCGATGCCCGGCGGCGCAACGACAGCCACGACCGACTTGGCTTGCTCCCCCCAGCCACACGCCGCTCCAGCAACGGCAGCCTCGGCGTGGAACGCCCGCATCCGCGAAACCGTTCCGTGCTCAGGCGAGTTCGCCTTTGCAAGCGTTTTCCGCATCGCCGCCCCTGGCGAACGCGGCCGCGCGGTGGGCGAAGTATTTGGCTCTGCGGCCATCCGCCCAGCTTTTGGCGGGCCTCGCTGTCCGCGACGGCGCGTGGGCGGGGGCGGACGCCAGCGGCGAGGATCGGTGCTTGGGCGCGGTCGCACTCGCGAGTGGCCAGTGGCGCCGCACTGCACCCGCACCGGCGCCCCCGCCGCGATCATCGACCAGCTGTTCACGAGGCGCGACGACCAGATCAATCTTCTCGAGATGCGGCGGGCCTGTTCACGCGCGTCTTCGCCGAGCTGATTGCCGAGAAGGCCGTCTGCGCGCTCGTGGGCGACAACGGCGCGATTGGCAGCCTCAGCACTTGTTGCTCCATGGCGCCCGAGGCGAACCTGCTTGCCGACGGACTGCGGGCGCGGCCCAATGGGCGCGGGTCCCATTCTGGGGTGGGGCCGCGCAGAGTCGGCTGCCAACATCGCCGATGGCC
>CAUYUJ010000001.1:2567949-2590449 GCA_963575745.1 Prorocentrum cordatum | reverse complement strand
TCTCAGCTTCTCGCGCGAGCTCGGGGCCGCGGGCGGCGAGGTTTGCGGGCCCCGGAGGCTCGACGAGCTCGTCTGCTTCGTCGGCGCGACCATCGGAGTCTCGCTGCAAAGCTGCAGTAGCTCGAAACAGAAAACCTCGAGCCAACGTGGCTACGGAAGGTTGTTACTGTTAGCTTGTCGTTGGTGCTCCTTGGTGTTCGCTTGTTGTTATTGCTTGTTTTGCTGCTGTGGTTTGTTGTTGCGTCAGTTGCTGGTGTTGCTGTTGTGATCGCTGCGGATTATGCTGTTTTTGGTGGTGCTTTTGTTGTGCCGTTTGCTGTTGCAGTTGTTTGTATGGCCGCTGCTGTTGTTTGCGCGTGTCGGTTTGATTGCGTGTGCTTGTGTTCTGTGTGTTGGTGGTCTTGCTCTGGCACCTGTCTCTCGGTCTTTTTTCTGGCGCCCTCGAGGCCCGGGGCCGCCTCGCTCAGAGCAGCCAGCGCGTCGCCCTCACTCTGCCCGAAAGCACTTCGCTCAGAGCTCCCAGCGGCTCGCGAGGCGCCGCAGGGCTGAGTCAGGACTCGGCGCCGAGGCCTGCGAGGCATCGCGCTGCCTCGCCGTTGCGGGTTTGCAGAGGCGCCTGCGCTTCTCCTCGGGGCCGAGCTTGACCTCCAGCTTCTTCTTGTTCTCGAGCTCGGGGGAGCCCTCCTTGTCTTCCAGCTCGACCTTCACGCCGTCCGGTTTGACCTCGAGCGCGGCCTTCTTTTCGTCAAGCTTCTTGTCCTCGAGGCTCCTGTCCTCGGGTGTGTTGGCGTCCTCCCCCAGCGCGGTGGGTTCCGCCCCCCTCGTCCACTCGTCGCCCTTCGCCCACTCGCCGACGCTCTCGTCGTCCGACCGCTCGGCGACAGGCCGACGATCGTCGCTGTCCGACTCGGCCACGGCGTGCTGCGTCTCGGCCATGGCGCGTGGTGTCCTCAGCTGGCTTGGAATGCTTGAGCCTAGATTGGTTACGGTTGTTTGTTGTTCATGTTGTTTGTCTTGTTGCTGTTCTCGTTAGTCCTGTTGCTTTGCTATTCGTGTGTGTTCTGTTGCTGTTTGCGAGCGTGCGGGTGTGCAGCCGTTGTTTGTTCTCCCTGCTGTTTGTCTCGGTGTTGCTCTGCCCTGCAATTGCTGCTGTTTTGCTGTTTGCTGTTGCTGCCGTGGCTGCTGTTGTTTGTGTGTTCTTGTGTGTGAGTGTGTGTTAGTGTGTGTGTGTGTGTGGGGGGGGGGGGGGAGTGCGTGTGCGTGTGACTGTGTGTGTGCAAGCGTGCGAGCGTGCCAGTGTGCGCGTGCGCGCGTGCGTTCATTCGCGCGTGCGCGCGCGTGCGCGCGCGTGCGCGCGCGTGTGCGCGTTTGCGCGTTTGTGCGCGCGCGTGGCCGCCAGGTGTCGGGGCACCCGAGATCCTGGAGTCTAAACTTGGCGATCTTCGGATCTACGATCAGAGGTGCTCGTAGATGCTCGAGGCCAAGATCTCGGATCCTCGATCCGAGGATGGAGGATCGAGCCTGCTCGGTGACAGAGTGGGCCCGAGGACGACCAGAGGAGCACTAGGCTCGGTCCTCGAGCCTCGGATGTCGAGCCCGAGATCTTCCAGTCCAAGCTCGGCGACCCTCGGAGCCAGGATCCGACGTGCTCGCAGACGCTTCAGACCAAGATCTCGGGCCCTCGATCCGAGGATGGAGGATCGAGCCTGCTCGGTGGCAGCGCGGGCTCGAGGACGGCGAGAGGGGTGATCTACCATCGCCGAGGCCCGGCCCTCGAGCCCCGGATGTCGAGCCCGAGATCTGCCAGTCCACGCTTGGCGACCCTCGGATCCAGGATCCGAGGTGCTCGCAAACGCTCAAGACCAAAATCTCGGATCCTCGATCCGAGGATGGAGGGTCGAGCCTGCTCGGCGGCAGCGTGGGCTCGAGGACGGCGGCGAGGGCGATCTATTATCGCCCACGCTCGGCCCTCGAGCCTCGGACGTCGAACCCGGGATCTTCGAGCCCAAGCTTGGCGACCCTCGGATCTAGGACCCAAGGTGCTCGAAGATGCTCGGACTCAAGATCTCGGACCCTCGATCTGAGGATGGGGGATCGAGCATGTGTGATGGCAGTGCGACAATCGGGGGCCGCCGAGGCTCGATTCTCGATCCCCGGAACGCGAACCCGAGATCTTCGAGTCCAAACTTGGCGACCCTCGGATCTAGGACCCAAGGTGCTCGAGGATGCTTGGACTCAAGATCTCGGATCATCGATCCGAGGATAGAGGATCGAGCCCACTTGATTTCTCGATGCTCGATCGAGGATCACTCGGCGAGAGGGGGAGGAGTAGTAGACCGCAGCTCGGACCGCCACTCGCGCGTGCTCGAGCGCTCTCTTGGAGCTTGAAAAGCAGATGGGGCTCGAGCGCGCGCCTCGAAACGGCGCCCTCGTAGCGAAAAAAACATGGGGTGCCTGGCTCGGGGAGCTCGCGCGCTCAGGCGCCCACGAGCATGAACGAGGCGGGCTCTGACTCGGCCTTTGCGTCGGCCTGGCTCCTCTCGTCATCGCGCTTGTTCGTGTTGGGCTTGTCGTGCTCGGCCTGGATCGACGCGAGCTTGTCGAAGTGCAGCTTGATGTGGTTCTCGAGAAGCATCTGCTCGTGCTGCTGCTGCTTGACGGTTTTCGAGTAGTCCAGCTTTGCGCGCTTGTCTCGGTCGCTCTGCTCACGCAGCTCGTAGCTCATGTCGGCGGTCCTCTTGATGGACCAGCGCCACTTGATAATTGCTTGCGTGGTGGCCTTGGCGACCCCGTCGGTCGCGATCGAGATCGTGGAGCTCTCGTTGCACCACCTGGCGCACTCTCGGGCCTTGCCCGGAATCATGTTGAAGAGCATCTCGGCACTCTCGGCGGGCCGTTCGCCCAAGTGCTCGACGGGCTCGAACTTCGCGTTGAGCGGCAGCACTAGCTCGTGGAGGTGGTGGAGCTCGGCGGGGATGCTTGGGAGGGCATGCCCGGTGCGCTCGGTGCAGGAGCCGTGGGCGAGCTTCTTAACGTTCCCGGCGCCGAGCTCTTGGCCCTGAAGCTCGGCATGGGCCAGAAGAGGTCCTCGGGCGGCTCTCCGCGGTTTTCGAAAATGTTGCACACGTGCTCGCGCCTCTCGACGTAGGTCTTGAAGAACACCGCCACGGCCAGCTTGATGCGCCTCTTGTCCTTGTCGTCGAAGATGCGGCCGTACCCGATGCTCTTGTAGGACCCGCCACGGCGCGCCATCTCGAGCACGGCTTGCTGGGCGCCGCTTGACCACAAGGCGCTCTCGGCCTTGAACTAGCAGCTCGTCATCCTCGCTGCATCCGTGCAATGCTCACTCGACTGGCACTGGCGCGTCTCGGCGATGGAGGCCTTCTTGGCGATGTAGGACAGCTTCTCGAGGATCTTCTCGTCCTGCTTGGCCATGCGCTCGGGAATCTCGTTCGAGCTCGGGCTCGGGGCCGCCGCGTTCTTCAGCGCCTCAACGGGGACGCTCGCCGCCGCTGCGCGCTCGGCGGGCTGGGCCATCGCTGGGGCTCGCGACGCCGTCAGGGGCAACGATGTGGAGGGATACGCATTCGGGGGGGGACATCGACTTGGAATCGGCGATACATCGCCGATGCATCGGGCGCATCGGCGATACATCGCCGATGCATAGGCATGCCTATGCCCCCCTATCGCTGCCCCTGGGGCGAAGAGGCTCTGCGCCTCGAAGAGGTTCGAGAGCTTGGTGTCTCGGAGATTCGGGGAAGCTTGGGCCTGGGGAGCTGCAGGGGCTGAGGAGGAGGAGGAACAGGAGGAGGAGGAGGAGGAGGAGGAGGAGGAGGAGGAAGGGCCACGAACAGTGTGAGGGGTGCGCTAAAGAAGTAATTCATTGAACTAACTAACTAACTCCAGTGCTCTTCCTGCTCGAAAAACGCATGCACAATCCAAATCCAATCGGTCCCTATGGCCCTGCCACACGTTCCTGTCTCGGGAACGGCTAAGAAAATGAGAATCCCATGGCCCTGCAGCACGGTCGTAACGCGGGCAAATTGAAGTGGTGAGAGTTCCACAGCCCTGCCACACGCTCGTGATCGCAAGCTGGTGTGGTGAGACCACCATGGCAATGCTCAGCGTTTTTGAGGTTGTTGCTCATCAACCTGATATGATAGCAACTTCGATCCCCGCCATTTTCCAGTGGATTATAACGTTCGGCCTCCGCGCTTTCCCCACACATAAATCCCTGTGGCCGGAGGTTAAAAGCATTCGGGGTGTTCAGGGGGGGGGGGGGGGGGCGACTTTTATTATCGCCCGCACTCGGTTAGTCGATGCGAATCAAGATCGCCGTGTCAGCGTCGAGATCGCCTTCGGCGCCATAACATGCCCCCTTGTCCCGGTGCGCGTCCCTGCCGAGAGCTTTCGATGCGGACCCACCCGCGGCCACGAGGGCGACCCGGGAGGCCGAAACAGGACCCTGAAAACATGCAGGCACTTCAGACCTCGATCAGTTTGGAGGACGAGGAGGAGGACGCGGAGGAGGAGGAGGAGGAGGAGGAGGAGGAGGAGGAGGAGGAGGAGGAGGAGGAGAACAACAAGCACGAGGAGGAGGAGGAAAAAGATGAGGAGGAGCAGGAGAAGGAACAAAAACAGAAGGCGGCGGCGAGGAGGGCCGCCAGAGAGCGCCCAGGCCACCAACAGGGTCTTCGTCGCCAAGCTGGCCAGGGACTCCCAGGCCGCGGAGGCGGCCGCCAGGACACGGCCGCGGCGCCCGGGGGCCCCGCCGGCGGACCCGGACGGCACCTGGTGCCTGGAGGAGGAGGGGGAGGAGGAGGGGGAGGAGGGGGAGGAGGAGGAGGAGGAGGAGGAGGAGGAGGAGGAGCAGGATGAGGAGCAGGAGGAGGAGAAGGAAGCGGAGGAGGAGGAGGAGGAGGGTTCGGATGCAACTCCTGTGAGGTCAAATTCGTATTTTGCCCTGGTCCGAAATCCGGCTCAATCCGGCGCAATCCCGCTCAATCCCGCTTGATATGCGGCCTTTCTGGCCTAAGAGCCCCCCAAAGGGGTTCAATCCTCTTCAACCCTTCCGACGAAGACCTCCCAATAGTTGCCTCCTAAAGAGGAAGGCGATGGCCAGGGAAGGGGTGCATATCATGGCCCCCTCGCCCTGGCTCACTTAGCACGTCACACTTGGCACCCCCCATGGGCCGCGCACGTTCGTCGGGCCATGGTTTGGGAGCCCCCCTCTTTGGACGCCCCCGAGGAAGGGTGAAGGGTTTTCCTTGAACCGGCTTTGTTTTTTGGGCCCGTCGGGGCAGGGAGATTGTCTAATCACGTTTGAACCCAACTATACCAGAGAGTCTAGAAGAGTTTCTTTTGCGAGTTCCCTGTCCGTCCCCCCTCTCCGAACACTTGATCTGCGAAAAACAAGTGGACGCATTCCCTATGTCATCCGCCTTGGACCAGGATGTGCTTTCTTACCATCACGCGTCGAACAAGGTTCAATTAGAGTTTTTTTTGTGGGGGCAATGTGTCAGTGGCGGGACCAGCTAATGCCACACTGGGGCCTATTGGACCTAACGGCTGATATGTATACCTTGTGGATTGGAGGCCGAGGGAGCGGAACACGGATGCAGGCTTCCTTGTCAAATATCAAGTAAAACAAAGTCACCAGCCGGCAATGCAACGGACTAAGTTGCCCAGGAAGAGTTGGGAGTAGTTGTGGCGAAGCAGTGATTGTTCGTCAGATGTCTTTCACCAGGTGTCGGATGGGGGTCATGGCATACAGGTCGTAGGACATCCCGGACCACGCGGTCTATCCAGGCGTACAGCAGCAGCACCATTGGAAATGGTTGGCATCACAGCGGCCACGATTTGTCTATTGAAAGTTTGTGCGCCTGCGTAACGTGTTGATGTATAGCAACCCGAACGGGAGCGCTTGCTTTGGAACAGAAAAAGTAATCCTCGATTCAGGCATGTGGGGACAGTCAGACATCTATACATCGAGGATGACCTGGGGAGGGATCCAGGTAGGTCCTTCAGAGTGGATTTTGGAGTCGAGCTCTCCCTCCTCCTTCCCACAGGTCGGGCCGAGCGTTTCGCCTGCGATGTCATTTGTGATCATGAAGCTTGACATTTCCAACGGCTACGTGGTCGGCTTTCAAGGGTGGTTGTCGCCTGAGCGCCGCGCATATCCACCACCATAGCTTTCAGGGGCTAATCATGTGAGGGGAAACGCATCCACAATGTTGTTCTCGCTTGAGCACCGCGCGCAGTCGGTTTGAAGGATGTCAGCAGTGACAAGGACGGACGGCGAATCGTGTTCAATGTGTGGCTATCGCTTGAGCGTCGTAAAACAATCCGACACATAGAAAGATAGAAGACGGGTGGTGTTCAACATATTTCTCTCGTAGTAGCGTGGCGCGCATGCGTCGAACAATGTTTCAACGTCTACATGGATGGAGGTCGTGTGAAATTCAAAATATGGATCTCGCCTCTGCACCGTGCACATTCGTCATAGAAGTTGCCCACAGCTGTAAGGATGCAGGATGTTGTTTCCCCCCAAACGGCGCTCTCGCTTAGACTTGTGCCAAACATTATGACCGTGCGTGTAAATATCCAGCTGCCTGCGGCAAATCCCGCCACCGGGCCAGCCCAACTTGTTGGGTGTCGACCTTTCGACAGGGCACGGGTGCCTGTCATGTGTGACATGTCGGTCCATTTGAAAAGATGTGTGGAGCCTCTTTCGGGGTTCCTTGGGCTGTCTTTCAACGTGTTGTGACCCGTGAGCTTTTGTGACCAGTGGCGTTTATTTGGCGTCAGTGGTTTGTCCTGAGCTCTTGAGAGGCCATGTTGGGATTCCTTTGGGACCCTCTTCGGCCGTCTTGAGGCTCTCTTGGGTTTTCTTGGGCTCTCTTGGGGCCTTCGTGACCGCCTTGGGAGTCTCTTTGGGCTATCAAGGGGCCGTCTTGGGCCGTTCAGAGGTCCTCTTAGGCCGTCTTATGTCCCTCTTGAAGGCCTTTAGGGCAATTTTCAAGCTTTCTTGAGACCGCCCTTTTCTGTCCAGGAGCTGTCTTGAGCTGTCTGAAGGCCGTCTTGGAGACCTCTTGGGCTATATTGAGGCTCCCTTGGGCCGTCGTCGGGCCATCTTGGATGTCTCTTGGGCCGTCTGGAGCCGACGGAAGCTCGAAAAGGCGAGGATGTGAAAATATTCAAAACCATACGGGAAATCGACGAGTTTGGCCTCTTCGGGCCTTGCTGGAGGCTCTCTTGGAGCACTCTTGGCCCGTCTTGGAGGCCGCTGGTGCCGTCCCGAGGCCATCTTGGGTCATCTGGGAGCCATCTTCGGCCGTCTTGAAGGAGGCATCTTGGGCCTCTTGGCGGCTGTGGATGTCCGTCTTGGAAGCCATTTTGGGCATCTTGAACGCCTTGGAGAGCGCCAGGAACGTGTCTGGGCGCCGACAGAGCCTCTGGAAGAGGGGGCGATGCACGCATTCTACGCGACCCGGGAGGGGGGGAGGCCTTTAGAAGATACAGAAACCTTGCCAGACAGCACTTGGCATTCTAGCACGCCTCAACGTGCCAGGGGGCACGGTGGCGGGTGTGCGACAGTTACACTGACGGGGGACGGGTCCTTTCCAAAGCAGAGTTTTGCTTGACAGGTTTGTTGATTTTCTGGTTATATTTACTCGCGTGCTTTCTTTTTGTTGCCGTCTGTCTTGCCCTCCTCTCCTCCCCCGCCTCCTTCGTCGTGTGTTGCGTTGTCTGCTTCTGCCGCTG
The DNA here is from genome assembly GCA_963575745.1 of Prorocentrum cordatum. NCBI lineage: Eukaryota > Dinophyceae > Prorocentrales > Prorocentraceae > Prorocentrum > Prorocentrum cordatum. The sequence continues at coordinate 2,582,685 of CAUYUJ010000001.1, read as the reverse complement.
CGTTTGACCGTTTGCGATTCCCTTGGCTCTCGTCATGTTTCATCTGCTTCGCCCCTGCCTGTGCTTTGCGTTGAGTGTTGTCCGCTCCTTCGCTCCCCTCATGCTCTACTCTGGCCCCTCCCTCCTTCTCACGTCCTCCCCTCCCGTCCTCCCCGCTCCCCCTCTCCGTAGCCATATTGGCTCAAGGCCCTCGCGCGGGAGTCGGAGTCGGCGGCGTCGGCGTCGGCGTTCGCACAGCGGGAGACCGACGGCCCATGGCCGCGTCCGCCGGGGGTACGCAGGCGCCGCCCGGCGGGGAGGCCGAGCAGTGGTTGGCGTGCCGGCAGTGTGCATTGCCGCTGGCGACCGCCGCGGAGCTCATCGAGGAGAAGTTCGCGTCCTGGCAGAAGGTCACGTGGGCCTACGAGCTGGGCGTGCTCGGCCGGGAGAGTACATGGTGCTACTCCGCGACCAACGCCCACGACCACCGGTTCGACGTCGTCCGGGTGCTCCCCAGCGCTCTTGGGCCGAGCATACGCTGCAGCGGCGAGCCCACGCAGGAGCATTCCTGGTTCCCGGGCTTCTCCTGGTCGATGGCGCACTGCCGGCTCTGCGACGCGCACCTGGGCTGGAGCTTCAGCCCCGACGGGGCGGCGCCAGCTCAAGGCCAGGGGCCGCTGGGCCGCACGGCCCCGGCAGCCCCAGCGGCACCCCAGGCGCCGCTCGGGCCGCAGGGGCTGGAGGAGCCGAGGGCGGAGGGGGGGGAGGCGCCGGGCCCCGCGGCGCGCCCGCGCCCTCGGCCGGCCGCCCGCTTCCTCGGCCTGGTGCTCACGAAGCTGCGGGAGGAGGCGCTCCCGCGCGAGGAGGCGGAGCGGCGGCTGGCCGCGGCGGAGCGGCGGTGGCTCGCGGGCGCGCCCTCCGCGGCGGCGCTTCTGCTGCAGGAGCTGCTCGGCGGCGGCGCGGCGCGGGCCCACGGCAGCAGGCTGCGCGCCGTGCTCCGCTCCGCGGCCGCCTCCGGCCGCCTGCCGGCAGCTGGGCTCCCTGGCCGGCCAGGGCGCGCCGCCGGCGGCGCTCTCGCCGCCGAGGGCCCCGGAGGGGACGCGGCGCCAGCGCCCGAGGCCACGGAGGCCGAGGCATCCGGAGCGGCGGCGTGACCCCAGCCGCGGAGCCTTGGAAACACAGATGCATCAAAGTGTACATAGGTAGAAGAATAGCAAGAGGCACTACACAACAAGAGGCAGTGCCTGTATGTGTGTGTGTGTGTGTGTGTGTTGCGTCTCTTTGTCCATCGCTTCTGCTCTCACCAGTTGTTTCCATCAGGAAGCCTGCCAGAGCAAGAGCTCCAGAGCTTCCGAAGGGCTGGCCCCAGAGCCGAGCCCTCCAGGGGGGTATAGAGCACGTGCCCGCCCACCTCCTAGGGCGAGTTACTGGGATGACCCGGCGAGCCCAAGGGAAGCATCCCCGCCTCGTCACAGGAGCACAAACTCCCTGGCAGGGTTTCCACAGTCACTGGCAGCGCAAAAGTTGCTTCTTGTCCTCACGGCTCCTTGTGTACGCATTGCGTTATATCTCTATGTATATACATAGATTTATAAGACTGCATTGGCGCTTCGCGCCATGCACCTTGGTCATTGAGGTTTGTCATGCAGGCGGGAGGGTGACAAGGCAAAACGGATAATGTAGCGATATTTCTCTGCTGTTTGCTGTTCGACATCGTCGTTGTAATCATGTGTTTAATCATCCTTTCCTCATGCTTCCTCTTCCTTTTGCTCACGCTCGCCCTAACCTGCGTATTCGTCCCAATCCTCCTTAGCTCTTTTTGCGGATGCTCCTCCTTGGAGAGCTTCTTGTGGGCCTCACCAAAGTAGTTAAGGGCTTCTTGGGTCCCCTTCTGGAGGCCTCCTGGGTTCCTTCTGGGGGCCTCGGGTACTTCGGTCCACCCTGCTTCCAACCGCGGACTCCCTGAACGGGTCGCGATTTGGAATGATTCGGGGGGCGTCGTAGGGCCATCTGGGGCCGTCATGGGGTTTTCTTCGGGCCATCTTCGGGCCCTGATGGGCCGTTTGGGTGCTTTCTTGGACTGCCTGGAAGCCCTTTGGGGGGGGGCGAGTTCCTGGCCTCCTGGGCGATCTCGGACGCCCGGAAAACCCGAAGAACTGATCCACTGATCCTAGCGAAGAACCCAACGATATGCAGGTGTGAGCACGGCGAGGCAAGTGAGACGAAGAAAGGGAGGCCCCTATGGTGCCACGAACCGTGTGATGGGTGTGCCGAAATGGACAAGCAGTTTGCGTGGGTGGCACGTGCGAATCCTGCCACTGGGGCATTCGGTGGAGCTTCCCATGGGGCCACGAAACGTGTGAGGGGTGTGCCGTGAGCGGGGCCGCATGCGAACCTTGCCACAGGGGCCTTCAGTGGAGCTCCCCATGGGGCCACGAAACTTGTAGGAGGTGTGCCAGAATGGACGTGGGGTGGGGGCTGCGCGCGAACCCTGCCACTGGGGCCCTCGGGCGAGCTCCCTACGGGGCCACGATCTGTGTGAGGGTGTGCCAAAATGGACATGCGGTGGGCGGGGAGCAGCAAGCGAACCTTGCCACTGGGTCCCTCGGTGGGGCTCCCTACAGGGCTCCGAAACGTGTGAGAGGTGCGCCGGAGTGGACATGCGGTGTGCAGGGGGCAGCATGCGAACCTTGCAACCAGGTCCTTCGGTGAGGCTCCCTGCGGCGCCACGAGCCGTGCGAGGGGCGTGCCGAAATCGACATGCTGTGGGCGGAGAGCTGCATGCGAACCCTGCCATGGAGGCCTTTGGTGGAGCTCCCCTTGGGGCCCCGAACCGTGTGAGGGGTGTGCCGAAATGGGCATGTGGTGGGCGGGGGGCCGCATCCTTATGGGGCCACGAAACGCGTGAGCGGTGTGCCGAAATTTACATGCGGCGGGCGGGGGGGCCCGAAATGGACGCGCGGCGGTCGGAGAGCTGCATGTGGACTTTGCCTCTGGGGCGTTCGGTGAAGCTCCCTACGGGGCCACTAATTCAATCAAGTTGGCGGAGGCCCAGCCACGACGGCAAGGGCTCCTGCTCGATGCTTCCTCACGATTTACTCCGAGAGCCCCTGGCCAAGAAGGCCCCCGAACTTAGGAACGGCGCTCTCGCTCGAGAAAGTTTCGTAATTCAGGCAAGTTTGGAGGCCCAGACACGGCGACAAGGGTTCCCGTTCGATATATCTCCATTGGTATTCCGAGAGCACTTGGCCAGAGAGGCCCCCGATCTCAGGAACGGCGCTCTTGTTCGAGATATCTTCGCACTCCAATCAGTGGCCGACAAGGAAGAGATTTCCCCCGAAGGGGGGGGGCAATCGAAGACGAAGTGGGCGGGTATCGAGGGTTGGGATTTACTGAGTGCAAGACACGCGTGCCAGTAAGAGCGAACAGTCCTAAAATGATTATTGTTGCTGCTGGCGTTGTTGTAAACTGGGGGCCAGGGGCACAGTTTGACGTGGCATATTTTCCTTGTTGTTGTTTTTTAAACAGGGTTCCAGCTTCCAGAGGGGCACTTCAATTGAAACAAACACATATGTTACTGGAGGGGGGATCAACAACAATTATCTTGCAGCAGTGAGAGTCAACATCAACAACCAAAACTTGTAAGTTTGGTCGTTCTTATCTGCTCGCATGCCACTCAGCACGTATATTCCAAACTCTCGATACGTGCCCTCTCCGTGTTGACCGTACCCCGTGACGGGCATGTTTGTCTTTCTTGCAACGTGTATTTCGTACAGCCCCTAAGGCAGGGGAAGAGAGGGCGGATGGAAGGAGGGGCCAAGGGCAGGCAGGTTGCTGAAGCGTGCGTCCTGCATGAATCGCGATGAAGTCTCGAGCGAGAGCGCGATTCCTCAGTAGTTCGTGCGAATGGCCAGAGTGACAGCGTGATTCCTAAGGATTGGAGGCGCGACGCCCGAATACATTGCGAGGAAGTCACACGCGAGAGCGCATATTTGAAATCCACTGTGAGGCAGTATCTGGCGGGAGCCGCTGCTGCTGTAATTCTTGGGTCAGGGGGCGCAGTTTGGTGACAGTCCGTCTTCCTTTGTAAAAGAATACAGCGCGAGCGTCAGGAGAAGCATGTTAATTTGCAACATGCAATGGTTACCTGGCAGAGGGGATCAACAACAACAATCATTTTAGGACTGCTCCAAAACAACAACAGCAACAGCAACAATCATTTTAAGACTGTTCGCTCTCACCTGCGATTCAACACGCATATCCCGAACCCTCGGTACCCACCCTGTTCGTCTTCGATCGTACCCCCTTGGAGGTGTATTTTCCCTACCTGCCGCGCGTAGTTGGCGCAGCCCCTAAAACAGGGGAGGAGAGGATGGATGGAGGGGGAGGGAGAAGGATGGCACACGAGAGAGATCTGCAGGAGGGGAGCTAGGACCAGAAAACACGTGGCAGAACCGGACGGGCAGATCGGGCGGGCAGACCCTAGCGGGCGGGTCGGGAAGGCGGGCCCATGTGGCCAGGTCGAGCAGGCGGGTTGCCGAGGCGTGGGCATGAATCGCGAAGAAGTCTCGAGCGATAGCGCGATTCCCTAGTAGTTAGTGAGAAAGGCCAGAGTGACAGCGTGATTCCTAAAGGTTGGAGGCACGACGCCAGAGTGAATTGTGAGGAAGTCCCACGCGAGAGCGCGATTCCTGCAGAAAGTCTGATGAAGTCCCACGGGTGAGCGCAGTTTGGTGGCACTTCGTGTTCCCTTATACAAAACAGGGCCAGGGAGAGAGGGAGGATCAACAATAATAATGTTGTAGAAATGAGAACTCCACAGCAACAGTAATTTGAAGACTGTTCGCTCTCACCTGCTCACGTGCGTCCAGCATGTATATCCCAAACCTGCGATACCCGCCCTCGGCGTCTTTGTTCGTTCTCCCTTGGGGGTAGATCTTCTGACCTGCAACGCGTATGTCGTGCAGTCCCTAAGGCAGGGGAAGAGAGGGTGGATGGAAAGGACGAAAGGGGAGGGAGGAGGATGGAACACAAGAAATAGCAGGAGGGGGGCTAGGACCAGAAAGCACATGGCAGAATCAGACGGGCATATCGGGCGGGTGGGCCCTCGCGGGCGGGTCGGGAAGGCGGGCCCATGTGGCCAGGTCGAGCAGTCGGGTTGCTGAAGCGTGGGTACTGCATGAATCGCGAAGAAGATCCAAGCAATAGCGCAATTCCCAAATAGATCGTGGGAATATCCACAGGGAGAACATGTTTCCTCAGTGTCGGGGGCGACGCGTCAGAGTAAACAGCGAGGGTGGCCCACGCGAGAGCGCGATTCTTGTAAAAAAAATGCAAGAAGGTCTTGCGCGAGAGCGCGACTTGGGAATCAATTGTGCGGAAGTAGCAGGCTGGAGCCGTTGATGTTCTTATTGTAATTCGGGTGCCAAGGGCTCAGTTTGGTAACATTTTATTTGTTGCACAAATAGGGTGCGAGCCCTGGGATAAGCACTTGAATTGGAAGAACAGAAAGGTTACTGAGCAGGGGAGGGATGAACAATAGTTGTTTCCCGAATGAGAATTCAGCAGCATCACCCAATTACTAATTATCACTTGAACAACAGCAGTTCCTGCTGATCCATTCAAAATCCAGAATAAAGATTGATCGATGTTATTCGTTCGCGTGCCATTCCCTCAACACGTCTATGCCAAACCTTCGATACCCACCTCTTCGTTTTGAGCAGTACCCCATTTAGAGGTCTATCCTTCTTACCTGCAGAGTGTATATCGTACAGCCTCTAAGGCAGGGGACGAGAGGAAGGATGGAAGGAAGGGACCAGGGAGAGGGAGGAGGATGGAGCATGAGAGAGAGGGAGCAGTAGGAGGGCTAGGAGCAGAAAGCACGTTGCAGAACCATCGGGCGTGTAGACCCCAACCGGCGGGTCCAGGACTCGGGCCCCGGCGGCCAGGTCGAGCAGGCGGGTTGCTGAAGCGTTTGCTCTTGCATGAACTGGTAGGAGGTCTGCAGCGATAGCGCGATTCCCACATAAATCGCAAGGAAATCCGCAGCGACTGCGTGATTCCTAAATGTCGAGGGCGCGGTTTTTGAATAAATTGCGAGAAAGTCCAACGCGAGATCGCGATTCCCTCATAACTTGAAGGAGCGTCCCCCGCGGGAGCCGCTGCTGATGTTGAGTTTTCACTTCTGAAGAATAATTATTGTTGATCCCCCCCCACCGGCGCATATTGTTTTCTCAATCAAAGTGTGCCCCTCGACGCTCGCACCCTGTTTTTTGTCAGGGAAAGTCTTCATGCTCAAACTGGGCCCTTGGCCCCCGGGTTACAACAACAACGGCTCCCGCTTGAGAGTTCCTCACAATTTAGCCAGGACCCCCGCTCCCGCCCTAGACTTCCTCGCATTTGATTCAGGAATCGCGCTTTCGGTGAGGATTTCCTTACAATTTACTCAGGAATCGCTTTCCCGGCGCTCTGGAGTCGCGCTCTCGCTGGAGACTTGTTCGCAACTTACTGAAGAATGGCCTTGCGTTGGACTTTCTTGCAATTTGCCCAAGCGCCGCGCTCCCGACACCCAGGCACCCAGGAGTCGCGCCCGTTGTGGCCCCATGTGCATGCCCTTCGTGGCCCCGCTGTCGCCATTCGTGTCCCCCTCACTGTCCTACGAGGCCCAGTTGCTACCCTCAGTGGCCCCATAGTTGCTTTCTGTGGCCCCGCATTATCTGCACTTCGTGGCCCCCGCTCGTTCGCGCTCTTCGTGGCCCCATACGCAATCACTTCGTGTCCCCGCTGTCGCCCTTCGTGGCATACTTCGTGCCCTTCGTGGCCCTGCTGTTGTTCTCTCTCGCTCTCGCTTTCGCTCGTCGTCGCCGTCGTCGTCGTCGTCACCGTCGTCTTCGACGTCGTCGTCGTCGTCGTCGTCGTGGTTGGTCCCCTGTCCGTCCGTCTTGGGGTCGGGTCGACGGTCCGCGGCCGCCCTGCCGATCAGCGCTGCCACTGGCCAGGCCGACGGTCCGCGGCCGCCCCGCCGCTTGCCGGGGCCCGGCCTGCAGGGAAGAAAGGTATACCCTCTAAAAGGGGCTCGATCGAAGACGGAGAGGGCGGGTATCGAGGGTTTGGGAAATACGCGTTATGGGGCATTCGAGCATATAAGGGCGGACCGTCTTAAAATTATTGTTGTTGTTGCTGTTGTTGTTGTTGTTGAATACTTCTCAAGAACTAATATTGCTGATATCCGGAAATGGTTCCGCGCGCTCTCGCCTCGATGCCGGCTACATTTTCTCTGAAAGCGAGGCTCCCGCTCGAGCGCTGGCTTGAGCCTAAATGTGGACCGTTGGAGGCCCAGCTACGACAACAACGGCTCCCGTTCGATATTTTCTCACAATTTACCCCGAGACACCCTGTCCAGAGAGGCCCCCGAACTCAGGAACGGCGTTTTCGCTCGAGACCCCCTCGCGATTCAGCCAGGTCGGCGGAGGCCCAGCCACGACAACAAGGGCTCCTGTTCGATACCCCCTCACGATTTACTCCGAGAGCCCCCGGCCAAGAAGGCCCCCGAACTCAGGAACGGCGCTCTCGTTTGAGAATTTCCAATATTTCAGGCAAGTTGGTGGAAGCCCGGACACGGCGACAATGGCTCCCGTTCGATTTATCCATCGGTATTCCGAGAGTCCTTGGCCAGAGAGGCCCCCGAGCTCAGGAACGCTCGAGACGTAGTGGCCGACACGGAACAGATTCCCCCCGAAGGGGGGGGCAATCGAAGACGAAGTGGGCGGGTATCGAGGGTTGGGGTATACAGAATGCAATACACGCGTGCCAGTAAGGTCGAACAGTATTAAACAAAGTGTTGCTGTTGTTGAACTTTCATGCCTGACGAATAATTATTGTTGATCCCCCCTCACCGGTGCATATTGTTTTTCTCAATCAAAGTGTGCCCCTCGACGCTAGCACCCGTTTTTTTCACAGGGAAAGTCTTCCTGCTCAAACTGTGTCCCAGGCCCCTCCGGATTACAACAACAACGGTTCCCGCCTGAGACTTCCTTCAAATTTACTCAGGACCCCGGCTCCTGAGACTTCCTCACAATTTACTCAAGATCGGTGCTCCCGCCAGGGACTTCCTCGCAATTTAGTCAGGACCCTCGTTCCCATTTGAGACTTCCTCACACTTTACTCAGGAACGGCGCTCCCGCTTGAGACATCCTCGCCATTGAGTCAAGACTTCCTCGCAATTGAATCAAGACCCCCGCTCCCGCCAAATTACGCTACCGAGGAACCCCACATACTGATTTTTAATATTATGTGTTTGCTTGTCATTATCATCTATGCGCAATGCTGCGTTCTAAACCCTCGTCGCGAATCGTCGTCGTACTTGTCGTACTCGTTGTCGTACTCGTCGTACTCGTCGTCGTACTCGTTGCCGCTCTATCGTCTTACTCGTCATCGTACTCGTCGTCGTACCTCGCCGTCGTACTCGTCTTCGCATTCGTCGTCGTGCTCGTCGCACTCGTCGTCGCACTCGACGTCGTCGCACTCGACGTCGTCGTACTCGTTGTGTTGGTAGTGCTCGTTGTATTCGTCGCCGCACTCGTGGTCGTCGTCGTCCTCCTCCTCCTCCTCGTCCGCCTCCTCCTCGTCCCACCCCATCCTGTCAACTCCTCCGCACTCCTCTCAATTCCTCCGCACTTCCCTCAACTCCTCCGCACTCCTCTCAACTCATCCTCTCATATCCTTCTGTACTCCTCCTTCTGCACTCCTCCGCACTCCTCTCAACTCCTCCGCGCTCCTCTGAACACCTCCGCACTCCTCTCAAATCCTCCTCCTCACATCTCCTCCGCTAGGGCGGCCGAGCGCGGACAAGTCAGGTCGGCCGAACACGCAACACCTAGGGCGGTCGAACAAGCCAGGTCGGTCGAGCACCGGACTCGTAAGGCGACCGAGCAAAGACAAGTCAGGTCGGTCCAGAACGGAACACCTAGGGCGGTTGAGCACGAGACACGTAAGGCGGCCGAGCACGAGACACCTATGGCGGGCGAGCACGGGACACCCAAAGCGGTCGAGCACGAGAGCGGAGCTGTCCAACGGTCGGACAAGTCAAGTCGGTCCAGCACGAGACACCTACGGCGGTCGAACAAGTCAGATCGATCCAGCACGCCACACCTAAGGCGGTCGAACAAGTCAGGTCGGTCGAGCACGAGACACCTAAGGCGGCCGAGCACGGACAAGCCAGGTCGGCCTCCTGGAGAGGAGGTAGAGGGCAAGGAGGAGGAGGAGGAAGAAGAGGAGAGAAGGGAGGAGGACCATCGTGCATAGCGGCCGAGCTCAGGGACCACCTCCTGCGCCCCCCTCTGGTGTCGAGAAAGTGCCACGCCTGCTGTGCCTGGACGACCGTCGTGCATAGCGGCCGCGCTCAGGGACCACCCCCTGCGCACCCCCTCTGGTGTCGAGAAAGTGCCACGCCTGCTATGCCTGGACGACCGGCGCGCATAGCGGCCGCGCTCAGGGACCACCCCCTGCGCCCCCCTCTGGTGTCGAGAAAGTGCCACGCCTGCTGTGCCTGGACGACCGTCGCGCATAGCGGCCGAGCTCAGGGACCACCTCCTGCGCCCCCCTCTGGTGTCGAGAAAGTGCCACGCCTGCTGTGCCTGGACGACCGTCGTGCATAGCGGCCGCGCTCAGGGACCACCCCCTGCGCACCCCCTATGGTGTCGAGAAAGTGCCACGCCTGCTATGCCTGGACGACCGGCGCGTATAGCAGCCGCGCGCTCAGGGACCACCCCCTGCGCACCCCCTCTGGTGTCGAGAAAGTGCCACGCCTGCTATGCCTGGACGACCGGCGCGTATAGCAGCCGCGCTCGGGGACCACCCCCTGCGCACCCCCTCTGGTGTCGAGAAAGTGCCACGCCTGCTATGCCTGGACGACCGGCGCGTATAGCAGCCGCGCTCAGGGACCACCCCCTGCGCACCCCCTATGGTGTCGAGAAAGTGCCACGCCTGCTATGCCTGGACGACCGGCGCGTATAGAGACCGCAGCGAGAGACCACCCCCTGCGCACCCCCTATGGTGTCGAGAAAGTGCCACGCCTGCTATGCCTGGACGACCGGCGCGTATAGAGACCGCAGCGAGAGACCACCCCCTGCGCACCCCCTATGGTGTCGAGAAAGTGCCACGCCTGCTATGCCTGGACGACCGGCGCGTATAGAGACCGCAGCGAGAGACCACCCCCTGCGCACCCCCTATGGTGTCGAGAAAGTGCCACGCCTGCTATGCCTGGACGACCGGCGCGTATAGAGACCGCAGCGAGAGACCACCCCCTGCGCACCCCCTATGGTGTCGAGAAAGTGCCACGCCTGCTATGCCTGGACGACCGGCGCGTATAGAGACCGCAGCGAGAGACCACCCCCTGCGCACCCCCTTGGTGTCGAGAAAGTGCCACGCCTGCTATGCCTGGACGACCGGCGCGTATAGAGACCGCAGCGAGAGACCACCCCCTGCGCACCCCCTATGGTGTCGAGAAAGTGCCACGCCTGCTATGCCTGGACGACCGGCGCGTATAGAGACCGCAGCGAGAGACCACCCCCTGCGCACCCCCTATGGTGTCGAGAAAGTGCCACGCCTGCTATGCCTGGACGACCGGCGCGTATAGAGACCGCAGCGAGAGACCACCCCCTGCGCACCCCCTATGGTGTCGAGAAAGTGCCACGCCTGCTATGCCTGGACGACCGGCGCGTATAGAGACCGCAGCGAGAGACCACCCCCTGCGCACCCCCTATGGTGTCGAGAAAGTGCCACGCCTGCTATGCCACGGACGACCGGGCGCGTATAGAGACCGCAGCGAGAGACCACCCCCTGCGCACCCCCCATGGTGTCGAGAAAGTGCCACGCCTGCTATGCCAGGACTGGTGTCGTCTTGTGTGTGCGAGTGTGTGCATGCGTGCGGCTGTATGTAGACGCGTGTCGCCGAGACGTGCTGTGCTGTGCTCTGCTGAGCTGTGCTGTGCTGTCCTATGCTGTGCTGCGGTCTGCTGTGCTATGCTGCGCTGTGCTGAGGAGGAGGAGGAGGAGGAGGAGGAGGAGGAGGAGGAGGAGGAGGAGGAGGAGGAGGAGGGGAGGAGGGCGGGTGTGGGGGAGACGCGGGCGCGGCGCGGCAGGGAAGAAAACCATAACCCCACGAAGCATGTGGGGAAAAACCCTTCACATTTGATTCAGGAATTGCGCTCTCGCCTGTGACTTCCATGCAATGTATTCAGAAATCGCAATTTCGACGCTCAGGCAGCACGCTGCGCCAAGGACGCCGCTACAATTTACTTAGTAATCGCGCTCTCGCCATACTCAGGCATCCCGGTTGAATGTCCCACCCGCCCGACCCGCCCGTCAGGGGATCGCCCGCCCGTCGTGGGTTTCCACCCGAGGCTTCCTTCAGGAACGGCGCTTTCGCCTAGGACTGCCTCGGACGTTCACGCTCTTACCTTCTTGCTTCTCCTCCTCCCTTTCCCTCCTTCCTCCTCTCCTCCTTTTTCCTCCCTCCTTTCTTCCCTCATCCTTATGCCTCTCTGCCCTATCCCCTCTCCCTCCTCTCCCTCCTCCCTTCTCCCTCCCCTCTCCTGCCTCCTCCCTCCCTCTTTCTTTCTTTCTTTCTCTCTCTATCCCCTCTCTCTTTCTCAATATTTATCTCTTTTATCTGTCTTCCTCTCTCTCTCTCTCTATTTCTCTTTCTCTATCTCTCCCTCTCTCTCTCTCTCTTTCTCTTTCTTTCTCTCTCTGCCTCTAATCAACCGCCCCCATCTTCGTTCCTTCTCTCCTGGCGTTTTCCCTCTTCCTTCGTGCCTCCCCTCCCTTCCTCCCGCTCTCCCTCGTTTTCCCCCTCTTCTTTTTGCAGGGCCCACACCAATTCCAATGGCGGGTACATGTACGCCCATGAAGGATTGTCCGCAAAGAGAATGAATCCCCCCAGAGGGTGTGTGATCGAAGACAAACAGGGCGGGTATCGAGGGTGTGGGGGACTCGCTTTGAATGACACACGGGCAAGTAATAGCGACCAGTCTTAGAATGATCGTTGTTGTTCTTGTTGAGTTTTCGTTTCTGAAGAATAATTATTATTGATCCCCCCACCGGTGCGGCGCATACTGTTTTTTCAATCAATCTGTGCCCTTCGACGTTCGCACCCTGTTTTGTTACCAGGGAAAGTCTTGAGGCTCAAACTGCGCCCCCGGCCCCCGGATCACAACAACAACGGCTCCCGCTTGAGACGTCTTCACACTTTAGACAGGACCCCCGCTCCCGCCCGAGACATCCTCGCATTTGATTCAGGAGTCGCGCTCTCGCTTGGGACTCCCTTACAATTTATTCCGGAATCGCTTTCCCGGCGCTCTGGAGTCGCGCTCGCGCTGGAGGCTAATAGCGCCCTTGCGTTGGAATTTCTTGCAATGTACTCAAGCGCCGCGCTCCCGACACCCAGGCATCGAGGAGTCGTGCTCACGCTTAGGACCCCCTCACATATTACCTACGAATCGGGATCTCGCTGCCCTTCGTGGCCCCGTTGCAACCTTTCGTGGTCCCCTCGCTTTGTTCCGTGTCCCCGTCGCAGCCCTTCGTGGCCTCCTCGTTGCCCTTCGTGGCCCCGTTGCAGCCCCTCGTGGCCTCCTCGCTGCCCTTCGTGGTCCCGTTGCAGCCCTTCGTGGCCCCCCTCGGTTTGTTTTGCTGCCCCGTTGCAGCCTTTCGTGGCCCCGTCGCGGCCCTTCGTGGACCCGTTGCAGCCCTTCGTGGCCCCCTCGCTGCCATTCGTGGCCCCGTTGCATCCCTTCGTGGCCCCGTCGCAGCCCTTCGTGGCCCCGTACATGTATACCCTTCGTGGAACCCGCTCGTTCGCGCCCGCGGTGGCCCCATATGCATGCCCTCAGTGGCCCCGCTGTCGCCCTTCGTGGCCCCCTCGCTGCCCTTCGTGGCCTCGTTGCTGCCCTCAGTGGCCCCGTCCTTGCCTTCCGCGGCCCAGTATACGTATGCCCTTCGTGGCCCCCGCTCGTTCGCGCCCGTTGTGGCCCCATGTGCGTGCCCTTCGTGGCCCCGCTGTCGCCGTTTGTGGCCCCCTCACTGTCCTACGTGGCCCAGTTTCTACCCTCAGTGGCCCCATCGTTGCCTTCTGTGGCCCCGCATTATCTGCCCTTCGTGGCCCCCGCTCGTTCGCGCTCTTCGTGGCCCCATACGCATTCCCTTCGTGTCCCCGCTGTCGCCCTTCGTGGTCTGCTTCGTGTCCTTGTGGCCCTGCTGTCGTTCTCTCTCGCTTTCGCTCGTCGTCGTCGCCGTCGTCGCCGACGTCGTCGTCGTCGTCGTCGTCGTCGTCGTGGTCGGTCCCCTGTCCGCCCCTCTTGGGGTCGGGTCGACGGTCCGCGGTCGCCCCGCCGATCAGCGCTGCCACTGGCCAGGCCGACGGTCCGCGGCCGCCCCGCCGCTTGCCGGGGCCCGGCCTGCAGGGAAGAAAGGTATACCCCATAAAAGGGGTTCGATCGAAGACGAAGAGGGCGGGTATCGAGGGTTTGGGCAATACGCATGATTGGACACTCGAGCAGATCAGGGAGAACAGTCTTAACTTGATTGTTGTTGTTGTTGAATATTCATTTCTCAAGAATAATGATTGCTGATCTCCGGAAACGTTTCCGCGCGCTCTCGCCTCGACGCCAGCTACATTTTCTCTGGAAGCGAGGCTCCCGCTCGAGCGTTGGCTTGACACCCTGTCCAGAGAGGCTCCCGAACTCAGGAACTGCTTCTTCGCAAGTCAGTCAGGTCGGCGGAGGCCCAGCCACGACGACAAGGGCTCGTGCTCGATACCCCCTCGCGATTTACTCCGAGAGCCCCCGGCCAAGAAGGCCCCCGAACTCAAGAACGGCGCTCTCGCTCGAGAACTTCTCTAATTCGGGCAAGTTGGTGGAGGCCCGGACACGGCGACAAGGGCTCTCCTTCGATATCTTTCCATGGAACTTCCGAGAGCCCCTGGCCACAGAGGCCCCCGAGCTCAGGAACGGCGCTCTCGCTCGAGGACCCATCCGTCCTCAGTCAGTGGCCGACAAGGAAGAGATTCCCCCCGAAAGAGGGTGCAATGGGAGACGACATGGGCGAGTATCGAGGGTTGGGGTATATGGAATGCAAGACGCGCGTGCCAGTAAGAGCGAATTGTATTAAAATGATTGTGATTGTTGTTTTTGCTGTTGTTGTTGAGTTATGGTTATTACAGAATGAGTATAGTTTATCCCCCCCCGGTGACCACTGTATGTTTCAATTGAAGTGTTTCCCTCGGGGCTCGCACCTTGTTTTTCTATCAGGGGGTTCAAACTATGTGGTTGGCCCCCGGTTTGCAACAACAGCGGTTCCCGCCTGACATTTCCTCACAAGTTACTCCCAGATCGCGCTCTCGCGCAGGACTTTTTCACACTTTGTAAACGGATCGCACTCTCGCTTGGGACTCCCTCGCAATTTATTCAAACGATGCGCCCTCGGCGCTTAGGAATCACGTTCTCGCTTTGGCTTTTCTCACGATTTACTTGGAAAGCGCACGATCGCTGGAGAATTCTTTGCGGTTCACGCAGGACCCACGCTTCACCAACCCGCCTGCTCGACGTGGTCGCCTGGACCCGCTTTCCCGATTTGCCTGCTATGGGTCTGCCCACCCGATCTGCCCGTCTGGTTATATCACTTGTTTTCTGCTCCTTGCCCCCTTGTCCTGCAAATTTCTCTAGTGCTCCATTATTACCCCTCCCCCTTTCCACCCGTTTT